>CM063501.1:135833974-135851474 GCA_032207245.1 Pardosa pseudoannulata
TTTAGTCTAAAATAAAGTGAAGGGGATTTTTAGTTTATATTTTAAAGACGCTTTTATTAACTTTATTTAAAATTAAAACCAAATTAAAGGAATGATAATTTTTTTTGTCGAGAATATAATTTTTTTAAAAGTACATCTTATGTTGACTTGAAATATTTTATGCTAACTGTAAATATAAATTAACAAGCAGTTTCATTTTTTTCGAAAGAAAAATATTTCTTAACGTTTAATTTACTTATTAAAACAGTAATATACTTTAACGTTACAATATAATTTTCCTTTAAAAACAAATATTCATATAAACTGAAATGAAGTTGATTTTAGGGTAACATATATGACTTTCTGTCAGTCTTGTCATAGTGAATGATGGTTTATAACCATTGAGAGAAATATCTATCCAGAAATTAGCTATCTGACCGAATACTCATTATAAAGTTTGTGAACTCTTAGGTTAACAAAATAAACAAAACATTAGATATATATAAGACTAAAGGAAGATTTAATATGTATTCCCATATGTCCTCATTTGATATAACTAAACTGCGGAAATTTATTTTATAAAAAACTCCTCATTTCACATAAGAATGATAAAATATACAATATTTTACAGGCAAAATATCTTAGTCCAAGCTAAATAATTATCCTTCACTAATAACCAACGGAATGAGGATTGCATTCCTGAATGATCTAAAAATGAATATTGCATTTTCATAGGAAGATTATTAAATTTTGTAATTAATCTTTTACATAACCAATTATATTACAAGTTGCAAAATTTTAATCCCTCTGGTATATGAACTAGTCAACACTATTAAAAATGGGCAATTCACTTTACTGTACCACATAATCCTTAAATTGTCTGGTTTGTAGCAATGTGAACATAAACAAATTTTATTTCAAATCAAAGCCAAATGAACTTTATTATTATTATTATTATTATCATTTTTATTATTATTTGTCTTGTACCGCATCAACGTTTGATGGTCTTTGTTGAAATAAAATAACCATATACATAGACTATCACTGTACACTAGCATCATAGTCAAACACTTTAACCGAATGCCAAATTGGCTCCTTAGAAGTGACAACACAAGTTCCAACTAAGTCATAGGATTTAAAACCACGCCTTTTACCGTCATAGTAAAACACTTAAACCGGTCTGCCGAATAGCTGACAGAGAATATGTATGTACAGTAATTAACAAAAGATATATATATCAAAAGATATATCAAAAGATATATATATATAAGATCGCAGTCAAACATTACTACAAAATTCTCTTAAGTACTTTGAATTGAAAATTTTTACTTTGAATAGAAAACATCTTCGTATCATCTTTATGAATAATCCTTCTTTTCTTTCTATAGAAAATAATTCGTCAGGAGGAAAAAGTCTAAAGTATCAGAAAGTATATAAGTACTATTTGCAACGTACATGAGATACTGGTGCATATTTTACAGTTCCGTATTACATGATATTTTATTTCAATTATTAAACGTCTCCACCTATATATAGATGTCGAAAATCCTAAATGAAGTTTCCACCCCTGATAAGGAATACCACACCCACCCTGAGATATATCGCTCGAGCAAGATAGAATCTTCCCTTTAAACACACAAAGAAACAAACACTTCATTTATGCATGGCATGAGCGTGATAAAGAGCATTATCAAACTCCTGTACTGAATTCTTATTTAATGCCCGGACTTACAGCGTTACTAAAGTCTCGATTATATCAGTTATGTGTAGATGTTTTATACTTTTCCCTGAACGTTTCGAAATTGACCATTTTACATCAAAATCCGTTAATTTTCAAGGAATAGATATGTTTCAGTTTAATTCAAGTATTTTAAACTCTTGCTTTACAAAACAAACAAACAAAAAACCCATGTATATATACATAGATACATACATATATACATACATACACACACATATATATATGTATGTAAATATATATATATATATATAATAATAATATATATATATATATATATATATATATATATATATATATATATATATGTATATATATATATATATTTATATATAAATATATATATATATATAATATATATATATAAATTATATAATATATATAAATATATTATATATAAATATATATTATATATATATATATAATATTATATATATATATATATAATATATATTATATATATATACATATAACGTTTTGAAATTATATATTTTTACATATATAATTAATTTTCAAGGAATATATATATATATATATATATATATATATATATATATATATATATATATATATATATATATATATATTTATATAGATATATACATATATACATATATACACACATATATATACACACATATATATACACATATATGTACATATATATATTATTATATTGTAATATATATAGATATATATGTATATATATAATATTATATATATAATATATATATATACATATATATACATATACATATATATACATATATATATATACACACACACACACACACACATATATATATATATATATATATATATATATATATATATATATATATATATATATAAATCTTATATAATATATATATATATATATATATATATATCTTGTCCCTTGGGAAAATTCTATCTGTCTTCGCTCTTGGGTATACCTCTAATCTTGCAAATGGATTTTTGTGTCGTTCTCCTGTCTATCAATGACTAGTAAATATGTCCTTTTTTAGCAACTATAAACTAAAGTTTTAATTAGACTTGTGCTGTTCTCTTCAATGTCGGCCAACTGCACCTTTATTACTGCTAGCTGATTAGGCTTCTTCTTGCCCAGTAACCCAGGAAAGTAAAAACAATAGGTTCTACAGAATTATTGTCATAGAGAAAATTATTCAGATTCGTAAGTTTAATTGCACTATACATATAATTTCTAGCTAAAATTGTTGTTAATTACTAATAAAAGTTATAATTAGCATATAATCATGCTGAAAAATTTTCATTAAATAATACACCGAAAGAAAAAAGAAAAATTAAAAAATATATATAGATTGCATATTGGGTCAGTATATTCTAGGAAATAAATTGAAATTCAATTTTACTTTGAAAGCGAATAAATTTAAAATTAAGTAAAAAATATTTTAAAGCTTTGAAAATAAACTCTTTTTCTGAACAGAATTTTAAAAGATTATAGACATATACAACTTATATATGTTTTATATAAAATACTTTATTAAAGATGTAGCTATAAAATACATATTATTAAAGAATTACAAAAATATGTGTTTTAATCTTACATATTTTAATTACATTTACATAGATATGACGAAAATGTATATATTTTTCCAGTATATATAAAACGAATACATAAAAACAAAATAAAAGTCATATTTCTTCATAAGAAATTTAATTTTCTTTTAGAAGAGGGCGTAATGGAAATTTAAATTAAGAAAATTTGTTTTTATATGTTAAGCTATTTTTTAATATTTCTCTATCAATAATAATAGTTCATCATCAATATTATAACAACTAATATAGTATTCAGGACACACGAAATAAATATTTATATATAAGAAATTTAATATTACTTTTTATGTAAATTTTACATGCAAAATTTATTTTAGATGAAAATAGAAAATTGAAAACAAAATAAATACAAAATAATTTGAATTGAAAATGATATTCTTTCAAAAATGTAATTTTTCACAGAAAAATTGCAACAATTAGATAATACACAAGGATTACAAAGCTTTTATGTATCAGTATTAAATGAAAATCAATTTTTAATTTACCTTCCTCATAGATAACTAATAGCAATAACTGATGGAGATTTCTAGAAATATATGAAAAAAGTATGAGATATAAAAGGAGACTACTTTAGTTTTAAAAACATAAATGCAATTGAAACTTCTATACAGATATGAATTGATATTTTTAAATTGATTTCTAAAAATATATTTTTTTATAATTTAATATGAACCCATGAGACATATCTTAGTAATTTTTTTCTTCTTTTCACAGAGACCTTATGACACCTATAAACTTTGAAAAAGCTTCGTATTAAGTTTATTATATTTTTATAAACCATTTTTTGTCTCCCTTATAGGGTACTTTACAATTCTGGAATATTATAAATTTTATCACTCGAGAAATCCGAGTAGTGTCCACTGTAAAAATAATCCTAAACCAAACCTGTTGTTTATTCAACGCTTACAGGTTGACGTGCCATTATGCCTAAAGGGTATCGTGTGCATCCAGCTGTGCAAAATTAAATTAAAAATTCAATTTATTTTATAACATATTTTTATAATCCCCTATACAGAATAGTTTTTTGTCCTTCTATCATAGAATTTCTGAAGCGGTTGAACCTGGAATGGAAGAGTCATCCATATTGAATTATTGATGAGTTAGGGTTAGCAAAAGTCAAAGAGAGTAAAGTTTATCTTCTCCTAAACTATCATTCCGTATCTAAAATAAATTGGTAAAAATATCTTTCATATCTGCTTAAGAGTTTGCGATAAGTTGAATTCTTCAATCCACATTTTAGCAATAGATACTAATTTATTTATATATTTAGCTAAAGTCGCTTTGGTTTGGAGTGTCTAATTTTTATCACACGAGGGTTAATGAGGCTGGTTCTGAACTCCGATTCTGAACGGATAAGAACATTCCACATTGAATTCGAACCACATTGAATTCGAACCCACTTACTCCGTTACCGTAGGCTAGAACCCAAAACATTCGGCCACCGATCGGCGAGCTAAAGCTGCTTCTCTATTCACTACGTTTCTTTGCACTGATAATGCAGTTTAATCGTAACTGTGAAATACAGAAGATTGCTGAATATTTGGATCTTTGCATATACAGAATTTTAGTAGAGCAATTTACCTCCATATTTCTTTTAGTATTCTTTATATGCATATATTCACTTCACATATCTTTTAATTATCTCACCATTTATCGTCTGTTGCTTTTATACTTTACCTGAAAAAAATAATTCGGAATGCTTTATTATCTTTCTAAACAAACAAACAATGGATGTAAAATTAAAATTTAAAATATTTTGTACATTTTTAATGAACACAGAGCATTTTGCCCCTTCATAAACAGATGTATGATACCCATATTAAAGTCTTTCTTTACATTTAAACTAATTTTACACAGGAAAATGCTGAATATTTTAATCTTTGTATATCCAGAATTTTTGTTGAGTAATTTACCTCTATATATCTCTTAGTATTCTTTATATGCCTATATTGACTTCACATCTTTTTTTAATTCTCTCACCATTTATCGTTTATTACTTTTCTACTTTAACTGAAAAAAACAAAATAAATTTATTAATATCTTTCTAAACGAACAAAGAATGGATGTAAAATTAAAATTTAAAATATTTCGTAATTTTTAATGAACTTACAGCTTTCTGAACCTTGATAAACAGACGTATGGTACTAATATTAAAGTCTTTTTTTTGAGCAATTTTATACAGGAAATTGCTGAATATTTTATTCTTTGTGTATGCATAATTTTTGTAGAGCAATTTACTTCTATATCTCCTTTTAGTATTCTTTATATGTATATATTCACTTCACATATTTTTTAAATATCTCACCATTTATCGTCTCTTGCTTTTCTACTTTACCTGAAAAATCCGAAATACATTAATAACTTTCTAAACGAACAAAAAATGAATGTAAAATTTAAATTTAAAACATTTCATAATTTTTTAATGAACGGACACCATTCTGAACCATGATAAATAGGCATAAGATACTTATATTACAGTTTTTGTTTACCTTTGGAGCAATTTTTTATAGGAAATTGTTGAATATTTTAATGTTTGAATATGCAGAATTTTACCTCTGTATCTCATCTTAGTATTCTTTATAAGCATATATTCACTTCACATATTTTTTTAAATATCTCACCATTTATCGTCTCTTGCTTTTCTACTTTACCTAAAAAACATCCGAAATACATTAATAACTTTCTAAACGAACAAAGAATGAATGTAAAATTTAAACTTAAAACATTTCATAATTTTTTAATGACCATACAGAATTCTGAAACTTAATAAATAGGAGTAAGATACTTATATTAAAATCTTTCTTCACTTTGGAGAAATATTTTACAGAAAATTGCTGAATATTTTAATCTTTGCATATGCAGAATTTTCGTAGAGCAATTTACCTCTATATCTCCTATTAATATTTTTATATGCATATATTTACTTCACATATTTTTTAAATATCTCACCATTTATCGTCTCTTGCTTTTCTACTTTACCTGAAAAAAAATCCAAAATACATTAATATCTTTCTAAACGAACAATGAATCGGTGTAAAATTAAATTTAAAATTATTTCGTAATTTTTTAATGAACTCGTACCATTCTGAACCTTTATAAACAGGCGTAAGGTACCTCTACTACAGTCTTTCTTTACTTTGGAGAAATTTTTTACAAGAAATTGCTGAATATTTTAATCTTTGCATATGCAGAATTTTTGTAGGGAAATTTAATTCCACATCTCCTTATAGTATTCTTTATATGCATGTATTCACTTCACATATTTTTAAATATCTCACCATTTATCGTCTCTTTCTTTTCCACTTTACCTGAAAAAAGATCCAAAATACATTAATATATTTCTAATCTAACAGAGAATGGAGGTGAAATTAAAATTGAAAATATTTTATAATTTTTTAATGAACTCCCACCATTCTAAACCTTGATAAACAGGCGTAAGATAGTTATATTAAAGTCTTTCTTTACTTTGGATTAATTTTTTACATAAAATCGCTGAATATTTTAATCGTTGCATATGGAGAATTTTTGTAGAGCAATTAAACTCTATATCAGCTGTTAGTATTATTTATATGTATGTATTCACTTCGCATATTTTTTAATTATCTCCCCATTTATCGTTTCTTGCTTTTATACTTTATCTGAAAACAAAACCCGAAATATATATATATATATATATATATATATATATATATATATATATATAGATATATATATATATATATATATATATATATATATATATATATATATATATATCTTTTAAACAAACAACGAATGGATGAAAAATTAAAATTTAGAATATTTCATAATTTTTAATGAACTCTCAGCATTCTGAACCTTGATAAACAGGTATAAGGTATTCATATTACAGTCTTTCTTTACCTTTGGTGCAATTTTTATAGAAAATTATTGAATATTTTAATCTTTGAATATGCAGAATTTTACCTCAATATCTCATCTTAGTATTCTTTATATGAATATATTCACTTCACATATTTTTTTTAAATATCTCACCATTTATCGTCTTTTGCTTTTATACTTTACCTAAAAAAATTCAAAATATATTAATATTTTTCTTACCGAATAACGGATGGGCGTAAAATTAAAATTTAAAATATTTCATAGTTTTTAATGAACTCACAACATTTTGAACCTTGATAAACAGACGTTCGATATTCATATTAAAGTCTCTTTTTATCTTTTTAGCAACATTTCTTAAATTTCATAATAAAATCAGAGTAAATAGATATTTTTCTATTACAATACTTCTACTGCGGATTTCTAAACAAAATGATCATTTTGCGAACAGCAATTAAGTAAGCAAGGAAAAAAAATCAGCCGTATTTAGAAAAGTAATCAAATCGTTTTCCAATAAATTAAATTTTCTCCAAATCATATATTTAAATTATTTTATATTGATTAGACATTAAAAGACGACTTTAATTAATTTAGAATGAATCACAATTTAGACTGAAGTTTAAAGCGGTTTTATTTAATTTTTTTCTTATTTTCATTATTCTACTAGCAAAACGATTTCATTTCTAATAAAACGTTCTTTCAACAAAGAATAGCTTTTTTTTTCTTCTCTCTTCGAATATCGCTATCAAAAAGTACTGCTATTGAAATTTCGGTTTTCATTAAACGCAAGATTTTTATTTGGTAGTTTCAATAAAATATTTAATCGGACAATAAAGTAAAGATATTTCTTCTCTCGGAAATTGCTAATTTAATTAAAATCCCCATTTCAATGTTCTAAACACTCTAGTTCCGGATACGGTGTGTTCTTTTAAAGAATACATATTTAAAGTGAAAATCCCGAATTACATTGTGAAACGACACTTATAAAGTGAATCAAACAATACATCATTTCAAATATTTAAAATGTATATTTTATATATTTGAAGATGTTTAAATTATCTTAATTTTGGAAGGTAATCCTCCCTGTGTATGTTTCATTAAGATTAATATAAAAGGGAAGATCATCAGATCAAAATAAATACTCCAACATTAATCATGAGTGCAATTTTTAACAATTACATCTACAGTGATAAGGCAAAAAATTACTGGGAGAAATTTATATTTGTATCATATATTACTATCTCATTATATTAATAAATATATTTAATAATTGATATATTACATTTACTGTAAAAAATAATATAAATTGTTAATTAAGACTGGCTAGTTTACGTAGCATCTCTGCAATCATACTGGAATTTTATATTTAAAGGCTAGCAACATATGTCTGTTAAGGAATTGAGTTAAGTGGGTTTAAAAACTGAAATATTTATGAATAAGTGCTGTGCCTAGTTTATCAATTGAGAGAGAAGAATGCAATGTTAATTTTTTCAAATATTAAAAATTTATATTTTAAATATTTGAAGATGTTTAAAGTATCAAAATTTTGGAAGGTAATCCGGACTCCGTATGCTTCATTAAGATTAATATAAAATGGAAGATCATCAAATCAAAATTAGCACTCCAACATCAATTATGAGTCTCATTTTTAACAATTACATTTTCTGTGACATTGAAAAATGTTGGTAAGATAAATTTATATTTATATCATTTATTACTATCTCATTGTATTAATAACTATAATTAAGAATTGATGTGTTACATTTACAGCAAAAATTAATTTAAATTGTAAATTAAGACTGGTTAGGTTACTTAGCATCTCTGCAATCATATGAGAATTTTGTATTTATAGGCTAGCAACTTAAGCAATTGAGTCAAGTGGATTTAAAAACTGAAATTTTTATGAATAACTGCCGTGAAAATTTTACCAATTGAGAAAAAAGAATGCAATATTTATTTTATATAAATTTTTTATTACTATCACTTTGTATTGATGAATATAAATCAGATAGTTTGATTTAATTTTACGGTAAGAAATAAGATAATATGTAATAAATGCCTGATTAATTGACTCCAAAATGTGACATCATTTAGTTACGAAAATATTTCCACATTTCAAACGGAAACTACCGAGGTCTATGGCACAATGGTTAAAGTCTTGGGCTGTACGAGCCGAAAGGTCTCCGGTTCGATCCTGAATCAGGACTAATTTTCCTGTTGTTTTATGTTTGCTTTGTTAAGTAGAAGACTTCTAAAATATGAAAATTTTCTGTACCATTTAAATAAATCTAGAATATTCTGTTACTCTATAAAACCCTGTGTTGAAACTGCGAGCGGCAGTTGTTGTTCGAGTACAAGCTAGGTAACTTTGCGTTTAATAAAAGGTGTTATTTCTTAACTTGACTCTTCATTGTGTGCAGCCAGTATTTGCATCCAAGTAACAATATTGTAAGCATAAGTTTAAACTATATATTTTTTAAAGAACTAAAATTGCTAAACAAAGATCACCAGACTCACACACCCTAATCAGTTTATACATGAAATTACATATTTAATATATTCTTCACGTTCTTTTACACCAAGAAGTTGTCATTTAAGGCAAAAATGCGATATTACATACAAAAATGTTTAATACGTGACCAGATTTTCAGATACCAAAAGTACAGGAAAATAATAAAATATATATTATAGCTATAACGTCTGTTATAAAGTGAATCAATCAATACGTCATTTCACATATTTAAAATGTATGTTTAAGTATTTGAAGATTTTTAGTGTACCGTAATTTTGAAAGGTAATCCGCCCTCCGTATACCTCATAATAGACTGATATATAAAGGAAAATCATGAGATCAAATTGAGTTCTACAACATAGATTATGAGTCATTTATTTTTAACAATTACATTTGAAGGTGAACTTTAATTGTTAACACAGTCAATCTGCTTGCTCTATCGTACATTTGTTAAACAATATTTCATACCAAGACAGGTTATGATAGCACTCATCAGAGATCTTTATCCTGTAGACTGATATTCTATATCCTCTTCTCTAAATATTATTGGAACAGGGCGATAGAGGACTGAGAAGGGTAATACCTTAAGAAGGACATTTAACTCAGAGACATTTTTGTTTCTTTGGGCTTCCAATCGCACATGAATCTCTCATCAGATTTGAAATCTTTTAGCAAAATACAGTGATATATGATCTCAGAATGACATTGTGTAAATTGCCTACTTATATTTAAATGCAAATGTAGTACATATAACACTTGAAAGAATCGTGGGGCACACTACATCGGGTTGGTCCTGTACAACATGAAAATCTCCAAATAAATCGTGCAATAAAGTCAAGAAAAACGGTTTTGTTAAACGATTTCCCCTTTAAACATTGAATGTTGAGTCTAATTTTCAGGTTAAAACTGTCTAATTCACAGTTGAGAAATACTAAACAAAAATTCTAATTTATATAAGTTATTAAATTCTGAAAATCAAAGAAATACTAAAAGAAATGCTTTTCCATATATTTTACTCTGTAATTGAAAAATTCATAGCAGCAATTTTCAGTTCTTGTATAACTAATAATTCCCTTTATTTTCTCTTCATTCTTTAAAGTAAAATAAAGTGAACTTTATGATTTTTGAAACAATTTTTTAACTGTCTTCTAGGCAAATTTGAATATTTAAAACATTTTTTACAAAAATTCCTAACATTATATTTCTTTAAATGCATAAAATATTTAATTTTGTATTAAAAGGTATTAGAGAAGATAAACATATTTAACAACTCAAAACTATCCATTGTGAACATAAAACTATTACAAATGAATTGTGAATATAGTTTTCCCCATTATTATTGATTCATTCAATATTTTATGCACGTTTTTATAATAACAGATAATTTATATCGTAATGTAAGAAACAAAATTTATCCTTTTTTTCTAATAAAGTGTCATTCATCTGAACTTTGCAAAACAGTAAATTCACTTTTAAAGATTTTGTACTATAAAAGCGCCTCAACCACCTTACATTTTTGTGATTCTTAAGAAGCAAATTAAATTATTTATTTTTCATTACCTCACCAAATCTGGTTTATTGGTTTTTTACTTACTACTGTAAAATAAAACCAGAAAACGGTAATATCACTCTAAAAATTACGAATTAAAGAGTCTAATACCATCTAAAGATGTTTCAGTGAAAATGTATCTCATTCAATGGATTTTATTGAAATACCTGAAGAAGATTATTCGCCTGTCACTAAGGTATCAATAGCAGATTTTAAAAAGATTACATTTTGTATGAATGTGCCTCAACCTTTTTACTTTTTTTATGATTCTTCACAAGCGAATTAAATTATTTATTATCTATTACCTCTTTAAATCTAGTTTATAGGTTTTTTACTTACTACTGAAAATAAAGACAGAAAACTGTAATATTACTCTAAAATTTATGAATTAAGGAGTTTAATACTTTCTAAAAATGTCTTTGTACAAATGTATCTCATTCAATGGATTTTATTCAAATACCCGGTGGAGATTACTCGCCTCTCATTAAGGTATCAATAGCAGATATAAAAAAAATTACCTTTTGTATGAATGTGCCTCAACCTTCTTACTTTTTTGTGATTCTTCACAAGCAAATTAAATTAATTATTACCTATTAATATATGTTATTAAATTATTTATTACTTAACCATATCTAGTTTATTGATTTTTTACTTACTACTGTAAAATAAAACAAAAAACAGTAATATAACTCTAAAAATTACGAATTAAGGGTAATACCTTCTAAAGATATCTTAGTGCAAATGTATCTCATTCAATAGATTTTATCCAAATATCTGATTAAGATTACTCGATTGTCACTAAGGTTTCAAAAGCAGATTTTAAAAAGATTACCTTTTGTATGAATGTGCCTCAACCTTCTTACTTTTTGTGATTCTTCACAGGCAAATTAAATTATTTTTATCTATTACCTCACCAAATCTAGTTTATTTTTTTTGTTTACCACTGTAAAATAAAACCATAAAACAGTAATATCACTCTAAAAATTACGAATTAAGGAGTCTAATACCTTCCAAAAATGTCTTAGTGCAAATGTATCTTATTGAATGGATTTTATTCAAATACCCAATGAAGATTACTCGCATATCACTAAGGCATCAATAGCAGATTTTAAAAAGATTAACTTTGTGACATCGGCCTCCATTGGCTTCACAAAGAAGTTTTGTTAAATCCCAGGGCAGGGCGACACTTTGTCTGGATTTTTGACACTACACTAAAAAGGGTTGTCTCTTCGACCAGGCCTTGAGTTGTTGGAGGTGAATCAGAAGAACGAACAGGACAACAAAATGTCTCTTACTGAGGCGCCACTGAAGGAGCCAGTCAGAGGCTACCAGGACAGCGGCGCGGGAAGAAAAAGCCAATTAGAAGAAGCGAAAGGTAACGTCAGCAGGCGCGAGTTTTTCCCCAACTGGAGCAAACGGAGATGTTCGACTTGCAGTAGTTAGTTTTTTTGGAGAGCTTTTTCTCCAGTTTTGTGTGGAACTCAAGGAGAATCAGTTGTACCCCTGTACAACGGTATCTGTCGGCACCTGTCCACAGATTGTTTTTTTAGGTTCACCTTGAACTTGGAACTTTTAGGTCCCCAGCAGGGAGCCCTGTGATTTTCATTTCGAAAATTTCTACATACTCCATTTTAATGAAAAATAAACGTTGTTATTGTTTCTAAGCTGTAAGTCGTGTCATAAAAGCTTCGACACCCACAAGCTTCCCGAGGATCCCGTGACGTAATACCTTTTGTATGAATGTGACAAATTATTCAAATATATTAACGTTATAACTATTGAGACATAGCAAACAAATGGGTATCATCAGCATTTGTAGCTTAATGTATATAAACTGGCTAAGTAATTTTTTTGTATTCCTAAGAGCTATTAAAAAAATAAATAAATAAATAAATCGTTATTGTTCTATATTGTCTTGATAGTATTTTACTAAATTTCTAAAACCAGGATTTACAAAAGAAAAGAAAATTTATTGCATAACTATTTGATTACGGTTTTTAATTTTTATGTAAAACGGATTAGAAGGTCTATACTATAAAAAAGAAAGCAATACATTAAAGAAGGAAGAAGATCTGTAGATATGTTAGACCTTAAATATTCACAAAAGATGACTACAAACAAACTCGATTTTCGAATTTCAAAAACATATTGATATATGTTTCAAAAGAGATCAAAGGAAATTTTAGAACGTAAGATAAAAGCACACAAAACCGTCACATCTAAGGAAAAAAAATTGCTTTGGAAAATATTTTAACTCTTTTCCGTTTTCAGTTACTTTTAGTGAATAATTAATGCATTCAGCAAAATGTATTTCCTTTAACATATTAGGCTCGTTTGAATCTAGATGACGGATAAACTGATTACCTTTGTGACGTCGCTACAGTACATTGGCTTCACAAAGGGTTTTTGTTGAAGCCCAGGGCAGGGCGACACTCTGTCTGGTTTTTTGACACTACACTACAAAGGGTTGTCGCTTCGACCTCGCCTTGAGATGTACGAGGTGAATCAGAAAGACGAACGGAACAACGAAATGTCAGACAGTGAGGCGACACCGAAGGAGATAATAAGAGGCTACCAGGACAGTGACACGGAAAGAAAAAGCCAATGAATAGGAAGATGCGAAAGGTGACGTCAGGTGGTGCGAGCTTTTCACCAGAGAGTCCCCAGGAGGAAAGAGAGAGGCGGTTAGTATTTTGGAGTTTTTCTCCAGCTTTGTGTGGGACTCAAGGAGACCCAGTTGTACCCCTAAACAACGGTATCTGGAGGCACATGCCCGCAGATTGTTTATTTTTTTAACCTGGTACGTTTAGGTCCGCACCAGACCGCCTGAGTCCTGTCATTCCATTTTGAAAATTTGTAGTACTCCATTTTAATCAAGAATAAAATGTGTTATTGTTTCTATGCTGTACATCGTCTTATAAATACTTCGACACCCACACGCTACCCGAGGATTCCGTGACGTCACACCATTTGTATGAATGTGACAAATTATCCAAATATGTTAACTTTATAACTTCAATTTATTTGAGACATAGCAAACAAATGGGTATCATCAGTATTTGCAGATAAATGTATATAAACTGGTTAAGTAATTTTTGTAGTTCTGAGAGCTATTAAATAAATAAATCGTTATTGTTCTGTATTGTCTTGATTGTATTTTACGAAATTTCTCAAACCAAGATTTACAAAAGAAAAAAAATATTGCATAACTATTTGATTACGGTTTTTAATTTTTATGTAAAACGGATTAGAAAGTCTATACTATAAAAAAGAAAGAAATACATTAAAGAAGGAAGAAGATCTGTAGATATGTTAGACCTTAAATATTCACAAAAGATGACTACAAACAAACTCGATTTTCGAATTTCAAAAACATATTGATATATGTTTCAAAAGAGATCAAAGGAAATTTTAGAACGTAAGATAAAAGCAAACAAAACCGTCACATCTAAGGAAAAAAAATTGCTTTGGAAAATATTTTAACTCTTTTCCGTTTTCAGTTACTTTTAGTGAATAATTAATGCATTCAGCAAAATGTATTTCCTTTAACATATTAGGCTCGTTTGAATCTAAATGACGGATAAACTGATTCAAATTATAGGATTATTTATTAACAAATACATAAAATATGGGGAAAAGATGGATTTTGTTTATTATTAGATTAAACAATCGGTAGAACATTTCTGTACTAGCTTATAGCCCGTCACATGACGGTATCAGTAAATTTTTTCAATTTTCCAGAATTGTAAATTACCCTATAAGGCAAATAAAAAATGGTCTTTTTTTGGCTGATAATTATTTTGCAACAGAAAATAATCGATGATTATATTTGAAATTATCACATATGAAACTAATCTATTATTTAAGCCAAATTTTAGGTACAATTATTTACGTAATATCCAAGATCAGTGATAAAACGTAGGAAAATAATGCAGAAGATATTTAAATATTTAAAAAAAAGAAAAGATTAAATGAGATGGTTAAAGGTATGACGTCATAATCCTAGAAAAATATGCTATATTTACCTATTTATTATGTGATAAAGTGATAACTTTTATCGCATGCTCTTAACCGGGGAAAATAGGGCAAGATATAAACTATCGAAAAGGAGGGAAACTGTGGATTTCGAACTTTTTAAAGACCACAGTATTTTTTGCTGTGATATGAAGCATATTTTTACCAATTTAATTTAGAATCGGATAGATTGTTTAATAGCCGTTAAAATTTATTTTTTCAGAATTTTGCTAAACATAAATCCCGAAGAATCCAATATGGATACCTCTATCTATTCCAGGTCCCATCGCGTCATAATTTCACTGACAGCCGGACAGATATATTTAAGATGTATTCTATCATTATTTCAAATTTAATAAATATTTTTATAACAAAGTCAGATATTTTAAGATATTCTAAATAACTCATTTGTAGCTAAATCTAATGAATGTAGGCAGGGTAATTTATCCACTACTTTCGACACTTAAATTTCGAGGACACGTCTGAAGCTTGAGAGTTATAAAAAAAATCTCAAATAAAATCATCCGATACAAATAAATTTCAGAAATTTCCATTAGCTCTTTATAGTTTCCTTGAACCTAATAACGTGAATTCTCAAACTTTCCCTTGAATATTTTTTTCAGAAAAAGGTACTTATTTATTTGAGCATATATAAACACATATACACACACAAAATAACACACACACACACACACACACACATATATATATATATATATATATATATATATATATATATATATATATATATATATATATATATATATATATATATATATATATATATATATATACATATATATATATACATATATATATATATATATATATATATATATATATATATATATATATATATATATATATATATATATATATATATATATATATATATATATATATATATATATATATATATATATATATATATATATATATATATATATATATATATATATATATATATATATATATATTTATATATATATATATATATATATATATATATATATATATATATATATATATATATATATATATATATACATATATATATATATATACATATATATATATATATATACATATATATATAAATACATATATATATATATATATATATATATATATATATATATATACATATATATATATATACATATATATATAAATACATATATATATATATATATATATATATATATATATATATATATATATATATATATATATATATAAATATATATATATATATATATATATATATATATATATTATATATATATATATATATATATATATATATATATATATATATATATATATATATATATATATATATATATATATATATATATATATATATATACAGCTCGATAACAAATACTTTCTTGGAAGATATACAACGTCATCTCGGAAAAACTTGAGCAAAATGCCGTCGGCTCACGCAACACTTTCCACATAAAGCAAAACACACTGTGCCTACTCCGTAGACCAAGAGATCCTCTTAACGACTTTTACTCTGCATGGGCCTCTGTCTGCCTATATATGGGGCCGAAAAAAACGCCGGAACACTCCAGAAACCGGAACCGGAAATGGTCACGTGACGACACACTTGGCAAGATTTGGCGACACTTGGCGATGAACTTGGCGACAAAAATGGGTTGCCAAAACTGTCGGCAACGAGCCGATATCACGTCAATTTGGCGAGATACCCACATACTCCCATGCTAAATTTACGCCAAATAAATTAGTAAGTATATAGTATTAGTAACTATATAGTAACTATTAGTATATATATATATATATATATATATATATATATATATATATATATATATATATATATATATATATATATATTATGATTCAAAGGATGAAGTTTACAAGTGTCTAAATGAAGCTGGGTGTGCACACTCTTTTGGAGAAGTATATCATAAATTGTACAAATCTGTAGACGACTTAGATATACCAACTTAGTGTGATACGTGCAAAAACTTGTACATGATACATTTTTTGTACAGGCAGTCATAAAAATGAAAAATAAATTTGAAAATGTCTTTTAAGGAATAATTTGCTGAATTAATCAGTCTTTAACACAGTATGTTTTAATTTAAATATTAGATATACTACATATTACTGAATTTAATATTATTTGAAATAGGAAGAGCTAACTTTTAATTTCTTAAAATGGAAAATGAAACTTTACCTAGTCTTTTAAATTAATTTTCAGTTTAGAAACTTTCTCGGAAGTTAATTAAAAATTTGCGTC
>CM063501.1:135853974-135878974 GCA_032207245.1 Pardosa pseudoannulata
TTTGTTTGTAAACGTAAGAAAAAAATTTCTTCGTTTTCATTTTATGTGAACTATATATTTCTAAGTTACTGATAAAACTTGATTTCGTTGAAATATTCATTTAGAGCTTCTTCTCTGAAAGAATACCATTTATTGCGTTTTTTCTTTTTCCTTAGATATAAAGAGATTGCATGCATCATATTAACCTAAGTAATTACCGCAGATATTTTTAGAAGGATTACTTCTGTATCTCAATATGTCCTACTACTGTATCATTATCCAGTGTCGTTTATTTTTCTCTTACATTTAAATATTATTAATTTGGGATTTATGGTAACCAAATGTTTAATACTCTTTAAGCAACTTTGGTGTTGTTTATTTTTCAAATAACTTATTTATTCTACTCTATATATAAGTTAGAATTACATTCAAGTGACATTGAGAATTATTGTTAATTTATTATTATTATATTCTTAAAATAAATATCTGTAACCAAGCTCAATAGAATAATCAGTATTTGTTTATAAATTACAAACAAACAAAAGTCTTTATCGCCCAATTCATTACCTATCCATTATTTATTCTGATGTTACTGATAAACACTTGATTCGCTAAAATATTCTTTCTAGCTTTTTCTATGAAATAATATCATTTATTACGATGCTTCCTTGTTCATCGATAGAATGAGATGTCAAGGAACAAAATATCCTGAACAATTCCCACAAATATTTTCAGATGATTTACTCCTATATCTCAAGATGACCTACTAATATAATATTATCCAGTGTCATTTATTTTTCTCTTACATTTGAATATTATTTATTTGGGATCAATGTTTTGAGCCAAGTTGACGCATTAAAATGTTTCAAGCAACTGTTTTCAGAGAGGTGATTTCATAAAAATAGTAGTTTATTTTTTGAGAAATTAAAATGTTTTATTAATAGCTAACCTAATTAATATAGATAAAATATTTAATTTAAAACTAACAAAGAGATAATTTTTTATAAAATTGAACTCAACCAAATTTGAGTACTCAGTAAGCACGTTTTGCGTTTCTTGTATTCAAATAACTTATTCTACGTAATCCTTTTATCAACCAAATATTGAGTACTCAGTAAGCGAATTTTGCGTTTCATATATGCAAATACCTTATTTTACGCAATCTTTTTCTTCAACCAGATGTTGAGTACTTACTAAGCACATCTTTTGTTTTTTATATTAAAATATTTTATTCTATGCAATCTTTTTGTCAACCAAATGTTGAGTACTAAGTACTTTTAGCGTTTCTTGTATTCAAATATCTTATTTTATGCAAACTTTTTGTCAAAAAAATGTTGAGTACTTACTAAGCATATATTGCATTCTTTATATTCAAATATCTTATTATACGTAATATTTTTTGTCAACCAGATGTTGAGTACTTACTAAGCACATTTTGCGTTTCTTATATTCAAATATTTTATTCTATGCAATCGTTTCGTCAACCAAATGTTTAGTACTAAGAACCTTTTTGCCTTTCTTATATTCAAATGTGTTATTCTAAGCAATCCTTTTGTCATAAAGTGTTGAGTACTTATAAAGCACATTTTGCATTCTTTATTTTTAAAGATCTTACTATATGCAATCTTTTTGTCAACCAGATGTTGAATATCTACTAAATGCATTTGACGTTCTTATTTTCAAATATTTTATTCTATCCAATCAATTTGTTAACCAAATGTTAAGTACTTACTAAGCACATTTTTCTTTTCTCATATTCAAATATCTTATTCTACACTATCTATGTGTTACTATTACATTCCCATGACAACCAGCAATATTTTTAATTTCATATATTTTACAGTCAAAATAAGTGTATGAACATTAACTCTGTAGAATATCTTACAATCGTTTATAAAAGTAAGAAAACAAAATCTTTATCTCCTTATAAATTAACTATCCCCTATTTATTTCTCTTTTACTGATAAGCACTTTTTTTGTTTAAATATTCTTTTATAGCTTCTTCTATCAAAAATATCATTTATTACTTTGCTTCCTTGTTCATCGGTAGAATAAGATGACAAGCACCAAGATAGCCTAAGTAATTCCCGCAAATATTTTTAGAAGGATTACTCCTATAACTCTAGATGACCTACTAATATAACATTATCAAAGGTTCTTTACTTTTCTCTTACAATACAAATATTGTTCATTTAGTATTAATGTTTACATTTAAGTTAACTTATAGTATTATATGTAAGTTTATTTTGAGCTGTGATTTTAGGAAAATAATGTTTCCTTCAATTTGGAAATTTTAACTGTACAAATATTTCAAAGAGCTATTTTAATGCATTTGGAAAAATATATATATCTTAATTAGAAAAACTAAGTTTGCATATCCCAACAATATTAAAGGTCTATGGCACATCATTATATTAATTATTGCTTCTTTATGAAAGTTTACATAAATATAAAAACAGTAGTTGCATATATGTATATATGTATATATATATATATATATATATATATATATATATATATATGTGTGTGTGTGTGTGTATATATATATATATATATATATATATATATATATATATATATATATATATATATATATATATATTATATATATATATTTATATATATATTTATGTATACATATGTATATATATATGCATATATATATATATATGTATATATGTATATATGTATATATATATATATATATATATATATATATATATATATATATATATATATATATATATATATATGTATATATATATATATATATATATATATATATATATATATATATATATATATATATATATATATATATATATATATATATATATATATATATATATATATATATATATATATATATATATATATATATATATATATATATATATATATATATATATATATATATATTATATATATATATATATATATATATATATATATGTGTGTGTGTGTGTGTGTGTGTGTGTGTGTGTGTGTGTGTGTGTAATAATATTTATAATATTTTATACCAAGCTAATCAACTTAAATATAGCCATATAACTATATTCTAAAATAAATTTCTATTTATTGTATCTCTAAAATTACAATTTTGATTGAAATAGCTCTGTTTTTCCTTTAACTATGGTAACTTTTGGCTATTACAAGAACACAAAAGTAAATTATTCCTGCTTAGCTCAACTAGTCTTACATAATTTGTTTGAGTATATTAGCTTCTCCCCTTAAGAATCCTCAATTCCATAATCTCAATAATATGATAGGCTAGCTTTTATACGCACCAAAGCACTATATAAGAAAATTCAAATTGTGTTGGCAGGAAAATTTGGCAAACTTATTAAAATTGACGAATTTTTCAAAATTTTCATATTTTTCCTTTAACAATCATGTTAACGACTTATCTGTATACATATGTATACACATTTAGTGTGTATTGAGTAATAAACATCTATAACACGCACATACACGTCTCTCTTTTTCTTCTATATGTATGAATATAGCTATGTACGTATGCGTACTCAATTTTGAATAATATTATCAATACAACATCTAATTAACTGTTTAGATTAATATTCTGCTGTTAAAGATCATTAAAGTAAGTAAGTAATAACATTTCTTTTTACTGTATTGGGAAGAAATAAAATGCCTTTCTGCCTAAAAAAAATTAAAATCATTTATTTTCTTTTTTTTTTCAGAAGACTTCTGCTTTACTTCCTGCTTTCGAAATTCATTAGTTTTTACTCTATACCCATGAAAGTATTTTAATAAATGATAAGCTGTGAATAAACGAGATCCTTATTTTCACAGTTTTTTGATCGTTAACTACCGTAAAATAAGAAACCTTTAATTTCTGTTTCCCTGCAGACATTCTTATAAAGAATGGATGCAAACAAATAAATAAAGAAATAAATGAGGACAAAATGAAAAACAAACACCGCTGAAGACTTTAAAAAGGCATAACAAAGAAAATGTAAAGTAATGCTGGAAAAACACTCAAGGTAAGAAATTCAATTTGAATTTAAGATCCCAAGCAAATAAACTGATTTCCAAATCAACATCCAGCATTTAAAACGGAAGTCCTATAAGTACCTGCAGTAAAAAAGAAAAAAAAACATAAAACGTGAAAAACACTTCTTAAAATAAATTACTTTTCGCTCAAAGTGTTTTCACAGATCATTAGTATTAAGCCTAAATGGGAATATATCGCAAAAAATCCCTGAAGTTTTAACTCTGTTAATTTATTTAAAACCCGAGATATACAAAAATAACGTTTAAACTCACATTAAAATATTTTGTAACCTATTTAAAGAAATTTAAAAAATCCAATAAAATTTTACATATTTCTCTCTATATAAAAAATTATATAGTTATAAATCATGAAATATTTAATGTATTTTTATATTGTAATATTCATGCGAGTAATTTGTAATGATATATGCAGATATGCATATGGGAATTACTTTATTTTCAGGTAACTTTGTTGTATACTTTTAAAAAATTCCTATTTCATTTATTTATAAAATTCAATGGCTTTTAAGAGAACGTAATCTATTAAACGAAATAAAACGATCAAACACATATTTAGAAGTTTGTGTTAACCAAACACACATGTTAAGTTAACACAAACCTCTTAAACTCGTCTTACAGAAAAAGATTGTAGATCTTAAAGATTGAGAAAAATATATAAACTGTTCCCTCCAATTCCAAACGTAGTAAGGACTAAAGAACAGCAAAATCATTTATATTTACTTACAGCTTGTATTTTTTGTAATAAATCTTATAAATATGACGAAAAGCTGTGATTTTGTATGTTTTTGATAAATTCGAAATAATGTTTTTAACCTATTGACAGCCAAAGCACCCGTTGATGGAACATTTACCATTAAGAGGTCATACGACTCTTAAATTGACGAAAATTAGATTTTCCAGATTTAAATTTAAATTTTATGAAATGGAAATATAAAAAACTCGTTTTAATGTTATTAACTTATTGTCGGCCAAATCACCCGTTGATGGAACATGTACCATTAAGAGGTCATTTGACTCTTAAATAGACAAAAAATTAGATTTTCCAGATTTAAATTTAAATTTAATGAAATGGAAATGTAAAAAATTCGGTTTAATGTTATTAACTTATTGTCAGCCAAATCACCCGTTGATGGAACATTTACCATTAAGAGGTCATTTGACTCTTAAATAGACAAAAAATTAGATTTTCCAGATTTAAATTTAAATTTAATGAAATGGAAATGTAAAAAATTCGGTTTAATGTTATTAACTTATTGTCAGCCAAAGCACCCGTTGATGGAACATTTACCATTAAGAGGTCATACGACTCTTAAATTGACGAAAATTAGATTTTCCAGATTTAAATTTAAATTTCATGAAATGGAAATGTAGTAAAACAATGTAAGGATCATATAATTTTGAAACAGAAGCTATTTTAGGACCGGTTAAAAAATTGTAACTGATATGAAAAACCAAATTGACCTATCTGAACTCTATCATATAGTAAGTATTTGAATGTAGATATTTTAGATTTTTTAGAAGTATTTTTAAGTAGACGTATTTTTTCATATTAAAGGGAAAACATATCAATAACAACATACATATGGCACCATGAAAGTATCGAAAAATTTTCCATCTTTTCTTTTTTGTGTGTAGGAGGAAGTTACCATGCGTCAAATCAAATTAAAAAAACTACAGAGCACTCTTTAAGTTTATGATATATGGTAGAGTAATAGTTGTGGGGAGTTACAAATTCCATATCCCCTTACTTTCGTTATTCCACTGGATGCCATGATACTTTTCATTATTAGAACTTAAAATCAATCTAGATGTAAAATCTGATCAATAAATTAAGATTGTTCTTTATATCTGTATGCCAAAAATATGTAAGGAAATAGGTAAGTTTTTCATTAAATTTGTAACACTTTTATTTCTGCTTCCACATCTCGGTACCTAAACTTAAAATTAGAATGAAATATTGGTCAAATTTTAATACTGATGTAATATATGTAGATATAAATATAGATATAAATATTGCCTTACTTATTTTTTCCTTATTTTTTTCACAACAGCTAAAGAATGTGCAATGTGCATTTTTTCAGTCGCATCTCTTCCTAAACGGGGAAAATTGAGTGTTACCTTTCCATAGTAGAGGAAGATTTTTCCCCTCCCTCTACGGATCTGGTTTGGTGTAGAATGCTACGATCTACTATTTTACTCTCGAGGTTCAACATGAGGACTCACGCCAATTACTGTACTATTAATTTAGAATATTTGTAATTTTTTAATTAATTAATTTAGAATGGCGACGAACGTTTATACCGTCAGCGGGATTGGAACTTGCGGTCTCCTGTACTCATTTGACCGTCATTCGACCGCTACCGATACTGAAACATACTATAATATTTAATCGATTGCAGCTATATGGTCCATTTTAACTGTTTCATGATTGAAATACTTTATGTGGATCTAAAAATATTACTTAGATGTATTTTTATTTCTAGTATTGACGCTTAATTTAATATCGATATGATTTAATATTATTCAATATCGATATTTTGTAACAACGTTTGAAGAATAAAACCTATATTGAATAATTCGTTTGATATTGAAATTACTATTGTGAGCTAATTGTGTTAAATTATCTTACAAAGATAAAAACAGAGATAGTTAGCATACAGAAAAAAAACATAAACTGTTCCCTCAAATTCAAAACTTAGTAAGGAAAAGGGACAGACATATTACAGACATGTCTAACATATGTTTTAGTTATTTAATATCGATATTCTGGTACAGCGTTTAAAGTGTACATACCGGTGTTGAATATTTGGTTTGATATTGCAATCGTTATTTGCGCATTTTGCGTAAATTGTTCATATAAAAACAAAGTTTGTTACAATTTAGAATAATATATATACTGTTCCTTTAAACTCAAACTGTAGAAAGGATTAGGGTCCATATTTTAATGATTTAATTCCAATATTCTGGAATACCATTTAAAAATTAAATGCAGGTATTAAATATTTAGTTTAATATTTCAATCTTTATTTGCACATTTTACGTAAATTGTTCATATAAAAATAAAAGCAAAGATTGTTACGGTTCAGAAAAATATATATACTGTTCCCGCAAACTCAAAATGTAACAAAGATTAGGGGACAACCAGCTTGTAGCCATGCCCTATCCATATTTTAATGATTTAATACCAATATTCTGGAACACCATTTAAAAATTAAATGCCAGTATTGAATACTTGGTTTGATATTGCAATCCTTATTTGCGCATTTTACGTAAATTATTTACATAAAGATAAAAAGAAAGATTGTTACAGTTCAGTAAAATATATATACTATTCCCGCAAACTAAAAATATAACAAGTATTAGGGGACAACCAGCTTGTAGCCATGCCCGATCCATATTTTAATGATTTAATACCAATATTCTGGAACACCATTTAAAAATTAAATGCCGGTATTGAAGATTTGGATTAATATTGCAATCATTATTTGTGAATTTTACGTAAATTGTTCATATAAAAATAAAAGCAAACATTGTTACAGTTCAGAAAAATATATATACTGTTCTCGCAAACACAAAATGTAACAAGGAATATGGGACAACCAACTTGTAGCCATGCCTTATCCATATTTTAATGATTTAATACCAATATTCTGGAACACTGTTTAAAAATTGAGTACCGGTATTGAATACTTGGTTTGATATTGCAATCCATATTTGCGCATTTTGCGTAAATTGTTCATATAAAAACAAAGTTTGTTACAATTTAGAATAATATATATACTGTTCCTTTAAACTCAAACTGTAGAAAGGATTAGGGGACAACCAGATTTTAGCCATGCTCGATCCATATTTTAATGATTTAATTCCAATATTCTAGAACACCATTTAAAAATTAAATGCCGGTATTGAAGATTTGGATTAATATTTCAATCCTTATTTGCGCATTTTACTTAAATTGTTCATATAAAAATGAAAACAAAGATTGTTTCAGTTCAGAAAAATATATAAATTGTTCCCGCAAACTCAAAATGTAACAAGGATTAGGGGACAACCAGCTCGTAGCAATGTCCTATCCATATTTTAATGATTTAATACCAATATTCTGGAACACCTTTTAAAACTTGAGTACCGGTATTGAATACTTGATTTGATATTGAATTCTTTATTTGCTCTAATTCAGGAAATTTTCTTATAAAAATAAAAAAAAACGTTGTTAAAATTCAAACAACTATATATACTGTTCCCTTAAATTCAGAACTTAGTAAGAATTAAGGGACAACTACTTTGTAGTCATGTCTGGCCCATATTTTCAAACTATCACCCCGTTTATCTACCTGCAATATCACCCTATCATATTTCAGTTCCTCTCTGTTAGGCTGCATTTTTTAACTAGTCACGTGTTTTCACACCTACATGTTTTCGCGCAAACTCTTTGGAGGGCCACAAATTTATTACATCATAATTTACTTCTAATAATGTTTCCACCACACCTACCCCCGGCGGAATTCCACCAGAGTTATTTTGAAATAATTTCGGGTATCGTGATACGTCGCCTGCGATGTTAGCGTTTGTGTTGGAGTTTGGAAATTTTGCTCGGATTTAATGCATTTGAATCAGTGCCAGATCAGAGACAGGTATAAAAAAAGAATAAAGAAGATGGAAGAAAGTAAAACAAGTTTTTCTAATTACGCTAGATACATTTGCCAAGAGTTGAAGAATGTTCTATTTTCATTAATTTCAAAAATTCGTGTGTATTGAAGTTGGTAATTGTTAATGTGAATTAATCACGTTGTGGGTGTGTTTGAACTAGGGTTGATAGAAAATGCATTGTTAACATTATAGATGATTTTTTTACACTGTCTATGTCAAAAGAAACAAAGAAGAATAGCGGGTTTTTTCTGTTCTTTAATCTCGCCCGCAATAGTAATTTGTTGTAAATTACAGATCTGCGTGAGATTAGTACTTTAGAAATAAATGAGTATGCAAAGCAGTATGAATGGCATCGCAACAGAGATTTCAGTTAAAGTGGAAGGGTTTCGACTGGCGTGTATTTATTTATTTTTCTTTTTTTTTTGTTAATTTTAACTTACAAGTGAAATATATCTAGCAACTGAAAAATCAAATTTATTATTAAAAATATGTTGTAAAGAACATAAAGTAATATATGCTAATGATTTTTCATTTTAAAAGTTCAGTAAATTATTAAATACTGATATTTTCTTTGAACAGAAATATAGAAGAAAAACTTTAACACTAGATTTACGGATGTTGATCATGTATCTATTTTTACTGAAGTGAGCCAATTTGAATAATATAAGAAAATTGAAGTTTTTTGCAAAGAAAATAGTTCCAAATTAATTTAAATAAAATGTTTATCATAAAAAAATTCAAGAAAAAGGTTTTTTACATATAAAATCTGTTTTTGAAACACACTTTCCGCAAACAGTTCTATTACATTTAGCACTTTGCTTTCTACATCTGTTTCTTTTGCATGATTGTTGAACTTGTCAATTGTTCAGTGCGGCAGTAGCATGAATTTCAGTCATTAGAATGGAAGTGTTCCATTTGGAAAATATACCAGGCCTGATATGACCAATAAATTTCATGTTATGCCATTAACTGTTAAACCATTCTATGAGTCAAATTGGCTCACAACCTTGAAAATAGGTATACCAAAATTGATAATGCGAAATGAAGGGGGTCTGCGGGGAAGGGGAATGAAATTTTACATATATTTTATTACTTAAATAAAAAAAAACGTATGTTTTTGAAAAGTGATAATAAAGTTTTCAATATATATATATATATATATATATATATATATATATATATATATATATATATATATATATATATATATGTGTGTGTGTGTGTGTGTGTGTGTGTGTGTGTGTGTGTCAGGATTTAAATTGTAGAATAATTTTAAAAGATTTTAATTAAGGATTCTTTACTGAGAGTGACTCGGCGTGAGGAGTTGGTCACATAAATACTGCTCACGGTCAGTGATCTGCAGCAGAGAACAGTGTGCACATTCCAAGGAAAGATCTGTGGCTACCCGCAGCAGTTAAGCTTGCCTTTGTTAAAAGTTATGCGTCAATGTACGACACCATTGATGATGATTGAAAACTAGTGAGTATGAGATTTGAATAAAAATATGAAAATGTAGTCAGTACTATAGTGTCGTTTAGTGGAAAGTGTCCTATATATATATATATATATATATATATATATATAGTGATCAAATTTTTAATGAGTCAAATTGGCTAGGTCCATAAATTTAGTGTTAAAAAATCATGTAACTTTGTTTTTCATTTAATTGGAAATAAATATTTTATTCCACTGCTTTAACACTAGAATCACAAGGTGGTTCATTTTGACTAAAAATCAGTTTTCCTTTCGGATTTTTCGGACAGTTACTAATCAAAAAAAGAGTACTGACTTTCCCTAATTTTATCCATGTAACTGTCGATGAAAATATTATACGTTAACTATTTATTAGGTTTTTGTTTTTAATACTTATACGTAAAGCCACAGAATTTTCCTCATTTTCATTTTGAAATTCAACGTTTCATGGAATAGGAAATGCTTTTCTAGTTATATTTTCGCTGCCCTTCAGTAAACAGAACAATACCTCAAAGTCAAATGCTCAACTTACATAGACAGGGGAGGAGGGGATTCGAAGGGTTGTTACAAATAATAGGATAGGTGAAAATTGTATTGTAGTAGCAGTAGACAGCGTTGGGAAACAAAAAATCCTTTGCAACATTTACGATAAGTTTTATTGAAAGGTAAATAATTGTTCTTCCTCTACGAGACACATCATCTTATAATTTTGTAGGGGGGATAATGCATCCGGTTACCTTATCCTAAGTGCTTTGTCGGCTGTTTTTGGTTTTGGTTTATGGAATGAAATCTAAAATATGAGCATAGTGCAATTTAGTTTTAATTGCTATTTTTAAATCTAAGAGGTTGACATTAAGTTTCTACAATTTAAAAAAATATGTGTTCAATAGTTTTTTATATCTGGGTAATATTATAAACACCTTACAGACTTTACTCTCTCCTAATAAGTCGTTTTGGGTTTGATAAAACCTTTCGGAAATAAAGAAAAAATTAACACTACAGATAAGTTTTTCACAACACAAAAGCTGTTCCAAATATAAAAATGAAATTGTATCTGGAAAAATTATCTGTATTTGTGGAAAAAGTACAAGTGTCGCTCTACAATATATTGTCACTTAAACATTTTTTTGTCCAACGCAGCAGGTGATATAGACATTATCCTAACGTAGTAATAAGGCTGCGAACCTGTTACTCATTCAGAACCACCGGATGAGCAAGTGTAGCTTAAGGTATGCTACGGACGCGAGTAAAATTACTATCGCTAGGTCCTCGTAATTTCGAAGCAGGGACCAAGAAGAAGACCAGGCTTGGCCTGCCACTCCCAGAGGTATCGTTTGAGAACTTTGAGGACTTTGTGACCACGAACATATTTTACGTTCCCCAGTCACCTTAAACGAACACGGCGGATCTTAGGCAGGCTCCAGCCCATGAACCACAACCTTTCATTTACGAGACCGCTGCCTTTGCGACTGAGCTACGGCGGCTCCTGTCACTTAAACATGATAGTAAAACTTTAAAAGTTTATCAAGAAAAATGTATGGTCTTATTAAGCTCGCTTCACCCTAAAGTCGATGTTGACGATAATCACTCAAAACAGCTTCCTGACACGATATTTTAGAACTCAAAAGATATGGTGTCGAAGTAGCCACCAAATGTTTCAGAAATAATCTGTGAAGGAAGAATTTAGGAGGTGGCTAGTTCATATATTTTACAACATTTTTTATCTTGTTAGGATAAATTTGGGGATGTTATGCAAAGAAGTTATTGGAATAAAATTTTTGAAAGAATATCTTTAACAATTTGTTAAAGAGTTACAAACTACATATAATATTCCAAGCAAAAATATTAATCGCATACAAAGACAGAAACTGATACTACTGATGAATATTTGCATAAAATAATTCGTTACAAAGCATCTAAGTGGGGAAATAAAACTAAAGATATATGTTTGACCATATGTTTGGCCGAAAGCATACAATATATATATATATATATATATATATATATATATATATATATATATATATATATATATATATATATATATATATATATATATATATATATATATATATATATATATATATATATATATATAAAGATTTATGAACACTGTAAATATTTCAAGGAGTTTACCCGAAACCATATATAGGTAGCAATTTATATCTCCATTAAAATTAATAGAACCTAACAAGACTTATGAATCTTAGAGTGAACATTTAGTGGAAATTGAATTCGAAATAAGCAAAATGATCTCTTTTAGTATTTGAATAAGACTTACCTTACAGGTTATATTCAACAGGTTTCAACTCTTTATGTTGTTTGATTATCCTAGTTAATTTCGTGATTCCTAAATAAATTTCAAAATTGTAGTTTAATTCTTTATAGATAAATCAAATTTAAAATATTCTTTGTAAGGTTAAATTCATACTAAATTTAATTATATATTCCTTGAACTTTAAGCAAGTAAAATTACTGTTAAATAAAGGTCGTCGGTATATTGCTAATGTTTTAAACTAATTAACGTTTAAAAACAACTGTACTGATAAATAAATAAAATTTAAACCTTGGGATTTATTTGAGAAAATTATTATTGTTTTGCATATTAAATATTTTATGAACATTTACTCAGCTAATGTGATAATAAATATTTATACAAATATTAAATCCTGTAAATATCTACTTAAATCTATAAATACTAAAATATCTACTTAACGTGGCATTTGAAATATTTTTATGTTGTAATATCTTTTACAAACATCTTTTCGGCTACAAATATCTTTTACGGTAACAAGGAAATCATCTACTTAAAAAGAGCAAATAAAAATAATGACAATTTAAAGCTATTTATCTATTAATAGCAAATTTATATATGGAAATTTATCTAAACATCCCCGTTGTAATAGGAAAAATATTTATCAATTTGCAATATGAATCTATATTTTAATGAAAATATCCTGATGACCCCAAGTAAAATGGAAATTATCAGATATATTTGTCATAATAATAATATTTTGACATGTCAAAAACGTTTACGTAACAAATTATCCTGTAAATGGCATCATAAACACTTAAACAAACACTACATCCTGGAAAATATCTACATAAAAACGTAAATGAAAAGCGTGGCAAAGTAATCGGGGAAGAGATATTTATGAGGTACGAAAGGAAATGTTTTATGTCACGCATAAACACAACTATCCCGAAATCACATACAAAAGATCCACGCTTTCACAATGCATTGTGACAAGTATCACGCTTCATAATCCAACATAAAACAGCCCTCTCTTCCTTACACAAAAAGGCCACAGAAAGGAGGAAAAGCGAGTAAAAAAATAAGGACGGCACCTTTTATTCTTACAACAAATAACGTCTCAGAGCCCCAATAATAACCTTTTTGTTGCGCAAAATCTAAATTGCTCGCTAGAGTAATCGATTGAAAGCTACATGACCGGGATTCATGGTCAATTGAGTTAACACGGTGATTACCTGCATTGGAAAAAATGTCGATATCTACAGGTCCTCTGGAATTGAATGAGGATCTGATTGTTGCAAATTTCGCCTGCATGGGGTTGTAATTACAGACACTCTGTCTTGCTGAACACGCATCGGAGGCTTTTTTGTAGGATAAGGTGCCAAAGGTTGAATGTTTCTCGTTTTTCAAGTGAAATCCTCGAGATGGAAGCTTGTTGCATTTTATCTGAAAGAATCGGAAAACAACTCTAGGAATAAAAACTAGAAATATTAAAATTTTAATTCAGAAAATGCTGACAATTGCCAAATGAAATAGTATTATTTATGGCTTCATTAATGCATTTTTTGTTATGAATTATTTTCTTTAAATATAAGGTTACGTAGTGATTAATTTGTTTAGATACAGATACCAAAAATAAAATTATTATTGCTGAAAATTTTAAAATTTTAATTATTTTTAATTTTAATATAAATAGCTTTATATAATAATAGAAAAACTTTTCACGAATTTTTTGCTCCTTTGAATAAAATAAGCCTTTTAAATGATTTTTTCAGTAAGTACTTTAAAATTTTCTTAGAAAAGATTTTATAATTATTACATAATTAAAATATAATCTTTATAAAAGTCATTGATTGTTTCAGTGTTAGTGTTTTCATACTCTTTTCTTGTAATTAAATGCTCTGTATTTTACATCCATTACAATATTTCAAATAAGTAAATTAAATAAAAAAGTGGGATACATGAATTTAAATTTGCCAGTTTTTCATAAATATTCTGTGATAAACAATATGCTGATCTTTGTGGAGTATACAGTTTGCACATTTATTTTAGCATAAAAATAAAATCTATCTACAACTATCTGATTACTAATTTACTTTTTTCTGGAGTATGCATATGGTATATGTAGACTCCACACTATGGTCAATTGTTCACCACTTCCAGATGGTGGGAGTGAACTATGGTTCACGGGTAGCATCCACACCCTGGGCCACTAAATTACCCAAGAGTCATCTACTGTGCACTTTAACTGAGCATCTAGCTGCCTTTGATCTTTGGAGAAAAACCGCCACCGAAGTCATTGTTCGCCAAGGCTATTTTATCGTTTGCCGAAATCGACCACGATAAGCCATTCCCCCTCCAGACGGTGGTGATGGCTTGCAGTGGACCATAGTGTGGTGGTTCTTATACGCATTTAATAGAGTATGTGTCAAACAGTAGTTGTTTAAATTAACATGTCAAGATGACAAAAAATTAAATTTAACATGTATAAGGGAATGCAAACTGTGACCACTACACAGGGATGTTCGCAACGTAATAGGAGACTGGGAAGTTTGATCGTTTTATTCAATGGCGTTGCAGGAGGAGGAGAAACACGAACTGTGCTTGGCGTCAGCAATCCTGACTTTCTTTGAACAATTTCAGAATATTTGTAGCAGAAGCTATATAAGTATCTATATCAATATACAATGCACAATACTCACATATGTTATTTAAAAAGCTGTTCTACGGAAATTACAGAAGAGAAATAAGCAAACAAATATTCCACAAACCACAAGCATATTGGGAGTACATCATTCCACCGTTATGCATATGCTGCTGGACGGTACACTACATACAAATTAAGAATAAATGCCACAATTATTGTAGTCTGCCGATAATCAACAAATCGTTGATTTACAATTCTGATATTTGCAAAAGCGGTTATAACAGCTGACTTTCTATCATGGATTTTGTTTACTGATTAATCAAATTTTACTCGGGATGCGGTTCTGAACTTTCACACTACACATGGATTTTAACATAAAATTCCTTGCTGTAAGCCTGATCATGCATTTCAACTATGTTTCAAAACAAATGCTTAGACTTGTATTATGTTTAACATGTTAATTGGTCCTTATCTACTACTTAAACGCCTTTACGATAATTCTTATCTAAACGCTAAATAATCTAATGAGTATAGATGAAATTTATAGGCTATTTAGATTTCGATAAATAAACTAATAGCATTATTTTGATATTAGTTTATTTACCTAAGTATATAGCCTAAATACTTAATCCTTACTTCTATTAAAACTAGTCATTTCAAGGGCATTTGAATTCGTTATATATTTTTTGTCCTAGCCTGAATCACTTAAAATAGATAAAAAATCATCCCTTTAGAATTGTCTTGTGATACCCAGATTTAAATATTTTTGTATGCATTTGTAAATCAATCAAACTAATTTTTTCCTCTCCTCATTATCTTTAATTGGTGAAGAAAAAGTTTCGAATTCGAAACTTCGTATTCTTATTCATCCCAACTATGATTTCATCCTTAGATCATTATTTGAAAATAGATTCATAACAAACCGTTCATTTTCTTTCCCTTCTATCTCACATTTATCTTTACGCCACTTCTTCAATAATAACAGAGAAGTTACTAAATGTGATTTTATAGTTAATGAGGTAATATAGAAATTTTTATACACCACTTAAAAGACATCCTGATATGTTACTTCTAATAAACTGTTTAGTTAAAAAGCGTTTAGTTTTAGAAGAATGTAAGTATATAGTAACTTGAAACTTCAACCAATAATTCAATGTTAAGTCTGTTATGAATATTGATTCGCTTTTAGTCATCACATTGCATTAAGATTTTAGAAGTAACAGTTCAACAATTTTATAATGCACATTATGCTCTCATTTTATTGGTTAAAAGGCATGTATACTTATACTATCTTCTGTTGTGCAAATACTCCAATATTGATCAACTGCAGGAAAAATGTATAAAAAAAACTGAAAGAAATGTTCAGCATTAATTTATGTTTAGAAAGTACACTACACACGTGGTATTAAAAATTAGTTCCTTATGTAAATATATATGTATGTCTATCTAACTATCACTCAATCTCTATCTGAATATATATATATATATATATATATATATATATATATATATATATATATATATATATATATATATATATATATATATATATATATATATATATATATATATATATATATATATATATATATATATATATATATATATATATATATATATATATATATATATATATATATATATATATATATATATATATATATATATATATATATATATATATATATATATATATATATATATATATTCATATATATATATATATATATATATATATATATAATATATGACTTATATATATATATATACTTAAATACATGTTATTTTACTTACAACTATTTATTATTTTTCGTATACATGTATTCAAATACATGTATTCGTGTCATGTCATTAAGAAAAAAAGCTAAATATTGTCTCCCGTCTAAAGCAAAACAAAAGCAAAGCCGTAAATGATGAAAACAGCTAATGAAAGGAATTTTTAATACATATGAAATTATCTTAATCACAAAACTCTAATTCAGTCGAATTTGAGATTAGCATAAAATATTCAGATAATCAAGCGGATAATAGAAAATATTTCAGTAATTCATGGCTTGTACAATTTATAACGACTTAAATACATGACTTAATAACATATTTGACTAAAATAATGCTACTTTACTTTCAATTATGTTGTATTGTTTTAAGTTATCATCGTACAATTTATCCCATTTTTTTGCAAGTAAAATAACATTTATAATAACGGTATAAAATGTCACTTGTAGATTTACTACTAAAAATATTTTAGTTTTATGTTTTATTAAATATTGTGTTGAAATGTATTTGTCTGATATTTTAGAGTCCATATAGATCAGGATTGTAAAATCATACATTCACTGTATACAGTAGAAAAGTTAGTGATATATGTATTCGAAATAGTTGTTATTTTCCATATACGTATGATATCCTGTAATTAAGAGAAAAGAAAAACATATCTTCCGTGTAAAGCAAAATAAAACCAAAGCTCTAAATGATGAAACCAGCTAATGAAAGGAAATTTTATTATATATAAAATTATGTAACACTAAAACTAAAATTATGTAACATTAAAAAAACACTAAACCAGTTCTACAGTCGAAAATAAATTTAAACTGTCCATAACAGGGGACTTCACATATTTTATATTATAAAATAATGTAAATAGAGGATTTAATTTGAGATTAGCATAAATTATTCAGATAATGAAACGGATAATAGAAAATATTTCAGTGATCCATGGCATGAACAATTTATAATTATACTTGGTTATGTGAATATCAGGAAAATATTCAAAAGAATTTCAGAGAATATTAAATTGATTTAAATATTTTACTTAAATATTTTACTTTCAACTCAGTTATGTAGTTTTTAGGTTATCATCTTAAACTTTATCACATTTTATTGTAAGTGTAAATAATATTTAAAATAAAGGTATAAAAATTCAGTTGTAGATTTACAACTAAAATTGGTTTTAGTTATATGATTTTAAAGTATTCGGTTGAAATATAATTGTCTAAGATATAGAGGCCATATATAGATCAGGTATAGTATAATCATACATTCAATGTATACAGCAGAAAAGTTAGTGATATATGTGCTTGAATTGTGTTCTAAATGTTTATGATATTTCATTTAAATATGATATCATGTAATTAAGAAAACAAAACAAAACATTATCATCCGTCTAAAGCAAAATAAAGGCTAAGCAGAAAATGATGGAACAAGCTAATAAAAAGAAAATTTATTATATATAAAATTATCTTAATCACAAAATACTAACCCAGTTCTACAGTCAAAAATGACCCATAACAGGCGACGTCACATAATTTATATTGTAAAATAAGAATAAGTAGAGTATATAATTTGAGATTAGCATAAATTATTCAGATAATAGAAAATATTTCAGTGATTCATTTCATGTACAATTTATAATTATACGTGGCTATGTGATTATCAGGGTAAAAAATCAAAAGAATTTCAGAGAACATTAAATTGACTTAAATACATGTTATTTTACTTTCAATTCTATTATGTAGTTTTAGGATATCAACGTAAAATTTATTTCATTTTTTTGTAAGTAGAAATAACATTTAAAATAACGGTATAATTCTCTGATATTTTAGAGGCCATATACATAAGGATAGTAAAATCATACATTCAATGTATACAGGAGAAAAGTTAGTGATATATGTGTTCGAAATATTTGTGATTTTCAGATAGATATGATATCCTATAATTAAGAAAAAAGTCCTGTCTAAAGCAAAATAAAAGCAAAGCCGTTAATGATGGAACCGTCTAATGAAAGGAAATGTGAGAAAAAGTATACATTTAAGCATAGAACTTTCGCGGGACATCCCCATTCCTCGTCTATTTCTTTATTTATTCCCTATATTTTCCCCCACTTTTATCCCAAGAAATATGAATCTTCAGCCTATTTCCTTCAATCACATTCAGAAGATTGAGGGAGCGAGGGGTGTGGAGTGAGAGAAGAGCTGCAGAAGGACAGACAGACATACAGACGTGAGCCATTACGTGCCTAAGAAGCAAATTGGGCGCTTTACTCTCCGTCGAGATTTCTTCGCCGGCAGATTAAATGGTCGGAAGAAATTGGCACCCACTGATACTTAAATACGCCGTATATTACCAAGACAGATTCACATTTATATAGAAAAATTATATATACATGAAGGCTAAATAATCTATGACAGATTGATCAATGTGGAGAACAGATCTATTTGTATAATTTTCGGAAACTTTGATGAGTTATATTACATCCAAAAAGTGAAGATAAAATAAAATGATTTTTTTTCTTTACGAAAATTTTTCTTTTAGAAATGTAAGAATTCACTGAAGTATTTTCTAACATCTATTAATAGAGAAAAAAATCTCAAATTTGTTCCAATGTCCGTACACTGTAACACGTAGTGAGTTGCAAAATCCAACAGAAAACAAATTTTCTCCTGACTTGAAGAATGTGTCTGATTTCTTTTTGTTAATTTTTCAAAAAAAAAAATCATTCGAAAGGATTTTAACATTTTATTATTGTGATAAATGGGTACCGGTCTTGGTTGAAGGGTTTTCTTTTTAAAAGAAGATATGGAAATGAAAATGTTCCAATGAAGTCGGTCGTATTTTCTATTTAAAAGTGGTCTTTAAGAAGCAGTTGCATCTCAGTATCATTGTTTATTTAACATTCCGTCCGCAAATTTTAGACGGAAAAGTTGGTGAAGCGTTTAAACACAAAACAACTTCCTTCGGAGACTTTTCGTTCATGATAAATGGGCTTTTAATGCAGGAAGAAAAAGCTTCATGGAATGCCAGTCCAACCTAGTTTATTATTGAAAAGTTTATAAAATGACTCCAACAAATATTAAAATGCGAACGAAATGTTTCTCCTAAAGTTTCAAGATGTTATTTATTTACATATATCAGTGAGATAAAGGTATTTTTGCTTACACAGAGGAAGTTTTTGGTTTTCCGTTATTCAGTTTTGAATATTTAAAAGAAGAAAATATTTTTCACTGCAGTTTAAGAAAATAGCTACATTTATGGTAAGTAGCCGTTAGGAATCTATAAACATGGAAGTTATTTAAGTATTCCAATTAAAATGCTACTATGTAATATATTTTAATACTTATATAGTAGAGAATCTGATTATCTAGCATGTTTCTAAAAGATATCGAAGAATAAAATAAGAGTGTTAGATTTTTTTTCTTATTTAGTGTCCTGGATAATATGTATTTAAAAAAACTAAATATTTGTTTACATATGTTTTTTCTGAAAGATAAAAACTGTAAGACATAGTGATTTGATTTTAGTGTGTATTTTCCATTAATACATGTGATTGAACTCTAATGTTTAGATACGCTTCAAGGAATTATTATACATATATAAATACCTGATATTTTACAAGGATATATTTCAAGCTTGTCATTATTTTCTGATGCTTAATATTTAACCTTTCCCTATTACAAAAGTATTATTTAGTGTTTTAGCAAAATTACATAATTCCAAATAAAATTTTAATTTGCAAATGTAATATTTTTATTGAAAACAATTTTAATATTGAAATGATTACTGTATTATAGCATAGTGTATATTATTGAATATAATATAAAATGATTATGCGTTTAACAGAAAATTTCAAACATTTTATCTATAGTACTTATATTTATTTATTACTCATTTTATTAAACCAATATTAAGTCTAGTGTTTGTCATTAACTATGACTAATGCAGAGGAATACAGAGCTTTTTCTACGAAATCGTTAGTCGTAGACATGTACAGTTACAAAAATGTTTTAAATAAGATAAGCACTCGAATACGCATTTTTAAAATACAAAAGCAATTTTGCAAAAATTATAAAACCTAACATTTAGTAATAATGGAAACTGTTCTCAAGTACCAAAACGTAAAATGTTCAACTATATATTATTATCGACTTCTATTCCAGTGATTTTCGTCTTAATTTAGGATTTTATTAATAGATTAATTGCAGTATTTCTGTGATGAAATCAAGTTTGCAACATCAAGTTACAACGAAAGGGGGGAGATGAGATCTCGGTTATTAGCTGGTTATACTAATGTGGATATATCCTTCATTTTACAGTAATACAAGATCTTTAATCTCATTTCCTCTTTTGCCATAAAATGGACTTTCGAACGAGTTTTCAACCTCTTATAACGTATCTCCCAAACAATTCTTTTAAATTTTTGCACATTTTGAATTTTAAAATCTTGTTCAGTTTTTGTCACAGAAAAGTAAAATTTCTTGTTCCACAGTTAGCGGGACGAGTATTAATTTTTATTAAACATAATGATAGATAACGGGGAAACGTATAAAAATTTAGATCTATTAATTTATACAATACTAAATTTTTAAATTTCAAAATGCCCTAATTAAGATGTTTATTTTTAAACATTTTTCTAACTCCAAGTACATATCTACGGTTTATGTTTGCGGCGAAAATTGCCAACAGAGAACTTTACAATGAATCTCGTTTTTTCGGCTTTAAATAAACACATATAATATTAAACAAAAAACCCTATTTTTAAAATCTTCAAATTCTTCCCGTTCATTTAATCTTAAGTTTGTTTGATTAATTGTTGATCCTGATAGTTAAGGGGCATCTCATATGTGACATAGAGTTGCATATATTTTAAATCTAATTTAGTCTCAACAGTGTCCCTCAACCTTTCATAATTTACGATCTAAATTTAAATTCTAACTATCTCAGCACCTCTTCTACATATTTAAATCAGTAATAATAAATGTTATAGATTTTGAAGCTAAAAATTCGACAATCACTACGACATTCATTACCAATCCTACCAATTAAACAGTATAATTAGGTTTGCTGTTATACATCAAATCTGATCCGCGGCATTCACAAAACCAAAAACAAGATATCTCTATTCCTTTAACATTAAGTCTACCAAGACAGTTTCAAGGGTGTCGCTAATAATTCTAAAGTCAATTTTAACATATAATTAATAAGACAATTATTAAAACCAAATGTTAGTGATGATATAATCCTAATTTACGCTAAACTATACTATGACCTTCATTGTATATCCTATCAATCATTAAGTATAATTAAGTTTGTTCATTAATTCCAATACACTGCATTGACTAATACAAAATAGCTATCGCACTATTGTTGTCCATATTATGTCCCAAGACTTACTAATAGTTATCAATGTTGTTTTCGAATTGCGGTAACTCAGTCGGCAAAGACAACATCTTTTAAATGGAAAGTTTCGGGTTCGGGGTTCGAGCCGACTTCAGAATCTCTGTGTTAGTTAATGGTGACCGGGGAAATCAAATTATGATGACCGAGTGGACTAGAGTCCATAAATTGAAAGCCATCCAAGTGGCATTTGCATTAACTACAATAATGTTTTCGTTTAACTATTAAATACTTTTCCTAGTACAAATACCTATTTGTAAGTGGGTCATATATATAAATGTGAATTTTATATTTTGTTATGTCAGAGTGTATATTGGTTTAATTTTATATAAATAAACCTATCCTCCTTTTTATAATGTTTTTTTTTTATATTCTCACAAGCCTATGTAAGGTTATCACGCTCCCTACCCAAACTATGCTTCCCAGGTTGAGAATCATTGATTTATCAAAAAAAAAATAATAACGAAACAAAACATACTTTCCTATGGTAATTTGGTAATTAAGAAATGTAATTTCTGATAAACAATAAAAAATACAATTTACACAAGGAGATATTTTCTTCCTAATAAACCTGAAGACACACATTTACATCATTTTGTGTATATGCAAAATACATACTGTAGTTAAAATGACGAATCTTTGCTCTTTAATTCCAAATCCCAATAAGTATTTGTAAGTGTATCATATCTATAAAAGTATTTTATATATTTTTTGTCAGAATGTATATAGTTCTACTTTTCTATCAATAAAATAATCCTTCATTTTTTATAATGTTTTCTTTCTTATATTCTCAAAACCCTGTGTTAATACGCCACCTATACCCTTAGGCCCTCAGGTTGAGAATCTTTGCTTTATCAGAAAAATTAAATAACGAAGTATATAATATTTGTCTTTGGTAATTTGGTAATTAGGAAATATAATTTGTCAATAACAATAAAAAAGACAATTTACACAAGGAGATTTTTTGTTCTTATTTAACCTGAAATCACACATCTACGTCATTTTGTGTTCAATATACTATACATACTGCAGTAAAAGTAACAAAGTTCTGTTATATAATCCCAAATCTTAATTAATACAATCCTATTTATAAGGGTATTATATCTGTAAATGTGAATTTTATATTTTGTTATGTCAGAATGTATATTGTTATGGTTTTCTATCAATAAAATAATCTTATTCAATCCTATTCATTTCCCAATAAATTCTATCAATAAATATTTTTTTTATAATGCTTTCATTTATAAATTCTCAAAAACATGTGTTATCACTCCCTTCACACCGAAGGTCCACAGGTTGAGAATCAATGCTTTATCAGAAAAACTGAATAATGAAACGAAACATATTTTCCTATGTTAATTTGGTAATTAGGAAATATAATTTGTCCTTCACAATAAACAAATACAATTTACACAAATAGATATTTTGTTCTTAAATAACCTGAAAACACACATCTACATCATTTTGTGTACAATGTAAAATACATACTGCAGTTAAAATGACGGAGCTCTGCTCTATAATCCTAAATCCTAACAAGGAAAATCCTATTTGTAAGTGTATCATATCTGTAAATTTGAGTTTTATATTTTGTTATGTCAGAATGTATATTGTTTTGCATTTCTATCAATAAAATTATCCTTCATTTTCTATAATGCTTTTTTTTTATAATCTCAAAAACTTGTGTTATTACGACCCCCACACCCTAAAGCCCACAGCTTGAGAATCATTGCTTTAACAGAAAAACTGAATAACGAAAAAAATATATTTTTATTTGGTAATTTCGTTATCAAGAAATATAATTTATCAAGAACAGTAAAAAATATAATTTTGACAAGGAGATATTTTGTTCTTAATTAACCTGAAAACACACATCTACATCATTTTGTGTACAGTGTAAAATACATACTGCAGTTAAAATTACGATGCTCTGTTCTGTAATCCTAAATCCTAATAAGTACAATCTTATTTGTAAGTGTATCATATCTGTAAATGTGAATTTTATATTTTGTTATGTCAGAATGTATATTGTTTTGCAATTATATCATTAAAATAATCCTTCATTTTCTATAATGCTTTTTTTTTATAATCTCAAAAACTTGTGTTATTACTCCACACACACATTAAGACTCACAGATTGAGAATCATTGCTTTAAAAGAAAAACTGAATAATGAAACAAGACATATTTTCCTATAGTAATTTGGTAATTAGGAAATATAATTTATCAAGAACAGTAAAAAATATAATTTTGACAAGGAGATATTTTGTTCTTAATTAACCTGAAAACACACATCTACATCATTTTGTGTACAGTGTAAAATACATACTGCAGTTAAAATTACGATGCTCTGTTCTGTAATCCTAAATCCTAATAAGTACAATCTTATTTGTAAGTGTATCATATCTGTAAATGTGAATTTTATATTTTGTTATGTCAGAATGTATATTGTTTTGCTTTTATATCAATGAAATTATCAGTCATTTTTTATAATGTTTTCTTTTTTATATTCCCAAAAACCTGTGTTATCACCCCCCCCACACACACACACACTCTAACAACCCCAGGTTGAGAATCATTGTTTTATCAGAAAATCTGGATAACGAAACAAAACATATTTTCTATTTTAATTTTGTAATTAAGAAATATAATTTGTCCATAACAATAAAAAAATGCATTTTTCACAAGGAGATATTTTGTTCCTAATAAACCAGAAAACACACATCTACATCACTTTGTGTACAATGTAATATACATACTGCAGTGAAAGTGACGAAGCTGTGTTCAATTATCCTA
>CM063501.1:135883974-135888974 GCA_032207245.1 Pardosa pseudoannulata
GAGATGGGTTTGTCATTTAATCCCCCTCATTCCTTCCTATGATATCCTCTAAGGCAAACCCTCTAAAGATTTGTAAAAAAAATAAATAAATAAATAGTTTGCATTTATAAGGATTATAGATAATATTTATAAAGTAATTGCAGTAAATTCCAAAGAATATATGTAGGTGAACTGTAAAGGGTTAATGAATTAAATAGTTATATGATTATAAAAGCGTGATATAATTATGAAATTTCACGGCAGATTATTATGTGGGAACAAACATTTTATTTTGTTGCTATTCTGTCATTTGGAAATACTTTTGTTGCCTTAAGTATATTTACTTTCTGTAACATCTATTAAATCTTTCATTAATTTGTCAAGCAATCGTGTAATTTTATGTTTTATGCTTGTAATCGTCTATAATTGACAAATTATATTATGGGAGTTGAAAAGTACATGGTATGGTAAGAGAAAAAAGGCAAATAATGTCTTAATCTGTTAAAAAATAGCGATTACGGTTTGGCAATAAAAAACAGGTAGATGAGCATGCGAGACATCTATTAATGTCTTATGTTCTACATAGCTCGAAACATAATTTTCTATACAACGTGCTAGTATGTAGAAATCAGTGTGTGACACACCCCTGTGAACATTTAGCATCAATAGGTAAAATATAACCAGAGGCAAGGTTATTTGCTACTGATAAGACAAAGGAATAAAAAGATACGAAAAAAATACTGTTGTTTTCATTCGAGTTGGGAAAGAATTTTTGTCCGGCAGCTGTGCTTCAGAAGTAATCTCTCCAGTCTAGAGTTTAATAGATAAAAGTGACACCTGCTAATATTCAATTGTCTTTTAAATGAGCATTCTTAGGCGTTTTTCTTGGGCAGTGATACTTCTAATTATATGATATGCGTTCTTTAATTTGAATATTTTATTCATTCCATTTAGCTTCAAGCACTTATATTGGCTGGTCTCAATTGCATTTAGTAAATCACATAAAAAAGAGTACGATATTCATGACATCCAAACACTTGAATCATGTATTGTAATACTATTATAGTTTAATGTATTATTTACACTAGTAATAGTTTATATTTATACTAGCTGCTTCACAGCCAGCTTTCTGTATGGGTAATATATGTTCCCAAGTAAAATTATAATTAGTAGCATTATTATAGATATTCATATTCATGAAAAGATAAAAATATTTAAGGGCACACTTGGCGATCTTAAAATATACCCTTGGCGAAATTGACTATTTTTATTTGTCGCCAATCCAAAACTAACCTTTAATAGAATATAATAAAATAACATTTATTAGAATAGAGTTTAACCTATAAAGAATGCAATATTCAAAATATCAAAACACTTAAATCCTATATTGCAGTACTATTATAGTTTACACTAGTACATGTTTATATATATATATATATAATTACAATTATTTACAACTACGTACTGCAGCATATATATATATATATGTGTGTGTGTGTGTGTATATGTATATATGTATATGAATATATGTATATGTACATATGTATATGTATATATATATATATATATATATACAAATGTATATATATATATCTTTACTTATTCATATATATATATATATATATATATATATATATATATATATATATATATATATATCAAATGTATATATATATATATATATATATATATATATATATATATATATATATATATATATATATATATATATATATATATATATATATATATATATATATATTTATATATATATATATATATATATATATATATATATATATATATATATATATATGTATATGTATATGTATATATGTATATGTACATATGTATATATGTATATGTATATATATATATATATATATATACATATATATATATATATATATATATATATATATATATATATATGCACACAAAATAATTGAAATAATTGTTAAAGCATTTATATTATTTTTTCCCCAGAAACATTCAAAAGCACTATATTCTAAGATAAATAATGCATTGTTATCGAATACTTTTTAAATCTCTTCTAAAAGGGTTTCTTTTTGGTAAAAAGACTTAATAATCTACTAAACGATAGATGACCAGGTCTATTTTCAGAATATATATTTATTCTAAAGCACGTCTGTAAACCAGATTTTAAACTGCTTGTCTGAGTTTTAGAGTGTGGCTTAAAGTGAGTTATTTATGGTAACAGTTGTAGGCGGAATTCATTTGACTTCATATCCGCAAATTGAAGCATTCATGACCACACTGAATAACGCCTACATAAGAAAATGTTGAAGGAGTTGTTAGTTTTGGAGAATGAGACATAATAGTAGATGATAAGTGCGTTGCATAAATTTTTATTCATACCTGAATAAGTAATTGATGATAGGTAATCATTAAGGGGTAATTAAATGATGGTGGGATAGGCTATATATTATTTCTATAGCAAATGTTTAAAGTTTTACATCAATAAATACACATTTTTAACTGTTGATTTGAATGGAAGTTTTAAATGCTTGCCTATGATACCACCATAATTCAATATAAAAATATGCCCCTGGTTTATGTTCCTAGTCCATCGTATTGCATCGTATGTCCATCGTGTACATAATTGCTTCATCTTTCTATCCTGTCCACAACTACTTCATGATGTCCATTGTAGCTATAACCGTTTGATCCTGTTCATCATCTCCATAACTGCTTCATCGTTCCACCAAGTCTATCGTATACATAATTGCTTCATCGGTCTACCGTGTCCATAAATGCTTCATAATGTCCATTTTAGCCATAACTACTTTATCATGTTCATTATCTTCATAACCGCTTCATAGGTTCATCAGGTCTATCGTGTACCTATAATAACCCATGGTTTATGTTCCTAGTCCATCGTAGTGCATCGTATGTCCATCGTGTACATAATTGCTTCATCTTTCTATCCTGTCCACAACTACTTCATGATGTCCATTGTAGCCATAACCACTTTATCGCGTTCATTATCTTCATAACCGCTTCTGGTCTATCAAGTCTATAGTATACATATAATGTCCCTGGTCTCTTAAATTTCCAAATTAAAAACATAATTTTTGCGTTTACATCTCCAAAGAATTTATTTATCTACTTTTAGCATTCTCTCATTTTTGTATACTTGTTGGAAACTAACCTATATATTTGAATTATCCAACCATACTAAAGAACTAGATTTGAAGTTGTTTAACACTTCTTAGTAGTTGGTTCTTTCATGCAGATACACATTTTTAAAAGCTGATTTCAATTGAAGTTTTAAATGTTTGTCTTTGACACCACAGCATTTCAACATAAAAATATACCCCTGATTTGTGTTCCTTGTCCATCGGGTCTATGACAGCTTCATTATGTCCATATTGCCCATAACTGTTTCATCGGTCTATCGTCTCCATAAATGCTTCATAGTGTCCATTGTAGCTATAACCAATTTATCGGGTTCATTATCTTCATAACCTCTTCATAGGTCCATCAGGTCTATCGTGTACCTACAATAACCCATGCCAATTAAAAATACAAATGGAAAACGTAATATTTGCAATTACATCTTCAAAAGGATTTATTTATCTACTTTTAGCATCCCCTCATTTTTGTATATTTTTTGGAAACTAACCTATATATTTGAATTATCCAACCATACTAAAGGACTTTATTTGAAGTTGTTCAACACTAATTAGCTGTTGGTTCTTTCGTCCAGCAACGTTTTGGGTTACTCGTCATTGTAATTCAAACATAATTACGCCACTTTCTGTATCTTAAATGTGACTTTGATAAGTCAATACAATACGTTTTCAGAATTCGAATCTGAAGACTTGTTACCAGACGGTTAATTGGTACTCAAATTATAAAAACAAAATATGTACTAACATGGGTAACAACAATTATATATACCGTTTTCATCACACTGCTAGATATTACAAGAAATACAAGTGAATGCGTCTACTCATATAAGCAATTCAAATGCTTGAAAGGTAGAAACAGTTCAATATATAGAAATATGAGGAATAAAGAAATTAAAGTTTGGCTCATTTTCTTTAAAGCATATTTTAGATAGTCTTGCTGGACAACATTTGAGAAAAGCGTGAAAGAGAAAAGCAAAAATGAAATGTTTCTCTTTAATTTTTTTAACTATTATCATCAAAATCTTATTCCGTTGTAATTTAGGTTGATAAAATCTAAAATTGTCACTTTTGCATTACCTGAACTGAGTTCGGGCTTCACAAGTTAGGGGTTAATATCCACGAAACAGTCAGACTCGAGACCGAAATTTCTGATTTTAAAATTCTTTCGATCAATGTTTATGCTTATCATCCCCTCATTCATTTTTTTATTCTCTTCAAAAGTCTTCTGAATCTACAGAATAAATGGTAGTAAAATTAGATAAACGATGGAACGGCAAATATTTTTCCGGTTTTACAGGTATTACTAAATCCTTCTTTGTTTATTTTTTGCTCTGGGAGTCCCGTAGATTTGTGTTGGTATGCATTTTAATATTTTACTAATGCCGAACATAATTATAATACTGACTTTAATAATATATGGTGTACCTTTTTTGTTGTGGGAGGGGTTCATATTTAGTCTAAAAATATTGTATTCTATCCCTTTTGTCACAGGAAGTCCTCGGATATAAGTCCAATACACTCCGATGAAATATGTGATTGGTTCTTAGCTAAGGGTAATATGCAGATTCAATTGAGCGTAGGACTACGAGGGCTAAAGAATATGTAACTCGTAAATTACAAGCATGACTCAAACAGATATTGTAGCCACGAACCTATTGTTGCAAGATCAGACTAATTCAGCTGTTTTTAGTTTTCCAAGATTTGCAACGTAGAAAGAGATGGTGTTGCAAACAAACTGAAACGGATGTTGTCACCAACGATATCTAATACATTTTTTGAAGAATAAAAGCTACTCCTTTCAGAATCTAAACTCCACCTTCTGGTTTAAGACTTCTAAATGTATATAGGTGAGTGTAAGTGAGTATA
>CM063501.1:135891474-135898974 GCA_032207245.1 Pardosa pseudoannulata
GGACGATGAGTTAGTAACATGTGTTGAACCAGACCCAGAGACAATCTTCAGTGAGATACTCTCTGGGACTAAGCACAGCGAGGACTCTAAGATACGAGAAACGGACGGCGAAGAGGGTGATGATCCAAGTGACGATGAAACTGAAAACTACCCAACTCTGAAGGAAGACGATGTAAAGCGCATGATGGAGCAACTTAAAGATTTCGCTGAAGAAAAATGCCCAAGCATGCTTAATGGACTTGTAAAATTTGAAATTGCTTTTTATAATTACCAAATGAACAAAAAGAGGACTCAATCAAAAATTGAATCATTCTTTCAAAATTTGTAAAAATGTGCTGTACCTTCAGTAAAAATAAAAAGGAGTAAGCACTAATTTTTTTCTAAATTTTTCCATAAAAAATACTAAAAAAGCTTACTTTTTTCTAATATTGTACTATAGTATATTAAAAAAAAATTCCCTAAGTTGACCACCTCCGTATGTTCACCACTTAATTACAGTCCCTTGGGTGGTCAACTTATGGAGGTTCTACTGTATATATATATATATATATATATATATATATATATATATATATATATATATATATATATATATATATATTTGTGTGTGTGTGTGTGTCATTTTTAAAACATTTAGAAGCAGTATTATTTAATAAATATAATACCAGTTCACAATATGATGAATTTTCAGATAAAAATAGCTCTTTATAAGATTGAATGTACTTTCCATCATGATCACAAAATAAAATATTTTTCTTGATATCTGCACTAAAACGTTTCACTTACTATCCCGTGAATTAATATTTTAGGAGAGAAATGATTTATAATCTCTTTTCCCTCACGAATTCTCTCTATTACTTAACCAAAGACCAAATCTCCTTCGAAGGCAATATTTAATGGGTTCTAAAATACATTACTCTGTGGACTTAGAAGCTAGATATCCGAATGACAAACCATCTTTGTGGAAGAAAGTATTTCGCCTGATATATACTGGCATTTTTGTCGGTGCTTTGTTTCCAGAAGTAATTCTATGTGTCATCTTATTCGGGATAGTAAACAGTCACAAGAATAGCAAAAATAGGAAAACTATAATGAATACTTGATATACATTATGAAAATACAAATTACGAGTATTTTTCTGTCAATTTAAAATACAACTATATAGGTTAAATGAGAAATGATGGTAAATAATCATATATGATTCCTTCATTATTACAGTGGTCTCTGCTTAATATGCTCAGTATGGGACACCGTAATTTTAATAACAATAATAGACTGATAACATTAAACGATATGCAAAATTAGAAAAATTTACCCCCCCCTTTGAACTCTCAAGCAATAAATTTCAAAACAAAACAAAAAAGCAAACCTTATATTATCATGCATTTATGTATATTATCATTTAAAACCTGAGAATTGTATACATAAATAAAAAAAAATGATAAATTATTGACTGTCTACAGTTTTTCTAAGCACTCACTGATAAATTGTTCGTCATCATAATCAACCTGCATAACGATTTAAAATTTCGATCTTTGGTTTTAACGTTAAATCCTTTTACTTTCTGGCATCAATATAGACAAGATGGATGTGAACTAGCAACTCATAAAATGTGAATACTTTCTTTCTTAGTTCAGATAAGTACCTGTTGCCTTCTGCTTATCTGACAAGCACTGACCACCAACAAGGTGTAAATATTTCTGAAAAAATTTTAAGAACGTGTAAGACCCTACTCCTTTTTTCAATCCCCATTCCCCTAGGGGGAAGAGGGAGAATATTTCAACAGTTCAAACAACAACGAAGAAAAATGAAGGATGGATTCCTTCTGAATAAATTGTGAATATTCTTTTGGCAGTTATAATGAGGTTCGAAAACTGATAACATTAACCGATGTAACGATCACATAAAGTGATAATCTTAACATAGAAGTGAATAGAGAAAATCAGGACCAAGTGATTTCCATAAGAATAAGTGATTGATAATATTAACGCAATCCCATTAAGATGAGTACACTGTAATGTGTATACAAATTATTTAACATAAGCATATCTAAATTATTTTTTACAAATTTAATTTACTTTCATAATCAATAAATGAACCCCAAATGCACGAAATATTATATTTTCTCACTAACAAAATCTCAGTTTTTAATTTTTTTTCCTTTTTTCCGATTTAAAATTAACAAAATTTTAAATCTCACGGGGTTGGGTTGCGCAATTCCTCTTGAAATTTTGAAATTTTGAGTGATCAATCAGCCTTCTATTAAGTCATAGCAATGCTGAACTAACTATTTTTTCCACTGTAAATGCACTTATTGAATTCTGGGAAACACAATATATATATAATTTTAAGCCTACTGACGTAACTGGTGAACTGTGAATACAGAAGATCTGCTTTAATTTTATTTTAATAAAAGGATAAGTCAAAGAACTCAATTATCGTCTTCGCCAAGTTGTTACGTGAAGCCCCAGCAAACAAAATAAGTGCTGGTTTTATTTAATTTTTAAGCCGATTTAGAGGGTCATAAAAGATTCTGTTAACTGCCGATGGCCGGCCGGAGTTCGCATATAACTCCGCTGTAATACTTATATGTATATAAATATATATGCGTGTGCTTGTGTATTTCTGGTGCATTGGTAATAGATGTGCAGTGAATGTATGCACGCAGGCTGCAAAATTCTAGGGTGACCGAAGAAAAAAAATGTGAAAATATTGTAAATAAAGTTATTTTAAAACCACCGTCCACTCTCCCTTTTTTACTGTGACCTGTTATACATGTCAAAAATTCAATGGTTAAATTTAATGACTAGCGTTAGATTTAGTGTTGTAGAAAACAAATACAATAGGAAAGAATTATGCTGCATTAGTTATATCAAGCAGGAAAATTACCTCTCATTTCTTCTTTAAAAATTGTGTTTACCATATGTATAGCATGTAATTACAGAAATTACTTAGATTACCTAGATTTTTTGTATTTTATTTCAAATACCTGGAATGGGCACATGATTTGTACACCTTTGAAACGTATAAATTTTTACATAATACATCATCAGAATAACTACTTCCACATTCTCTTCAAAACTCAAAGAAATATATCAGTTCTCAAAGTAAGAATGAATCTGAGTAATTCTGAGTAAATCTTTGGTGCTGCCGTCTGGTGAAAACACGCAACATTAATATCCGTTAGATTGAGACTTTTCGTTTCATATATATTTCTTTCTGAATCAGTTTTTCGTGATTACAATACTTGTTTGATGATTTTCTTTATTTTTTTATAAATGCACTTATTTTATTGTATATAATAAATGTGTTTGTAATACTTTAAGGTGTCAAACGACTGTTAAATCGACAAAAATTGGATTTTTCAGAAAAAATATGTGTGAAAAATAGTTCAGTTCTAAACATTTTAAAACAATCTGATTTAAAATTTTTCAATATTGAGAGGATTTGTAACAAAAAACTTGTCAACTATTTACTGTTAACAAATATAAACTTACAAAACTTTAACTTGATTTTTCTCAAATTGTGCTTCTTTTTTAATAACGCCCATGTTACTTCAACAAGTTTTTAACATTTTTTCATGAAATTGTTAAAGGTTCTATACAATATAATTTTGATTCGGGTAACCAAAATTTTCTGGCATATTTCCAAAACATGTTTCTTTTTGCAATGATACATTTTTAATTTCTAAGGAAAAATATTCACTTTTTTAAATATTTTTTATATATTTATCTTAACTAATTTATATACAAATATAGGTTCACAGTTATTTTGAGTTATTGTATTAAGTTTTAAAACAACAAGTTCGTCTTAAACTTATGATGTATGTGTTACGTACGTTCAAAGTACTTACACTTAATATATACTTAAGCACAAACGTTGAAACCAGCTCCTAAATTCTCAAAACTGATATTTAAAATTTAGAAATTAAATTTTTGTTTGTATCTACAAAAAAAAGAAACCGTGAAACGAAGCATGCCAAAATTTACTTAACTTGAATTTAAATAAGTACTTCTTTTGCTCCAAAGAATATTTATCCCTTTACTACTGTAAAGCATTTACTAATACATACATTATTCAATTTCCATAGACTATTTTACATTTTCACTCTTCTTCAAAATATGAACATTTCAGCCCGCATTTGATCTGAATCATATCCCAACGAAATAACATTTTCAAATTATATAAACTTTTACCTTATTTTAAGTCGTACGAGTTCAAAAAGCACGGATATCCAAACATATTGTCAATCAATTTGCCTCTTAAAAAGAAGGTTAAAAAATGTAAAAGAATCGCAATTTATTTGGTTTTCTATCCGTTTTGAAAAGGGGATAAAAGAGCTCAAAGTTTTTGCACTTCTCTTGAAAAGAAAAAAAAAATGTCTCCCTTATCAGACCTAAAAAAGATTTCGAAGAAAATAGATAAACAGTAAAGTAGAAACAACGATATGAAAAATTCTGTAAGAATAAAATACTTTACTAAGAGAGGAAACTATTATTTTTATCCGTTTTCTCCCCTTTTTCTTCGGAGTAATTAATCTTCCTTTAGGTTTTCCATGCTTAAGAATTTGTTATAGTCATAGAAATATGTAGGAAATGTTACATTTATAACAAAGTGCAACAATTTTTATGTTTCTTTTATTTAGCCTGAAACTACAAACGTATTAATGTGTTAGAATTAACACTGTCTTTTGAAGTGAAAGCCGTAGAATAATCATATTTCAGTAACTGCTACTTTCTGTAATTGTTCTACGCTTATTAATTTGTTGCAGATATAGAAATCTGAAGACAACAGTATAAAATAACTTCTATACTTTCTTTACTAAGTGTGATATTACTAAAATTGTATAAAAATTAAGAGTACTTTTGCAGTTTATAGCATAAAGTATGGATTTTATAGATGCTCTGATCTGATTTTATAGCTGTTCCACGTTTATTAATTTACAAGACTTGGAAGATAACCAAGTTTTACAAATGACCACTAGAAAGCTCTAATGAAATTTATCTTCAGGATAGTTGTAAATTTCATATATCTTTGTTTATATTGGAACCAATGATATCTTAGAAATCGTCTGCGTATTTGTTTCTTACAGTAAATGTTTAAAAGAAGCAAGTGAGAGACAAAATCAAGATAACTTGTGAAGGCTTCCGTTGACGACTTTTTATGATTTTAAGGAAGGACTCGTCAAGGATGTATAGAATCGCTTCATAAAGCTTTTGGTAGTGAAGCGCCACAAAAAAGACAGTTTATAATTGTTTTGCAGAATTTCTTCGTGGTTTCACGTTAGTAAATTATGAATCTCGTGAAGGACGACCAAAATTGGCAGTGATTTCAATGAAAATCGATGCTGTGAACAAGATGATTAAAAGAGACCGTCATGTCATATAGTGACATAAAAACAACCTTTGGAATATTACAGACTGCAATACATTCAATTTTGAAAGAACATTTAGCTTCTACAAAAGATTTGTTCCAGATGATTCCGCATAATTTTACAAAAGCTCAAAGCGAAAGTCGTGGAAATAGTGTAAGGAAAGATGTCAGGAAATGCTAAATGTATATTAGGAACAATATTGAATTAGGAACAGTAAATTATGCAATTAGGAACACTAACATCTGTATAAACTTCGTTACAGGCGACGAAAGTTAGATATATTCGTATAGGCCGTAAACTAAGTAACAGTCCACTGTCTTAGAGTTTCAAGATGAAATGAATTCCACGAAAGTTCGTTCATCAAACACTTCCAAAAATTCTCTTAGATGTGTTGTGAAGAATTCTTTGTTTCTTCGGCGTTGCAGAACATATCGTAAACTGTTAACGCTAAGTAGTATACATAAATATTGTGCCAAAAGTAATCAATGAATTCAGGAAAAACAACAAAAATCGGCACAACATTCTTTATCACTACAACGACCCACACAGCATGCGAAATAGTTGATTATTTGAAGGATACAAATATCAAATTGATGTTCCATTCCCCATGCTCTTCGGATTTGTCACCTAAAGACCTTATTTACTTATGCAAAAACTGAGTGGTGAGCAATTTTCAATAAAGGCAGACGCAGTTGATGCAGTTGTAGAAATGTTTCTCAGATATCAGAGTGGAAAAAACTGTTTTAACAATTGGTTTGAATTTATGAAAAAGTGTATAATTCTTAATGGCTAATATTTTAATAAGCAATAAAACAGTTTGTTCCCCTAAAAATTCTTTTTCTCCCTAATTTTTGTATAAACATAAAAGGCCTAGTAATAGATATAAAAATTTGTAAAAGTTGTTATGATTCATTAGAATGCAATATTTTATTGCTACTTCTATAAGCGTGATATTAAAAAAATATTCAATAAGAATTAAAAACATGTTTTGTAATTAAAAATATAACATAATTGCATATTTGATATATTATAAAAATATATATATATATATATATATATATATATATATATATATATATATATATATATATATATATATATATATATATATATATATATATAAAATATATATATATATATATATATATATATATATATATATATATATATATATATATATATATATATATATATATATATATATATATATATATATATATATATATATATATGTGTGTGTGTGTGTGTGTGTGTGTGTGTGTGTGTGTATACTGCTCAGAACACTTGGGAGCACACAGTTTTAACAAAATTTCGCAAATGCTTACAACGATAAGCGACCTAAAATAAATCATCGATAATTTAAAGCCTACCATGAAACAGAAGAAGAAAACTTTATATGTAAATAAAAGACCAGAAAAAGAATATAAGTGCAGAAATCGGGATGTTGAAGAAACGTCTTTTTCACTGCTTTGATTGTGAAATTCGAATGCTCAGTTACATTTTTTACAAAAGGTGACTTGAATGTTTCTCATCAACGGGATTTACCGAAATCCATGACATGGCATTTTTCAAGAAGATTTGAATCCTGGCAAGTACAACGTAGTGTACATCGTAGACGTTGTTGGAGTCCTCAGAAGTTTCGTTGCAAGGCTGTGAAATTGATTCCAAGAAACATGGAATGTTACACGTCGACCAGGAAAGGTCGGCCACTTGCCATTACATCAATTCATGACCGGTATATACTGTTAACAGCTCGTTAAAACAGAACAGGGAATACTACTCAGTTGCTCTTGTCACAGGATGAAGAGTATCCAGACAAACAGTACGTAATAGGCTTTATCTGGGATTTCTCTATGCACATAGGAGAATGGCCTGCATTCCGTTCACCTCACTCTACCGTGCAGCCTGAAAAAAGATGGTAACATCGATATTGGGAACAATATGACTGGAGCCAAGTGCTGTGTACAGACGAGTCCCAATTCAGTCTGGAGTATGACACCCGAAGTTATTTTTGTTATGGAGAGAAAGGGGTACTCAAAATAACCCCACATTCAGTCGTGAAAGGTCACAGTACAGGTGAGCTGGTTGGATGGTATGGGGTGGAAACCGCATAGGGGGACGTACGG
>CM063501.1:135903974-135921474 GCA_032207245.1 Pardosa pseudoannulata
ATATATATATATATATATATATATATATATATATATATATATATATATATATATATATATATATATATATATATATATATATAATATATATATATATATTATATATATATATATATATATATATATATATGAACACATTTTACAGTAGTATATAATCATTTTATGCAGGAACACTTCAAATAGTTGTGATTTGTTTAAGCTAAAATATTGTATTACATTCTTCAATTTAAGTAAAATATTACTTAGAAAAAAATTAATCTTATTTCTGCAAATTTGTTGATAAAAAGTTATTTGTACATTTATCTAAATGTAATCAAAATTAATGAAAATATTAAACTAAAATGTTATGGAATTTTTTTTTTTTTAACATTTTAAAACGTTTTATAGAAAATGACACAGATATTAGAACTATTTACTCTACTTTCATGCATCTCAGGATAAAGAGTATCATTACAAAGTATCATTTTCTAAGTTTGGACTTCTTTCAAATCTTCTTTTATCATTTCGATAACCTTCTTGTATTATTGCATATACAGTTCTGCTCTTCCAAAATGATATAGAATAATTAAAGATTACTCAATGTGAAAATCTTCTGCTCGTTTTTTGTAATTTTACTTTCTACTTTATATACTGATCGAATTACTTTGCGAATGTAGGCTCTCGCCAAGACGTATATATAAATTCTTCCAGTAATGATCATCCTCTGACTGTAGTATTTTCTCTCTATACCTCAACTCTCTCCAAACTGACGATCTTCTCAGGAAGATTATATCGGGACTTATAGATTTCCAGAAGTCTGTCACTGAAAGTTGAAAATTGAATAAAAAATTTTCATTAGAATTTAGATTATGTACACTATTCCTGTAAAATGGCTTTAAAAATAAAAGCAATTATCCACATCTTCAAGAGCTTAAATACACGTCTTTAGAAAAATCTCCTCTTTCTTATGGTTGGAGAAATCTGCAACTGCCGACTGAAAATCTTCTTTCAAAATGAATTTTTGACCTTTTAAGTAGCCTTGATGATCCAAGAGACCGCAATGCAAGATTACAATTTACCAGGCTTGAATTCGGCACCTACGACATGCATCTGAATGGTGACAACTAAGTTGCTTCAAGTCTTGTGTTGAGGGGGCAGTATTCAGAAAGAGATTAAACAAATTTCAATTTACTACATTACATCGGCAATAGCCGATTAAATGGTGAATCTAAAGTCAAGTTAATATTCTATAACTCCTAATGCATTAATTTTAAACATTTTATTACATTTTAAAATTCATAATCATTACATATAAAATATTTTAATGACAAAATTTTATCAATGGAGTTTTATATTTATATTCCACTAATTAAAAAATATGATTTTATTTCGTTTTCTTGTCAAAATAAAAGTAAAATATAATTTAAAACTTATTTAATATGGCTTGACGTCAGAGTTATTAATGGATATATGTTTTCGAAAGAATATATAAAACAATATATGAAAGTGTTTTTAATATAAGAATGGTGAAAATTTTCCTTTGGAAGTCTATAGGGTCCGAATTCGGTATGTCTGTCATACTCGAAAAATGTTTGAGCATTGAATCATTCAACCACTATTTCACCAGGTTAAATATACACTTCTGTAAAACTCCTTACTGCAGGTAAATAAAGCATACTACACTTCTACGTGCGACGGGACTAATTGACCCTTCAAGGAACCTAACTAAACTTGTAGAGAAAGAGATTAGGACTATAAGACGGGTGCTCAATTATCTTCTACTTTAGTAAGTGTGTTATACTCTGCCCCGGCCGAAGCCATCCAGAACTGTATGACTAATCGCCACGACGGTAACCACCACACCACAAGGTGTTGCTGGCCTACGAGAGTTCCGTCATGGTTCGAGGATAATGTTGACGACCCCAGTAAGGAACATTACTACAGAGTAAGTTCCAGACTACCAGGGAAGTCTGAAGAGAAAGATCACTCAGGAAACCCCGGGTTCGTGACACCCGAGTATACCTAAAGGAGGTATACCCCTTGAGGTTGCAGACGGCTATCATTAGCCTAGGAGGGACACTCCTAGTTACCAGGGGGCGCCACGTGGAGGCTGATAGCTGTCCTAGGTGAGGTACCGTAGTACAACACCCTGAGGCTCATCCCCAGAGCTGCGCCGTAGCACTGCTGAGGAGAATCACTGCCCCACCCCCCTTTACTTTAGTAAGTGTAACGTCTGCGACATAGACAGAGATTACTCTCACTCTAGTGTCTCCGAGTGCCGTTTCACAGAGATGGAGTATCTTAAATCATCCAAATACTAATTTATAAAAATGTATATAATAATTTACTGTATTAGTTGCAATTGTGGTGATTAAACAATAACAACTAAAGTCGTTGCCTCGATTTGATTCGCCGAAGATTGACGTCATACGCATCATTTCTGATTAAGACCGTTGACGTAATGTGCAGCCTTTGTAAGTAGTGTCTTATATATATATTATAAATATTGTAATGTATTTCACATATTATTGTAACATGAATTTATTAACCTGTATTGATATTTTTATGAGTAAAGTTTTATAATTATCACATTTTATTTGTGGCAACATAGCATCTTTTTAAATATGCAAATATCTGTAATGTATGTAAATGCTGTCTGCCTATATAAGAGTCATTGTGACGGTATTAGATAGCTCGATTGCATCGAAGATGTTGATGTTTGTTTATATTAACTTGGATGTGCTCTCAGTATTTTAAACTTGTGTAATGTTAGTTCAGTTTGATATCCAGGACTCTGCGTCATTAATTATACTATCTTAAATAAATGCCTGTGTCTAGATCTAGTTGTTTTACTTAACTGCGAATGAATCCCTTCTGAGCATGTTCTTATATATGATATGATTCCTGGAGATACTTCTTTAAGAATAGTCGAGCCATAGCAGGGGTCTCCATACAATAAATCAATATTTTGCTTTTAAAAATGGTTTACGTATGTGGGGCATGATTTGTAACATTATAATTTTTACTTTGTTTACTCTAAATTGATCTATATGTTAGTAGAAATACGTTGTCTTCCTTTATATAGTGTATTATATTTCATTCTAAGAAATATAGGTTTAAAAAATTCAGCAGTATGTAAACTGAAACAAAAAAATACATTTCCTTTAAAGGAAATATAAAGTTTTAGATTTGAGTATCGTCCGACTGACATCTCTATTATATATGTTCTTAAAAAATCTTTCCCGTCTGAAATACAAACAAAAAAATCCTTGTTACCCCATCCCATGCTGGGGAGCTGGTTTCTTCAATCACCCCACTACTGTTGGGCCTTTATATTCTTGAGCCATCAAAGGATTTTTATGTATATAGTGAAAATATTTCTGCAATATTTGAAGACTTCTTCTGGGTTTAACTTTTCTAGACAATCATTTTTTGTCGATTTCGCCCTTTTTTAGATCTGGATCAGAAATTTGAAAGATCTGCACTTGCTCTCAACTTCTTGGTGGATTTGGATTGAGTAAAGTTCTCTACTAAAAATATACCTGCATTCAAAATTGTAGTTTTTTAAATTTGTTTTTTATACTCTTGTTTTGCTTGGCTAACCTTATAACTGGTACGGATTTATAATGTTTACACATGCTGATGTAATGAAGCATTAAATTGGGATTGTTCATTTTTTTATTTAACGTCATAAGGATTCAAAATACCTCAAGAGTTAGTGAATTCGAAAGTAAAAAATATTCATTAATTTTATAAAACCAATTAATCTTTAATTATTTGTTCTAATTTTCGTCATTGCTTTTCAATCTGGTGTTTATTGATCTATTACATATGAATTTCTTCCCTATTTCTGGATACCACTTACTAAAGCGATTTTTATAATACTGGGTTGCATTTCCGTACGTAAAGTATTTTCTCAAATTACAAATAGTAAAATTGGGATAAACAATAAAAATATATGAACGTAGAGTTTTGAAATTCAATATGATCTTAAACTTCAATACAAATGCTAAATATATATTAGAAAGAAAACATTTACTTATTTTGAAATGTTCTAAGACAAATTTAAAACTATCTATATTTATATCCTCATATTTTTAGAAATATGAGGTCCTCATATTTTTTTGCCGATATTATTTAAGTTATGCAATTCTATTACGAATACAGTTAAAACTTGAATATATTTAAAAATTCGTGCTTTGATATTCTTTACTTATTTTACGTAACATAAATATTTTCAAAATATCAGTTTTTGTAGTTTCTGCTTGAATTTTTCTAATTTTATATTCCTCTTCTGAAGAATTTTATTAACGTTTGATACTTGATATTTGTAAGAATTTACGTTAATATAACTTTTCTTATAACAGTGCGCTGTATAATTAACCAGAATTTAAAATGTTGCAAAATTATTATTTTTTAAGACATAAATTAATTTGTATAATATAGATCGCTGATCGTATTGCTCCGAAGGTGATTTGACAGAGATAAATGTTGAATTACAATATCTATCATCATTAACCCCTTCCCTGTTTTGCCCGTACGCCGTACGGGTATAGCTTTCGGGCCTTTACTGATTTGCCCGTACGACGTACGGGCTATCTGATTTCTATTTCGATTGCACTATTTCGGCCGTATTTTTTTCAATTTTAGTAATAAATTATTCCAGTAAAGGATAGTTTGCAGTTTATTGTATTTTTACTCTGATTGGTTCAAAAGCGCGGGTTTTTTCGCATGTTTTGTTTCAGAAGACGAATCGTTATCTTTCAGGGTATAGCTTTCTGGTTATATTTTACTAACTGCCTGATAATTTTATTGATATAAGAGTTGAATAATATGTTTTTTCTTTTGAATAATGGATAATTCAGAGCGTATGGAGCTAATTTATTGTGATTCGAACTGTGACTCGGAATGAGAAACTGAAATATCTGTAAATGATAGTAGCGAAAGATTACTGGATGACCTGGATAGTAGTGACTCTGATAGTAGTACAGATGGAATCAGTCAAGCAAGATATTTGTTTTAATTAATTGTTATAATCCTTCGGACTCGCCTCCTAGATTTGCTTTCACTGGAATTCCAAAAATTAACTTGCATATGAGACTAAAGGTAAACTTCAGTTCTATTAAGCCTTCATAAAAAGGAAAAAAAATGTAATAAATGCTTAAAAATATTAGAAATATTAATTTTAATAACATATCTTTACTTAAAATTGTAAAATGAGCAAAAAAAATGTATAATGTAACATATTTTGACTGAAATCTGGAAAAAAACGAAACTGTCAAAGGGTTAATGGAACATAACAAAATTTTGCGAGAGAACTGCAAAATATATTTTTAAATCCGTGCAAGGACATTTTTCATCTGTTGAAAGTAAACTTGTACCAGTTGTTAAAAGCAGATGATAATCTTCAAAATGCCCCTCGGAATAACATTTTTTATTATTTCCATGCTTTCATTCAATTTTAAACCTTCTATTTAACTTGCGAGAACACTCTCATGTATAAATAATTAACTTAAAGGTTTGTAGACCAGGTTTTGCTACCCGAAATTCGATATGATTTTGTCAAATTGAATACTGTCCTCGTGTTTTGACATTTTGCACTACTTAGAAAAGATAAATATTACTTACTGTCAGTGAGTAGCAAATAACTACTTACAAATCAAAATCATGTTGCATGCAATAAACTTATTTCTATATATGATCTACAAAGCATAAAACTCTCTTTATTTCGGGTGCAAATGTTTCATTGGTATACAAGCCGCCAATATCATACCTGATTTTAGAAACATAACTCCATCAAGTAAGTTTGACATATACGCAGAACACAATAAATGTCAAAAATAAAATAAATATTTATCAGATCATCATTCCTCTTGAAATTTTAATTACTTTTAATTTTCTCTATTTTAAGACATACGTCATTTTTCAATATTGTCGAATTATGTTAACCATCTTCCAAAATGAACCAGGCGAAGATGTCAGTCCGACGGATGAGGATGCGTATAAACAGAAGCCATAAGTAAAATAAAACTTACGGTTCTTGGACACAACACATATATTAAATAAGGCATACATAGTTTAAATTAAGTTTCGAAAAGAAAACTGGGTAAATTCCAAGTGCCGGGGCCCCCGCCGCCATGTGTTTGGCTTTATTTTTGTACAAGTGATCGCCAAATTGTTGCCAAGGGATGTTTACAATTACATTGTATTAAGTTTATAAACAATTTCAAAGCATATTTTGAACAAAAAAGGTTTAAAATTTTGTTAAGATGAATACAAATTTAAATTTGAGTTTTTATGTATTTAAAGGCACTTTTGTACTATTTATTGAATTAAACACTGCGGAATTTTTGCAATAAGTGCAAATTAAACAAAATATAAGCATTAGTTGGTTATATTTAGGCAATTATGCTTATAAAATATTTAGTTATATTTATAAAATACGGTTGCTATTTAATGAAATTATTTTAAAACTATCAAAAGATTAAAAAGTAATAAAGTACGGTACCATTTACTTCTTCTAGAAATTATTAGCTTAAAATTGAAAGATAAGAACTTAGTAAATGTTTTAAATAAAAAATAAATTTTTAGCTTGTACGAATCAAATTGATTTTCTCACTTGCGAACTGTACAGAGGGATCTTTTAATTGAGCTACACAAGCTCTCAATTGTATTGGTGTGAGCTCAATTTTTAAATTTAAAAATCGAAAAAAAATACCACAAGAGCTCAGGCAAAGTGGGAAACATCCGTAACACAGCCGAAATGGACAAAGACTTGAAATGAATGCTAGAAAATCCAAATTCAGCGGTCGTGGAGTATTTATAGTTACAGGAACCAATAAGGGTCACTTATTCAAATCACGTGTCATTTCCCCAAAATACCCTAAAATAATTGCGCCGATTGACACTCCCACCTTTTTTAGGGGGTGGTGGAAGAGTCCGAAAAGAAGACCAAGGTTTACCAGAAAACAGTGTTCTAGATTTTGGCGATATCTCCCCCGCTTGGCGTCCCCACTGAACTCGGTTCCAGGGGCCCCATAAACATGGAAACGGTTGAAAACTGGACATATCGCAAGATTTCTTAACAAACTACAGTTGATAAGCATTGTGACATAATAAGCGAGCCGAGACAAGCTTCTTGATTTTTTGGTATTTATTTCTACTATCACAGCTATGTACATTTTAGTTCAGTATTTACTTTATATACAAGAATCATTATTGATATAAGAATCCAACAAACTGCATTCAGCTAGATGCGAATATACCTCGAGAAAATAAAACAACTTTCTCCCCGAAAGTCGGGTCACGAAATTTGAACCGTCCGAGAATAACCTTCTCGGACAAAAACTTTCCAGCCAATCCCAGTTTCCCTAGACTCTCAAGTTGGACGTGTAACTTCCCTTTACTCCGAAGGAGAGAGGGTACGGATTTCCCCGCAATGTGGAGGGGTGAAGTACAATGTTGCAAGAGATATACCCATCATTCAGGGAGAAGGGCTAGCTTTTGGCGGGAAAATATAGGCTATTTTACAGCATGCTTGCTAAGCTCCTCGCATCATCTTGTGAGTAGTTTCAAACAAACTTGCACAGGAATATCACGTGCATGCACGATATCGCATTGATTAATACTGTATAGCACACCACTAAAAAAACTAAAAAATTTCGTAACAATGTCACGAGTAAAACGTCCAGTTGAAATTTCAGGAATAGGGAAATTAACAAAGAAATTAACCTTCCCTCTCTTCAAAATTTCCTTCAAAATTTAGCAATTAAATGTAATAAAAATCTTAGCGTTGATCATCTTATAGAACTAGCTCAATATGACTATGCAGACTCTAGTAATCGGAAGAGACCGATGACCATCTTAGCCATCGACTTCGAATAAATTTTATACGCTAGTCGCTCTACCTCGGAGAAATTTGATTGGTTCTCGCAGAATCTTGCCCCAAAGCTATGTCTTCATCCCCCTCTCTGCTTTCTTAACTTAACTCTCCTGCATCATCTACTGCTACGGCCACACTTTGGTGGGTCCGTCTATTTAGATGGCCATTGGTCAGTTCGTTCATAAATTCTATTGGTTTAGAATATCTGTTTTGAATCTTGTTAGCTCCGATTAGCTTAGGATCCAGTTAGCACAATTAAAAAAAATAGTGTCACTTTTATGTAAGTATACATATTATGCTCTAGCTTTTAGTTACTTATAGTTAATCTTACGTTTTTTTTATTTTAATCACTGCATCTCTCACTATTTACTTTTTATCTGTGTTACTATACTCTGCCCTAACTGAAGCATCCATTGCCTAGTTTTATATCTACTGCCCATCCATAGCCAATTCAGTTCCATTAGGTCTTTGCCTAAATCATATGTATCACAGAACTATAGAGCTAGGCCCAGGAAGTTCTGTGCCAATCCATCCTGTGATCTTGTGTGTCCAGTTTAAAACATTTCTAAACTAGTAGCAGAAAACTAAATTTACTTCAGCAATCTCGGCATATATGCTAACGTATACGCAGCATAATTGCCGACATAAAAAGTTAGAAATAAAAAAAAATACATTTCTCTTCCATGTAATAATAACCAGTAATTAAATTGCTTACAAAATTTGCTAATTCTAGAAAAAGGCTGCAATGTTTCCTTTCTTAAGACATGAGAAATTAGAATTTGAAGAACTAGATTATTAATATAGTGTAATTAGAGATATTTTCTAGAATCTTTAAGAATTTCTGTAAATGTGCATATACATAGGCTTGGTAACGACAATTTGTCACAGTCGTATTGTCAAAGGTAACAGACTCAGACTCAACGATCATCCAAAAAAATTATAAATCCTCCTTTAATTTCATCTTTACGTTGAAAATTTTACTGATACGTGTTACACATTCAAGATACAAACTTGCATCTGAGGATTTATGAAAATCCCACCCTAAAGAGGAAAATTTACTTGGATAGTTTCCCAACAATATTAGACTAAGAGCTTGTCTCACCAACGTCGTTTAACTGCTAACCGCGATTAACCCAAGGCACCAACCAATGGTGGGACGAAATTCTCCCTTTAAACAGAGATTAAATGGTGGTTAGCCGTTAAACAACTTTGGTGAGACTGGTCCTTAAGTCAACGGTTCTTAATCGGATTGTTGAAAGATTTGAGGCTACACTATTGCACAGAATAGCATAGAGAATGTAAGGTTCTGCTGTTTCTACTAGGAAGAATAAACACCTAGTTAAGGAAAGGAAAGGAAGTGCCTTACTAAGCATTTATTTTCACATAGCATTCCTTAGCTGTGAAAAGTGTGGAGGGAATGCAGTTTCAATAAATTAAAACGTTGATATAATTTGTGTGGCTAGAAAATGTAAAATAAATAGAACTTGAAATAGAAAATGTTTGATAAACATGTAGGGCAATATTTTTTATAAAATACATATGTGTAAAAATATATAATTTTAACTGCATAGGTGACATCCTAATTATGACCTTAGAAATCACATACATATGCTATAATGCACAGTTATACAGTTGTGCTGATTCAAATGCATAAGATATTGTCTGGAACAATATGTATGACATAACATTTGGGAACACGCTGACGTGAGAATTTCTATCAATAGAGGGTGTTCAATTTGACATTCGCTGCAGGGTAAATCGACTATTCCCACGAAAAGGAGGATGGACGATAGCATGGCATATTAGAACTAATCTCCATCCTCGAATCTACAACTCTACGATCTCCTCCAGTATAATAATCTCGATTTAATTTCCAACACCATCACACATTGTGGAAACTGATTTCTGATATTCTAGGTTGATATATTTTACTGTAGAGCTAGCGTTAATACTCGCATGACTTATTCTACAAAACAATTGAAGTTAAAAACAAAACTGCTTTCTAAGAACTATTATAGCACCATGATATTAAAACATGGATTAATTTTAAATAATAATACATTTTTCAATGGATGGAAGCGGAATATTTATTTCGAATTGCATTCCTACCTTTTTTATAAGAATATAAATATACAAAAAGAAATAGACATAAATACAAAATATTAAAATATTAAAATATTGAATAGGTAAAAGAAAACGATAACATATATGAGGAGCATGCCATATATTTTACATCAACTAAATTGTACATATTTTTTATTTTCATGTTAAGATGGATCATAAAAACTATCATTCACATATATCCTTCCAGATACAAAGTTTATTTTAAGTGACGTTGATGCCAGGGTGAAGCATGTGAACTATAATCTAGTGGTACTTGAAACTTTATTTCCATTATGAAAATTTGTTTCAGTTTCATCGATAAATCCAGAATATAAGTGCTCGCATTTGTAAATATACTATTCTTACGTGATTTTTCAAATTATCTTACCAAAGATCGACACCTAGTCAAAGAGTTTCTTATTTAAGCTTCCGTTATTCGATAAAAGAGAATTTTCTTTGGAAACTAGAAATAGATAAAAAAATTACCACTTTTGCTGAACTAATGTTAGAAGCTTCGTACATAAGATACATAACATTGTTCTAGGTATTTGAAAATTTCTACATATCTGTATACGAATATCAGTTTAATGATGGGTTTTAGGTAGGCAACATTCTATCCATCTACTAGAACATGTCCTCTAGTACATTGATAAATACCGACGTACATACATACATATATATATATATAGTAAGGATCCGTTACATGACCCTAAAGAAAGAGGAGCGGAAGGTGACCTTTGGCAGCGGACAATTACGGTTAGCGGCAGGTAGAAAAGGGTGGTCTAACAATACCCACATTGTGTACTAGGTACCGGACTTAATTGAAAACTGTCCGTGCGCTGGAGCCAACGCGTCTGAGACTTCGTGAGACTGTTGAGTGAAATGACTAGGTGAAATGATTGTAAATTGAGCTACATTAATGCCACATGTGCGCCCATTAGCGGTAGCGGAAAAGGCAATTAAGTTGTTTGGGTCGGCTGATTTAAAGACGGCTTTTCGGCCATATCAGGAAACTAAACAGCTGATTCAGGCAGGAAGTGACCGCAAGATTGCATCCTCATGATTCTGGAAGTTTCCAGAAGAATCGCGTAAAGGGAACCGGGACCGCCATAAAAGAAGAGTGGCGGTAATAAGAGGGGGCTTTTTCATCTTGAGGCTTCTTCTTGAGAGTTGCTTTTAGCTCAAGAGGTACCCGCTCGTCTCTCCGATTTCCGGAGTTTGCTTGATTAAAGACCGCCAGCGTCTCTGCTTCCTAAGAAGTCGACCTTAGACTTGGGAATCCCATTCCTGTTATTTTGCTAATTCTTTTTTACTTCGTACATAGAAGTAGGTAGCCGAGAGTGACCCTTGCTCTCAATTTGGATCGTCTTGAATCCCGAGTTTCCTTCACGAACTCCAGTGTGACACGCACTCTGAGCTTTCGAACCTTGGTGTGAAAGCCGACTGTACTAATCGTCAGCCCGGAGGTGAATAGTGTCAGCGTTTATTAGTGAACAATTCCAGTGATTAGAAGCCCTAGCCACACTGTATTCAGTACCCACGCATACGTATTGTGTGAATGTCATCTCAGCACGAAATCCCAGAATATTTAGAAATCTACTGAACCTGTACATAGGTGTACATAATTAATTATCCTGAATAAAATATTTAGTCTAGATTAAACTGTTTTCTTCTTTTCTTTAATTCTGTCTGATTGACGGCTTCGCCTACCATATCTCCAGTACGTTACAATATGTATATATGCCAGAAGATGGTGATGTGCTGCCCTGTCTCAATGTATATTTTATCTTTCCAAGGGAGTAGTTGTTCACGTAAGGGTGCGTATGGACCCGTAAGGGTGCACGATGAATAATAATTTAGCAATCCTACATAAGGGTTTATATTCCTAATAATTACTAATATATCACTCACTGAAGCACTGACATTTATAGTTATACTGCGAAAGTTCCTACTTATGTTTTTCCAAACACACACATACATAAATATATTTCATATATGCTTATATACGCATGTATATATAAATGTTACGATGGGACAAGCCGGTCCCAAACTTAAACGGGAAAATCCTTTATTGTCCCTATTATATCTTTCATCCAGGGCATACTGAGCTGCTAAGAGTCTCATTAAATTTCTGTCCTGAAGAAACACGTCAGTCGTCGTGGCCGAACGTAATTTTTATTTCATCTTTTCAAAATAGGACAAAATCCAGAGATACCTGAACAGGACAGTGTCAGAATGCTCTCTACATATATCTCGCTATGCCAACCTTTAGCAAGAGATTTTCAAGTACCACGTGTGTTTTAAGTCTGGTGGGAAAATGCTGAGACAACAATTAATTGCTTAAAGAGAGTAACTTTTGACTACAGACATCTGCCAAATTATCGCGTTCAGAATGACTATTTTGCTGATCGCTACACGTTTTTCCTTGGATAGTTATTACTTCCTTATTAAAATTCCAGCAACAACATTTTTTGATTTGAGAATCCAAGAAAGTATTTAATGTTTCTGCTGAATCAATGAAAAACATCCTCAATAATAGAATTAATATAAAGAGATAAAATTAAAATTTAGATTAATGATAAGCGAAGAGGAATAATTTTGCATAGACTAAGGGCTTAGATATTGATATTATTACATACATATAGACATACATGCATAGATATACACATATATGTGCACGTATAAATACACACACAAATATATACATATAAAACATATTTTATATATATATATATATATATATATATATATATATATATATATATATATATATATATATATATATATATATATAATATATATATATATATATATATATAATATATATATATAAATATATATATATATATATATATATATATATATATATATATATATATATATATATATATATATAAGGAAAAGTAAACTGTATCGGGAAACTAGTGTAGGTATTTTTTGAATAAAACCCCTAAGACACCCAGAGAAAATTCACAGGGTTTTTCAAATCTGAATTCAAGGGCTAAAAATTCCAGCGTCCTTTTGCATTCCCCATTTTAATTCTTAACTTAAACTGACCACTAGGGCTACAGTTTACGCCCTCAGAGAAGGGGCTTGACAAAGTATAACTCTACATGGTCCAATCGAACAATTTAGGAAATTTCTAAGCAAAAAGGATATGCACGCTGTCGGAGGCAGATTTTTCTAGACAATTTACCTCAGAAGTTCACCCAGGTGTTAAGGGTCTTGTACATATAACTTCATGCTAGCTGACCCTTCAGTTTGTCCTGTCCCTATGATGAAGTAGGAAAGCGTCCTAGAATGTTATCTTAATAAAGGTGTTCAGCTAAAAGTGTGTCATTTTTATGGGCCATGTCTGCAACCACAGATAGAGAAGTCCGTCTCTGTATATATATATATATAATATATATATATATATATATATATATATATATATATATATATATATATATATATATATATATATATATATATATATATATATATATATATATATATATATATATATATATATATATATATATATATATATATATATATATATATATATATATATATTCATAGTTAGATTGCATATATATATATATATATATATATATATATATATATATATATATATATATACTTATGATTATGGGATAGCATTTTCTCTGTAAAGAGTTAAATAGGTATGTCGATAGAGCATTATTACTTTCAGTGTTTAGTAAAAGACTGTGGAGTATGCCAAATTAAAAAAAGAAAGAGAAGTGCCAAAAATAGGTACTCTAATTATGTATAAAAAGAAGTACCAGGAAAAGAAAACGATCGATAATATCATTTTACTTTTGTTTTACAGAATGTTAAAATATAAAAAAAAATGAAATTTAAATATTTAATTTCCATTCAAATAGGTAAGTAACTAAAGATATTTCTTCACATTATTCTTAATAATTAAATGCATTTTTCCAACACGTAGAGTGATAATGAAGTTAAATGTACTTTTTGTAGCCGTGAGAGACAACGTTGAAAAGAATTTCTGGAAATGGGAGAAGAATGATTATAAGAACTTTCAGTATGGGATATAAATTAATTAACACATTTATGTATAGTAATATCAAGATTAAATTTTAAACCTGACTGTAATTTTAGCAAAGTGTTATAATTTCTAATGATTTTAGTAATTACGGATTCAAAATTTTAATTTAATGATTAGAAATTAAATTAAACATCATAAAGTCACGATGATTCAGTCTTTAATTCTAAGTAATATATATCGCGGTAATTCATACATATATTTAAAAAATGTATTACTTGTGTTATTATGGGTATCAATATAATATTTTTTTAATGTGTTTTAGAATATTTGAAGTTTTTACTTGAAATTTAAATCAAACGTTGTACTTTGAACTACCCTTCTTTAAGGTAGATAAACTACCCTTCTGTGTACTTTGTACACTTGATAATTGAAAGTAATAAAATGTAATATAAGCAATCCCGACGTATACTTCACACATGAGATAAGTTACCTTAAAATAATGAAAACTCATGGGATAATCCAAACTGTTGTATAGTCCTTACACGTCTTAATTGAATATTAAATAATGAAAGTTCATTTCATAAGCCTTTATGGCGTATATTTCAAACACATGGTATTTTAATACAATAAATTAAAAGTTCATTTCATAAGCCTCTATGGCGTATATTTCAAACACATGGTATTTTAATACAATAAATTAAAAGTTCTTTTCATAAGCCCCTATGACGTATATTTCAAACACATGGTATTTTAATAAAATAAATTAAAAGTTCATTTTATAACCCTCTATGGCGTATATTTCAAACACATGGTATTTTAATAAAATAAATTAAAAGTTCATTTCATAAGCTTCTCTGGCGTATATTTCAAACACATGGTATTTTAATAAAATAAATTAAAAGTTCATTTCATAACCCTCTATGGCGTATATTTCAAACACATGGTATTTTAATAAAATAAATTAAAAGTTCATTTCATAAGCCTCTATGGCGTATATTTCAAACACATGGTATTTTAATAAAATAAATTAAAAGTTCATTTCATAAGCTTCTCTGGCGTATATTTCAAACACATGGTATTTTAATAAAATAAATTAAAAGTTCATTTCATAAGCCTCTATGGCGTATATTTCAAACACATGGTATTTTAATAAAATAAATTAAAAGTTCATTTCATAAGCCTCTATGGCGTATATTTCAAACACATGGTATTTTAATAAAATAAATTAAAAGTTCATTTCATAAGCCTCTATGGCGTATATTTCAAACACATGGTATCTTAATAAAATAAATTAAAATTTTTTTCATAAGCCTCTATTGCGTATATTTCAAACACATGGTATTTTTATAAAATAAATTAAAAGTTCATTTCCTAAGCCACTATAGCGTATATTTCAAACACATGGTATTTTAATAAAATAAATTTAAAGTTCATTTCATAAGCCTCTATGGCGTATATTTCAAACACATGGTATTTTAATAAAATAAATTAAAATTTCACCAAATCTTCGGATCTCCAAAAATGTTTTCTCATTTTTTTACTTAGAAACTTTAGAAGGAAGGAGAATTTTAACTGTCGTCACTAATAATTTCTATTTTTTCTGCTGTATTGTTTATTTCTCTACAAACATCAGAAGCACGGCAGTCTATGACACCATGCTAATGAATATGCAGTTATGTCCGGCCTCTACACAAGTAAACAGCTTTAAATATAAATATCACTCTCTGATACAGTATACATCACAACAGGTGTGTAATGCTGTATGATACAGTAGAACAAAAAAATCGGAATCACGAGTTACGTGAAAATTTTAGCTTTTATTTTTTTGACAGGAAAAACAAACTTCCTTTAGATACAGACCCTACAGTTATGTCACAGACGTTATATTTTAATTTTTAAACAAGTAGTAGCCATGGCCTATCTACCTATAATTTCAAAACTCTAAACTCATGATAACCATACTACTTTATTTTAAGAGTCTATTCCGCTACTTTTAGAGCTTTTGGTAGTATGAGTTTGTAAGATGCATCAGATACATGAGAGATAGGAAGATAAAGCCATGAATATCCCACAGAAAGCTTGCTATGAAAACATAAGAATCAAAAGTTAGTGCTTAGAACTACTAAACTAAAAATAAGCGTCAAATTATGAATAATAATCTAATGAAATGCCAAACAAATAACTAGAAATATTAAGTCTTAATCCTTTAGAACAAATAAAAAAATTGTATAGGTATCTCCTATGTTTTTAAATTCCTCTCAGTTTGTTTGTCATAGAATAAAGTAATTATTGGTAGATTAGTATGTAAAGGAATCGTATTAAAGGCTAACGCAAAACACTAAAATTTATAATCCAAAATAAATGTAAAGAAAATTTTAAAATTATTATTGCGTTAATATTTAAGAAAATTCAACACCAAACATAACTCACTTCTATTAAATAAAAACAATATGAAATATTTTAAATCTAACATTGAACATAATATAAAATAACAAATTAAAGTACAAGGCAAGTGAAAAAATTACCATTCACAGAATATAATTAAATTATAAGTCTTTTGAAAGAATTTTGTTTAAGATTTAATCCAATAATATTTTAAAAAAAAATCTTTAATAGTTCACACTTCTTTAAAGTAAATTTGTAAGTATTTCTATGGCTTTCTTTATAGTTATTAAAATATTAGAAAAACATATTATTCTTTGAAAAGGTACTTTGTTTATCAAGGTACTGGAAATTTATTTTTGAATATTTCATTAGTTCTAATCATACTTTTACGTTCATCTTTTCCTTTCATAAAGAAAATTATAAATAAATACTGCCGTTTCGGAGAAATAGCTATTTGTCTAAATACTTCGTAGTAAATAGAGAAAGAAATTAATTAGAATTTCCATGCTTCTCAATTACAAATGCAGTTTTTAGTAGATTTGAGAAATTAACCTTTTTATAATGCATTATTTGTAACATTGTATATGTCCTTAAAAATAAGATATATGATATATAACTAATATATAAGATAAATAAAAAATATTTAGTTAGGAAGTAAAGGAAATGTTTTAAAACACTTGTATTTTAATATAATCCTGTTCCATTTAACATATGAATACTTTAATATGAATGTTATAAGACAAATAAAATATAACATTTTCTCGTAATACTTATATATAGTCATAAAAAATTTCTGAAAGTAAAATATATATATAAATAAACATTTTTAGTTGAAACAATCTAATATTATAAAACTGAAAATGTAATGATAATAAAACATAATATCTCATAAATACAAGAAATCAGTTCTTTTTTATTTTGAGTTGTATTTTAAATCAAAAATAAAAATATTTCAAGGTTCAACAACAATTATAAGTAATTATTTCTTGTAGTGGAAAAATAACAGGTCAAGAAAGTTTAAATGTTATAGTTGACAATGGTAAATTAAGTTTTTAATATTAATAGGCTTCTAAATTGGAGGAAATAATTAACTTTCAGATGACAATTAATTAATAGATTCCCGAAGTTTCCACAAT
>CM063501.1:135926474-135981474 GCA_032207245.1 Pardosa pseudoannulata
GTATCATAAATTTCTCAATTTGACATCATTATGACGCAGAAGTCAGTAACATATGTTGACTCTAATATGGTAGCAGACAAAGTTCTTGGTGGAAAGCCCAATCTCGGAAAATAGCATGAACTTTTCTTTTGTAAATTGGCAATAGAAACTGTTTTTATTTGTTTTTACAAATAGTTAAGTAATTATTTTATTAAATGTTGTTTTCGGTAAATTATATTCTTTTATTTACATTAACTAAGTCAAAAGTTACAACGAAAACCATGATAAAAAATCTGTTAATTTGACGAAATTCTGTTAATCTAGGTATTTTTTTACTTTATTTGGATTATACTTCCTTTACACTCGTCTAAAAGTATGCAGCACTTATACGCGTGTACAATAAAGACGTGTGTTAAATATATCATCGTTCAAATTAAGAAATATTTGTTTTGAATTTATATATTAAGTTCTGCCGAAATATAGTGCGACTTTTTTCATGTAAAAACAGGAATCAAGGCTTTCACTGACCGCTTTTTTGGTTTCTTAAATAATAATTCGGTGAAGGCGATTGGCTATAGGTTTTCTTTAGTACCACAAAGATATGGTAGAAGCAATTATCAGCAAGCAAATATTTCCCAAGTAAGAAAATATTATAAAATGTACATCCAACATTGTCTAATAGTATTAATTTAATTATTGTGGTACTTCAATGTAAAATTTTATCTATTTTAAATCATTGAAGAAAATTTTAATATAATTTATTTGCAGCTGTCTAGGAAATTAACAATGCACATTACCACTAAACAAATGTGTTTAACGAACGCTTGAGATCTATCTTTGATGATCAAGCTATAAGAAGTGATAGTTTATCAGTGCATTAATATTACATATTATGACAATTTCATTACTTACAAAGATATATGAATTAACGAGGATTTATTTGTTATGATTTCTTCTCGAAATTAGTGATTCTTGGAGGAAACCTCTTAGGACGAAATTCAAGTTAAGATTGTGAAACAATTTTCTATCACAATTTTGAACCTCAATAATGAGCCCACTTGTCTAAGCTACTCTCTTCCTGGAATATGCTTGGTAATTACTCATTTTAAAATTCCCTCAAGGCACTCCTCGTCTTTATACAGTATCGGGAAAGTTGGATTTTATGCGGTGCTGTATCTCTCCCCGTCCTCCTTAAACCAAACTTCGTATAGACACGTGCTTTGAGTGTGTTATTCTTATTTTAAACTTCAATATTTCATTTGCTACTTATTTTCCGAATGAATTGGAAATATTAAGAGGAATTATAGTTTGAATTATTGAAGTAACTCGGAAAATTTAATTCACGGGCTTGAGAGAATTTAGTAGTTTGTGAAATGTGATATTCGTTGGTGAAAGCTCAAATGAGGTTGCAATATTGATAAAAGTATTGCAATTCAAATTTCTATGAGTGAAATACGTCTTTCAAAACAGTTATGGGAAAACGTATAGGGAATAAAATTCGTTTTATAGACTTAAGTATGATGTACAAAATAAATATAGAATTAATTAGAACTTGCCGTATACAGAATTCTCATATGAATGTGTATGCGATAATATGTGATGGTACTCATAATCTTAGTCAAGTTATATTGCAGCACAGTTTAATAATTAGGAATAAAAATGTATAAGGAAATATAAATCAGGAATTGTAACTGTTTAAGCAAGGTTGACTTAATCGTGGGGTAATATGCAATTCGTAGTCTGCACACATTGATCGATTATTTTTTTGTTCCAGTTAACAGTCTAATTGTGTAAACGATGTATTTATTGTATGCCTATGTTGAAAAATGATTTAAGTATTAGCTAAATTGAATTATTTGCTCAACCTATTCTTTGGTCTTATACGTTCAAAACAAAATCATGTAAATATATGTGGCGCAATTGGAGAGTGACATTTTGTACACCCTTATTCTAAATAGCATGATATAAACTTAGCTCTGTCATCAAAATTTTTTTATTCGGGATAAATTACAATTGAACGTTTCTTAGTAATTTCCATACGATCTAACTCTTCTTCACTTTTAGACTTATCGCACGTCAATCTATAAGCGTTTAAAAATAAATGGAATAAGTTGACATCTAATTGTGCAGTCTAATTGTGCAAACGATGCATTGTATGCCTATGTTGAAAAATGATTTAAGTATTAGTTAAATTGAATTATTTGCTCAACCTATTCTTTGGTCTTATACGTTCAAAACAAAATCATGTAAATATATGTGGCGCAGGTGGAGAGTGACATTTTGTACACCCTTATTCTAAATAGCATGATATAAACTTAGCTCTGTCATCAAAATTTTTTTATTCGGGATAAATTACAATTGAACGTTTCTTAGTAATTTCCATACGATCTAACTCTTCTTTACTTTTAGACTTATCGCACGTCAATCTATAAGCGTTTAAAAATAAACGGAATAAGTTGACATTTACTTTTCGAGATGGATAAAATATGTATTTCTTATTTAAAAGAAAAACAAATTTCATTAATTTAAGGTCTATTTACACATTATCATGAACCAAAGTAAATCGGTTGAAAGTTTTACGTTATCATTCGAGAAATCAGCCCAATCTCAATCGGAAAAAGGAATACAACTTGAATCAGTTGTTTTTTCAACACGTAGGTTCACACAGGATAGCACCTTTACATTTGAAACAGATGAACCATGTGTTCGAGATTCTCATGTCCTGTTAATTCATTGCAAGGTTATATCTAAAAGGAAATGATATTGCGAATCAGGTTACGTATATCGGTTAGCGTATATGACTCTTTTTATCGATGTCAGAAAGATAACCAAGAAAATGCCAATATTCTATTGAACATAAGAACATTTAGACAGTTAAGAATCTCATCTATTGGAAAATAATTTAACGTATCTAAAATTAGATGTTTAGATATCTCTTTCTGACCAAAATCTAGCAAATATTCTAAGAACTAAATATGTATATACAAGCTTCATGTTAAACGTGTTACTAATCAATTACTATTATATCAATTAGTACTATATTTTCTCAACCATCTAATATCTCACTTAAAGAAGTGTACGCTGACTTAAAATTATTCTAGCTGACTCCCCAATCTACTTCTGCAATAAATGCTAATATTTCGTCTACTCGCTGCATTTTCCAGCTATCTTAAGAAAATGGTTCATTATTCGAATGACCTATGTTCCTGTCTGATTTTAATAACGATGACTAAGCTATTCTCTTGGAAAAATAATTGGTTTCATATCTGATTCTGGGTTTAACATTGTAACAGGAAAGAGTTTCCCATGTGTTATTTCATGATCTGTTTTAGTAATAGATACATGTCTATTGTCCAATAAACTTGAAGTTAGAAGTAGGTGTTATCTGGTAATGGAACCATGATTGTTTTTTAATTAAGCATTTCATTTCCTAATAAGCCTGATCAATTAAAAATAATAGTGGCTAAAATTTAATTCTAGCCGGCTGCTTATTTCACTGTTTACACACACACACACACACACACACACACACACATATATATATATATATATATATATATATACATAGATATATAAGATATATATATATACACATATATATATGTATATATATATATATATATATATATATATATATATATATATATATATATATATATATATATATATATATATATATATATATATATATATATATATATATATATATATATATATATATATATATATATATATATATATATATATATATATATATACATATATATATATATATATATATATATATATACAGAGAGAGATAACATAAGTATGATATGCATTATATAGGAAGTTTTTTTATATATTTTATTAGGAAATACAACTGTTATCATATATGTATATACATCCATACCGTCCACTGGTATATCGTATAAGTGATTTTCCACTATATATATATATATATATATATATATATATATATATATATATATATATATATATATATATATATATATATATATATATATATATATATATATATATATATATATATATATATATATATATATATATATATATATATATATATATATATATATATATATATATATATATATATATATATATATATATATATATACATATATATATATATATATACATATATATATATATATATATATATATATATATATATATATATATATATATATATATATATATATATATATATATATATATATATATATATATATATATATATATATATATATATATATATATATATATACAGAGAGAGAGATAAACAGTAAAGTATGATATGCATTATAGGAAGTTTTTAGTTTTTTTATTAGGAAATGACAATTGTTATCATATATGAAATATACATCCATACCGTCCCACTGGTCTTCGTATAAGTGAATTTCCACTATATATATATATATATATATATATATATATATATATATATATATATATATATATATATATATATATATATATATATATATCCTTACATATTTCAGAAAATAAGTAGATTCTTTATTTTTAATAACTAATTATATTTGAATAAGAAATACATTATAGAAAAGGAAATGAAGAATAGTTGCTCTCCTTTTTCTGATATTCCTTTCTAAATTATAATACTTATTTCTATTAAATACATTTTAGGAATTCTTGAACAAGAAACTTGAAGACATAATATTATGAATTTTGAACACGGAAACGATCGCATTTTTTCTAGGTCAGAGTTTTTCTTATCAATACCTTCTTTCAAAAATCTCCCAAAGGCTCTCATAATTTTTCTCTGGGATCACAAAACGCCGGAATTCATGCGGTACAAAGTTACCGTAATCCTTGAAATGAGCTCAATGCGAGAACGTGTTTCGAATCTTTTCTCCTTACTTAATGTTCCAAATGTAAAACTATTATTTTGAACAAATGAATTGGAAATTATCAGTTAAATTAACGGCCTTACCCTGGAAAGTATTTATTTTATTATTTCACTTCTGGGATTATCTAGGCTCTGAAATGGAAATTCTACATTTAACCAAAATTTCATGCAAAACATTTATGCAAATGAAAAGTAATTCTGAACGGTTCCATCTCTACCTAGTTCTGGAATTTATATTAACATTGCAACTGAATATATTTGCACTCTTTATTATATACACTAACATAGAATCGACTTTAAATGGATATGTATTTTACATTGACGACTTTAGTGAAAAGTTTGGTAATTAAAATTAAATTTTTTCAACCTGATTTCACTTCAGAGGTCTGGTCCATTTTAACTGCTTAGAAAATCAAATTCATTTATATAATTCGAAAAATAAAACTTTCAAAAAATTTCAATTTTATTAAATGTTAAGATAGTTTGCTTTTAAGATTTCGAAATTCGTGGTGAATACTATTTTGTTTTTGACTGCATCAAAAATTTTACAGTTACCCTTATAATTGTAGACCTCTTTTAATATAAAAGGAAATCGTTGCAAACATACATGTACTATTTTAGTAAAACGAATTTTAAATGTATTAATTTTATGTACGAATTTTAAAGGTAGTAATTTTAAATGTACCGTTAAACGTATAGGGTAATTCTTTTTCCCCTCTGATACTAAAGAAATATAATCTATTTATCTAAAAACAATATAATATTTTAATTGTCGATGATTTTAAAACCATAATAAATTGATTTAATTTTATATAAATATACCATGTGAATTTCTAGACTATATGCACAATGTTGTAACTTTAATGGGATTGTAAATGACTAACTATTCTTTCTGCTACATTCAAATTTTACTTGTTTAATCTAGGAAATGCCTAGAATAACTATGATTAGTACTAGCTGTAAATGAAATTTCAGGACATAAAAAATTATAAAATATATATTTGTTCTATCATGATTTTACTCATATATATTTAAATGCTAAATTGTTTAAAGTATACTAAACCAACATTTACAAAGCGAAAAACGAAAAACAAATTTTGAAATAAAAAATTTAGTAGTTTTTTAGAATTAAATAATATAAACACTAAAATCTAATGATTAGAAGAAATAATTTTTTAAGTTCCTAAACATATGCAACATTCTACATAAAAAAAATGAAAAAATATAATACTTTTTCACTGGCTAAATTTTTATGAAGGTATTTATGATAAGTATATCCTTATTTAAAAATTTAAAAAAATTAATAAATCTTAAAGATTTAAACAAATTAAACAAATATGGCACTTTAAAATGGCTGTTTTAATCGAAATAGCTAATACAGGTTGCTACTTGAATATAATTTCTTTCAACGGTAAGTACTCATCTATAGAGTTTAAATTTATAACATGTAAATAGTCTATTTTTTACAATATCATGCCAAAAATAATCGAATTTTTATAAACATTTCAAGTTCACATAGTTGTTGCTTTTGAGTTATGACATTTAATTAAACCAAGCACGATTGAGCCTGAGGATACTCGTTTTAAGGCAATGTCCTGAGCCTTTCTTTTATAACGAGCACCACAAGGGTGAAAATATGACTTATGCTCAAGTGGGTCCTCGTAATTTTGATGCATGGACCCAGCAGAAGACCCATAGGCTTGGTCTGCTACCAACCAGAGGTATCGATTGAGAACTTGGAGGACAATGTGACCACGAGCATATTTTACGTGCCCCAGTCACCTTTAACGAACACAGCGGATCTTACGCTAATTCGATTTCCGAACCCGCAAACTCTCAGTTACGAGATCATTGCCTTTACCGACTGAACTACCGATATTCCCACATTGTTTATGTAACTATAAATCAGCAATAAAAAATATTAAGGTATTGAATATTTGTAATTTGTGTTAATTATTTTGATACAATATATCCGATCGGAACTAAATGTCGATGGTTACATTTTTGAAAAATAACAAAAATAGCAGGAAAGTGAAATTTAAAAAATCAGACATAAATAAAAAAGATGAGATTTTTGTACTTCCAGAAGACCCTTAACTTTGAAATTTGAACATAGCAATTTGCGGAATGTGAGAAACACCAAGCAATCTTCGACTTCTTTTTGTCTTAAATCACAAGAAGTTAATATATATATATATATATATATATATATATATATATATATATATATATATATATATATATATATATATATATATATATATATATATATATATATATATATATATATATATATCACAAGCAGTTCCATTTTGTAGTTAATAACTAACTTTAGTAAATAATATGTGTTTAAATTATCAATTTCAAGGAGTATGATGGACCTGTATAAATTTGGAATCATTTGATTTCTTCTCAAATGACTAGCTTCGGCCCTGTGCAAATGAGGCAATAATTTGCTGAACAAGGATCAAAATGTCCATGAAACCAACCAATAACAACCATCTTACAAAATTTTAACTATTTCCCTTTAACGATATTATAGTTTATAGATTAATGAAAACAACAAGGAGATCAAATCCTTTCGCCCACTTCATAGTCAAAGTTGATATTTGATATAGTTGCACAATTGTGCATTTCATAGCTTCATTTTCTCTCGTGCTACAACAAGGGAAATATCATCTCCAGCTAACTTCCAAACTACCAACAAGATAAAGTTAGTATGTCATGTTTCAAACAGATTTTATTCTAAATATTTGTGCATTACAACAGCTATGAGTTATATTGGAGATATATTGAATTCGAGTTATATTGAATTATATTGAAAACTCAAAAACAGATAGGTTCAGCAATAGAAAATTTTTCTTTTTTATATTAATCAAATAATACTCTTATGATTAAATGAGAGATATAATAAATTTTTATTTATGATATCCAAGATTTCTTTTGTATAATTTAAAGTATTTACGATTTGATTTTTTATTTGCAATATACTACTATAGAAGTAAATTAATTTTATTTCCAAGCAACTTATTTTAATTTGAAATACTTATGGAAGATTATATTTATAATGTCAGACGATATCAATAATTTTGAAAAAAAAAATGCATATTTGAGTATCTAGATTTTCTTTCCGAATACGATATCAACAATACGATATCTTCAGTGTTACTCCGTTAATTAGTCTTATAATAGCTCTCAGCTGGAATTTTTTCTTTTTCATATTTGATATATTAATATTAATTTTCTATTTCTTCCTAATAATAAATAATTTTAATTTTTACATGTCTTTATAAAAGTTTTATGCAGATATTTCCTCTCAATTATACAGTTATTTAATCTTTCAACTATTTATCAATGTTAAGATTGGAGCGCTTCGGTTTAATATTTTACAAACAACGACTAATGAGATCCAAACTTACTACTTAAAGCAGAACGGCTACAAACATCAAAGTCAATTGTGAGATTCAAACCAGCAAATTCTAGTCCGGAAAAGAAGCCCTCAACCATTCTATCATCTTTCGTCTTATCAATAATACGACCCATATATAAGATAAATCCTTCATTCTGTATTCTTAACAGTTTTAATATCAGTACCAGCTCTTTACCTTAAATAATCAAAGAAAATTATTAATGCAGAAGAAAGAATAAATAAGAATGTACCTTTGTGGAGTTATTTATGAGTCTCTAAGGGTCACGGCCCAATTAGAATTGAAGGCCGGTTTTAAGCAGACCAATTAGATTCTTACAACTCTCCCGATTGGATGATAAGAAGAAAGAGGGGACAAGGATGAAATTAATAAAATAAGAAAGATCGAAAAAAAAGAAAAGGTGAAGGTGATCGATAGTCGAAACGAGGAGAGAGTCCAACAGAAGGTGTTCGACAGTCCAGACGAAGAGAGGAGTCAGACGGAACAAGTGTGAGAGTCCAGCCAAGTCCGACAGGAAGTGTTCCTGCATCAAATAGAACGGCCGCACCCCAAAAATTCAGGAGGAAGCCCCTGACCAGACCGACGAAAGATCAAGAGATACCCATCAACCAGCAGTGTTCCGGGCACACCATTTTAACTCCCCAAAGATACTCCCTTTTTACATACATTTTATAATTAAGATTAGGTCCTCTCTCTTATATTTACATAATTACTTAAGTATTAAAAAATTATTGTCAGAACTAAGTTAGAAGACATTAATAAAGCATATTTTATGAGAATTTTTATATTAAGCTAGTTTCGGATGCTGTTAATTTAGCTTTTAGTTTATTTTCATATCTTATGTATGTAGTTTCTCAGAACCTGTGGTTAAATTTAGTACTAAAATACTTTTACACACTGCAATCAAAATAAAATCCCACTGTACATTTGATCACAGGTTACTACTCAAATAAAAATGAGGAATACACTACAATAACAATTGATGTAATCCAGGATTTTATATATGTATATGTACAAACATATATTTACACATGTCAAAAAGAGATTTCAAAAATAAGACAATATCCTGAAAGTTGAAATTGTCTTTACATAATTTCAAATTCAAAATATACACGTTTCATATATGGCTAATATACTTATCGCTTTCATACCATAAATCACATATTTATGATTTTAAATAAATACCCCCCAAACCTGCAACACGAGTATATTGCAAATTCTCACCACTCCCACAAGTGAGCTATACATAATTATTTAACAGTTTTCCCACATCAAAATAACGGTGTTGTAACCAAAGACATTAGGAAACGCTTTCAGTTGTAGGAATCATAACGATTTGCATGAAACGTGCGCTGATTATAACTCACGTGCTTCGAGTTATCCTTTGATGCTTTATATATTATAACCCATTTATTTGGTCCATGTATATAACATGAGAATAATCATAGCCTCAATAATTACGCAAATGAGGAAATGTGAGTTTCTGTATAAAACCGATATATTAAGCTATATATATTGTATTTTTTTGAAATATAAATATATATATATATATATATATAAAATATATTTGCAAGGAATATATATATATACTATTATTAGAGATATTTATATATATAACTATATGTATATACATATATATATATATATATATATATATATATATATGTATATATATATATATATATATATATATATATATATATATATATATATATATATATATATATATATATATATTATATATATATTTATATATATATATATATATAATATATATATATATATATATTATATATATATATATATATATATATATATAATATATATTATATATATATATATATATATATATATATATATATATATATATATATATATATATATATATATATATATATATATATATATATATAATATATATATATATATATATATAATATATATATATATATATATATATATATATATATATATATATATATATATATATATATATATATATAATGAACCTTTTTTTATTTATAAAACTTTAAATGTATATCAGTGAAAGAATAATATAGACTTTTATTTCCTTCCACTATTCCTCTAAATTTTGTATCTCTTTTCTTTGGTCATAATTAAAGGTGACTATATGTGTCGACTATCGACCACTTAGTGTGAACTCATCAAGCCTTCCAACATCAATAGTCGAAAGCTGAATCGCTTATTTCGCTTTGTAAAAATCGAAGGTCTCTTTTATGTAGGAAAAATCTTTGTCTAAACAAACTGAATTATATAAATTTAGATTTTTACTCCTCCCCTCACAACCCCACTTTCAGCGTCGTAACGATCGTATTGCCTAATGTTAGCTGAATATTTCAGATTCCTAGCTTTCTCCACCTAAACATGTTAAGGATCGGATGTTAAAGTAAACTTCTACTCATCACTTTTGAATACACTGGCCCTTTGTTGTTAACTGCAGTTCTGATGTCCCTTGCACGAACTCAGGCCGTCCCATTATGTTGAGAAGACAGTGGAGAGCATACCAGTGGCTACGTAGCACGACGGACCATCTCATTATGTCATCTAGATGGAACTTATCGTGGTAAAAACATTCTTGTCCTTTCTGCCAGAACAAAACTCATCTGATGTTCTATTTTCTGTTTCGAAACAGAATATACTGAGTGAAATCGATCTTTCGAAGCAATCATTTTCAATTTATAACCTTGTTTGGGCCTCTTAATGACAGTTTCTATGCCCTCGTTTTTTTGGTCAAAATAAAGAAATCGTCTGGCTGTAATGATTTTTATGTATAAGTTACTTACTGAATATATATTTTTGTTTTAATTTCAAAAGATATACAGTTGTTTATTCACTTACAAATTTTTCGTCATATAGCATTACAATTCAATTCCTTCTCCAAAAAGATGTAAATGAAACTTATATATGATGAAGTTCTAAACTCAAGATATGAACAAATTTTTTAAGATTACTAAAAACTTCTTCAGTTTAGACAGTATAATGTCTTGAGAATTTTTGTTCTAATTTCAAAAGATATACAGTTGTTTTTTTCACTTGCATAATTTTTATCATATGGTATTTCAATTTTTTTCCTTCTCCAAAAAGGTAAGGTCTTGAGTATTTTTGTTTTAATTTCAAAAGATTTATGGCATTTCAATTCATATCCTTCTCCAAAGAGATGTAAATGAACTTTATATATGATGAAGTTCTGAATTGAAGATATCAATAAATTTTTAAAAATGACCTAAGATTTCTTCATTTTAGGTAATATAAAGTCTTCAGAATTGTATTCTTAACAAGTGAATCATATTTAACATGTAATATTGGGAAAGACTGTATAATGTTTAAAAATTATTTGCTTTCGTTACACAATGTATAATAAACATTACAGTATAATGTAAGTTGTATATTAACATTAAAAATATAATATAGAAATATAATATCTCACAAAATATAATAAATGCATAATACTGTTTAAAATATTATAAAATATTATAATCCTTGAATGTACGTAGATAATTAAAATTATTTTATATCCGATATTTAAAGAGGTACAATTAATTGAACAGTCAAATATTAACAATCTGTAAGAGTCACGAAATTTTACGCTTACATTTTTTTTAATATATGTAAGCACAATTACTTGACATTTTTATACATTAGTAATAAAAGCAATTAATTAGAAACAATATCTTTTGCTTTCATATCTGATCTCTAAAATCATATTTTTATATAAATGAATTTTTAACTAATTTATTACAACTTACAATATTTCTATTAAAATTTCAGCATAAATGTTTAATAACATACTTTGAATGTGGATAATAAAATTTGAATTTAATTCTGCACCATTTTAAAAGAAATTGTATTATATAAGAAGTGAAAATAAATACAAAGAGAAGTTCTACTTATATAAGTACACAAAATTGTAATATTACATGTTTCAGGAAAAGTTAAATGCTTTCTTTGATAGATAAGTTGCTTAGCATGAAAATTGAGCTCCTATCTTTGAAAGTCTCTATTAAGTGTACTTTACGCATTTTTTTTTATTAGAATTACTTATAAAAATATAAAGCTGCATTTTAATTTCAGTATTCATTTAAACGATACAAATTAGAAATAGTTATGTACTTATATCTTTTTATCTGTTATAATTTAAACCTAATACCATATGCAAGGGCAATCAAGAACTTTAGGAGACATAATCTGATGCTGAATTTTTTACAGTGTGGTAAATCTATTGATCAAAATGTTTTCAATAGACTGAAAAAATGTTTATGAGGTTAGTATACGGGAAAAAAATCTTTCAGCTTTTCCGGGTAATTTTAATGACTAAGTTTAAAATAAGAAATATTTTACAAAAGTAATTTAAAATCAGAGATTTATTTATTTAAAATCAGAAATAAATTTGTAGTTACAATACAAGTTTAGTACGACAATCACATTCATTTCTTCCTCTCTGGTATGCAATGGTTAAATAAAAAGTTTTAACTATTATCTTAGTATCTGTTCATACTATTAAATGTGAGGGGCAGCATTAAATCAGAGACATAAATAATAAATTACATGCCATTCTTAGTTTAATTGTCATATTTACTTTCTCCTCCATTGTTTGTAATGATTAAATTAAAAACAATAATGATTTTTTCAGTATCTTTCCATATTATTAAAAATGAGGGACAGCATTAAATCATATTAGAAACATAAAGAAAATATTACGTGTAATCATTAAATTAACTGTCCTATTTTCGTTCTCCTGCATGGTATGCAACGATTAAATTAAAAATAAAAATTATTATGTTTTAGTATCTTTTCATACTGCCAAAAATGAAGGACAGCATTAAATCATATTAAAAATATATATAAAATCTTAAATGAAAACCTTAGATTAACTGTCATATTTACTCTCTCCTCCATGGTATGCAATGATTAAATTAAAATTAATAATGATTATGTTTTAGTATATTTTCATGCTACTAAAAATGAGGGAGAGCATTAAATCATATTATAAACCTAAATAAAATGTTACATAAAAATCTTAGATTAACTGAGATATTTAATCTCTCCTCCATGGTATGCGCCGAACGATGGCCGAATTGTTAGGATGCTGGAATTCTGACCCGGAGTTCGGGGGGTTCGTATCCCACTATGGCATGGATGTTCGTACCCGTTCGTAATCAGCTTTAAGCAGTAGGTCATGGTCTCATTAGCCCTCATGTTGCAAGAAGTAAACCGTGGTTTTCCAAAACCAAAACCAAACCATGGTATGCAATGATTAACTTAAAAACAATAATGATTATGTTTTAGTATCTTTTCATAATGCTAAAAATTTGGGACAGCATTAAATCATATTTGAGACATAAATAAAATCTTACATGAAAACTTTAGATTAACTGTCATATCAACTTTCTCCTCCATGGCATGCAATAATTAAATTAAAAATAATAAAGATTATTTTAGTATATTTTTATACTCCTAAAATGAAGGACACGATTAAATCATATTAGAAACATAAATAAAATCTTACATGAAAACTTTAGATTAACTGTCATATTTACTCTCTCCTCCATGGTATGCAATGATTAAATTAAAAATAATAAAGATTATTTTAGTATATTTTTATACTACTAAAATGAGGGACAGGATTAAATCATATTAGAAACATAAATAAAATCTTACATGAAAATCTTAGATTAACTGTCAAATTTACTCTCTCCTCCATGGTATGCAATGATTAAATTAAAAATAATAAAGATTATTTTAGTATCTGTTTATAATCCTAAAATGAAGAACACGATTAAATCATATTAGGAACATAAATAAATTCTTACATGAAAACCTTAGATTAACTGTCATATTTACTTTCTCCTGTATGGTATGCGATGATTAAATTAAAAAAATAAATAAAGATTATTTTAGTATCTTTTTATATTACTTAAATGAGAGACAGGATTAAATTATATTAGAAACATAAATAAAATCTTAGATGAAAATCTGAGATTAACTGTCATATTTACTTTCTGCTGTATGGTATGCGATGATTAAATTAAAAGTAGTAATGATTATTTTAGTATCTTTCCATACTACTAAAAATCAGGGACAGCATTAAATCATATTAGAAACATAAATAAAATTTGACATAAAAACCTTATATTAACTGTCATATTTACTCTCTGCTCCATGGTATGCCGAATGGTTAGGAAGAATGGTCGAATGGTTAGGGTGTTGGCCTTCCGGCCAGGAGTTCGTGGGTTTGAATCAAACTATGGCATGAATGTTCGTAGACGTTTGGAATCTGCTTTAAGCAGTTGGTCCCGGTTTCATTAGTCCTCGTGTTGCAAAAAATAAACCGTAGCACTCCAAAACCAAGCCATGGTATGCAATGGTTAAATTAAAAATAATAATGGTCATTTTAATATCTTTTTTGCACTACTAAAAATGAGAGGCAGTATTAAAAAATATCTGAGACATAAATAAATTTTAAATGATATTCTTAGTTTAACTATCATATTCACTCTCTCCTCCTTGGTATGTAATGATTAAATTAAAAACAACAATGTTTAACATAGTATCTTTTCATGGCATCCAAAATGAGGAAGCACATAAAATCATATCAGAGACAGAAACAAAATGAAACTTGCATGTCTTCCTTAGTAGGACTATCATATTTACTTCCTCCTCTATGGTACGTAATGCCTACAATCTGTTACTACATTTTTTACACGCATCGTATGTTCTAGTCATTGCCATTGCAGTACTGCCCTAGCATGTATCTTTCTTTACAGGCTAGTGAGCTAATATTCAGTGACAAAATGATGAAGATCACGCTCCATCATATTAGCACCACGAAAGACAAAGTAATTATGGATCAGGGAAGCGGAGACAATAGCACGCGACAACTTTTCGTGTTGCTGAAAAAAACATATTCTACGTTTCAGAAGAAAAAAATGCTGTGGGGGATCCGTAGTCTCACGATAACGAAAATTCAATAGTTTGAGGTTTATAGAGTTTCTATGATTGATTACTTTAGATTGTAATGTGATCATCTTATTTTTTTCTGTAAATCATTTTAGAAATAAAAAAAGTACACCTGTATAATTTCTTTTCTAATATGGATGTATTTTTATCTATAATTAAATAAATAAATATAGGTTTGGTTTGGTTTGGAGCGCTAAGGTCTACTGTTGTGCACACGAGGGGTAATGAGACCGGGACCTACTAAATAGATATAGAGACTAAGTAATTGGCTTTTATTTTTATATAATTTGTATAATCAGAGAAATATTTCTCATTTAGAAAAACTGGAAAAAACTATTCATTTCAATTAAAGTAGTCATACCTACTTGAAACAGATTGAAAGTCATCAAAATTCATTCTGGAAGTCATCCGAAGTATTCCTTAACTATATACTGAAAAAGTAGTCACAAAACAGTAAATTTTATATATAACCTAAATTATTCTTTACATTTATTGATAGCTTAAAGAACATTGTTTAAACAGTATAAGTTTGTTTATTTTAACTTAATTATAACTTAACATATAACTTTATATCACATATTTTTATACAACTTGACTAAATTTCTATATGTAACTTGACACTAAACTTACGTCTTAAATATAAATTTATAATAACATTTGATGAATTAAATAAATAAATATTGAAACTAAGTTATTGGCTTTTATTTTTAGATAATTTGCATGATCACAGAAAAATTTCTCATTTAGTAAAAGTGAAAAAAATATTCATTTCATTTAAAGTATTCATACCTAATTGAAATAGATTGAAAGTCATTAAAAAATATTCTGCAAGTCATCTGAAGTATTCCGGAACTGTATCCTGAACAAGTAGTCACAAAACAGTAAATTTTATATATAACCTAAATTAATTTTTACATTTACAAATAGCGTAAAGAAACTTTATTTAAGCAATGTAATTTTCTTTTCTTTTAACTTGATTTCAACTCAACATATCACCTCACACTATACGTTTTTTCTTACAACTTGACTAAAATTCTATATGTAACTTGGCACTAAACTTATGGCCAAAATATAAATTTATAATAGCACTCGACAGCTTTTCGTGTTGCAGAAAAAAATATTCTACATTTCAGAAAAGAAAAAAATAATGTTGAGTATCCGTAGACTTACGATAACGAAAATTCAATAGTTTGAGGTTTATAAAGTTTCTAAGATTGATTACTTTAGATTGTAATGTGATCATCTTATTTTTTTCTGTAAATCATTTTAGAAATAAAAGAAGAACACCTGTATAATTACTTTTCTAATATGGATGTGTTTCTATCTATAATTAAATAAATAAATATAGAAACTAAGTTATTGGATTTTAGTTTCAGATAATTTGTATGATCACAGAAATATTTCTCATTTAGTAAAGCTCAAAATATTCATTTCAATTAAAGTAGTTTTACCTACTTGAAACAGATTTCATCAAAAAGAAGTATTTCTGAACTATATCCTGAGCAAGTAGTCACAAAACAGTAAATTTTATATATAACCTAAACTATTCTTTACATTTACAGAAGAGGAAAAAAATGCTGTGGGGGATCTGTAGATTTACGATAACGAAAATTCAATAGTTTGAGGTTTATAGAGTTTCTATGATTGATTACTTTAGATTGTAATGTGATCATCTTAATTTTTTCTGTAAATCAGTTTAGAAATAAAAGAAGAACACCTCTAAAATTACTTTTCTGATATGGATGTGTTTCTATCTATAATTAAATAAATAAATATAGGTTTGATTTATTTGGAGTAATCTATTTTTGCACAAGAATAATGAGATTTACTAAATAATAATATAGACTATTATTGGATTTTATTTTTTATATAATTGTATGATCACAGAAATATTTTCATTTAGTAACTGAAAAAATAAAAGAAAATCTGTATAATTTCTTTTCTAATGTGGATGTGTTTCTATCTATAATTAAATAAATAAATATAGAAACTAAGTTATTGGCTTTTAGTTCCAGATAATTTGTATGATCACAGAAATATTTCTCATTTAAAAAAACTGAAAATATTTATTTCAATTAAAATAGTTTTACCTACTTGAAACAGATTTAAAGTCAACAAAAATTTCTCAAGTATTTCTGAACTATATCCTGAGCAAGTAGTCACAAAACAGTAAATTTTATATATAACCTAAACTATTCTTTACATTTACTAAAGAAGAAAAAAATGCTGTGGGGGATTTGTAGACTTACGATAAAGAAAATTCAATAGTTTGAGGTTTATAGAGTTTCTATGATTGATTACTTTAGATTATAATGTGATCATCTTATTTTTTTTCTGTATATCAGTTTAGAAATAAAAGAAGAACACCTCTAAAATTACTTTTCTAATATGGATGTGTTTCTATCTATAACTAATTAAATAAATATAGACACTAAGTTATTGGCTTTTCGTTTCAGATAATTTGTATTATCACAGAAATATTTCTCATTTAGTAAAACTGAAAAAATATTCATTTCAATTAAAGTAGTCATATATACTTGAAGCAGATTGAAAGTCATCTGAAGTATTCCTGAACTGTATCCTGAACAAGTAGTCACAAAACAGTAAATTTTATATATAACCTAAATTATTCTTTACATTTATAGATAGCGTAAAGAAACATTATTTAAACAATGCGATTTTCTTTTCTTTTAACTTGATTATAACTCAACATATAACTTCATACTATATATTTTTTCTTACAACTTGACTAAACATCTATATGTAAGTTGACACTAAACTTATGTTCTATATATAAAATTATAATAATATTTGATGAATTAAATAAATATAGAAACTAAGTTATTGGCTTTTATTTTTATATAATTTGTATGATTGCAGAAATATTTCTTATTTTTAAAACTGAAAAAAATTATTCATTTCAATTAAAGTAGTCATACCTACTTGAAACAGAGTGGAAGTCAACAAAAAGTATTCTGAAAGTCATCTGAAGTATTCCTGAACTATATCCTGAACAAGTAGTCAGAAAAAAGTGAATTTTATATATAACGCAAATTATTCTTTACATTTACAGATACCGTAAAGAAACATTATTTAAACAATATAATTTTCTTTTATTTTAACTTGATTATAACTTAACATATAACTTCATAACATATATTGTTTTACAACTTGACTAAAATTCTATATGTAACTTGACACTAAACTTATGTCCTAAATATAAATTTATAATAACATTTGATGAATTAAATAAATAAATATAGATACTACTTTATTGGCTTTTATTTTTAGATAATTTGTATGATCACAGAAATATTTCTCATTTAGTAAAACTGAAAAAAATATTCATTTCAATTAAAGTAGTCATACCTACTTGAAATAGATTGAAAGTCATCAAAAAGTATTCTGAAAGTCATCTGAAGTATTCCGGAACTATATCCTGAACAAGTAGTCACAAAACAGTGAATTTTATATATAACCTAAGTTATTCTTTACATTTATAGATAGCTTAAAAAAACAGTATTTAAACAATGCGATTTTCTTTTCTTTTAACTTGATTATAACTCAACATATAACTTTATACCATATATTTATACTTACAACTTGACTAAACATCTATATGTAAGTTGACACTAAACTTATGTCCTAAATATAAATTTATAACATTTGATGAATTAAACAAATAAATATAAAAATTAAGTTATTGGCTTTCATTTTTAGATAATTTGTATGATCACAGAAATATTTCTCATTTAGTAAAACTGAAAAAATTATTCATTTCAATTAAAGTAGTCATACCTACTTGAAACAGATTGAAAGTCCTCAAAAAGCATTCTGAAAGTCTATTAATAATGGGTTTAATCCATGTGACGAATACTTTTTGAAATCTTTCTGCCAACAGAAACAAAATTGAAAATTGAAAAGTGGCCATCACGATTTAAATGAATAAACCCCCAAAATAAGGACTTCTTAAGTTAAAGTTAGAATCTTATTCATCAATTATTTCTACTTTAGATAAATGGGTTAAATATATGTAAGTGTAAAAATATTGTTACTTTGGCCTAGTGTTTGAGAGAGAAAAAATTAAAATTCATTAAAAAACACATGGAAAAATTTGTCTTGATTAAATGATTTTATACAATTAAATAAATGCCTAAGGAATACAACTGGAATACAAATTAACATTTGTAGATAAGGAAGACTCCTCTGGATTATATCTGGATCCGGTATAGCCATCATGGTGTTGTATTTTTCCTTTTTTTCGTGAAGCTTCAAAAAATGTCTGTACCGCAAGCCGCGGATTCCAGCAGTGTTCCCCGTTTTCTCTCCTCTGGTAACTACCTTGGACTGCCCCTCGGAGAAAAAACAGGGGTCCACTCCAGAACGGATGGAGGGGGTCAGCATCCCCCAAATCAATGGATCCTTCTATTGGTTGGGAGAAGTCCGAAGTTTCTTTCTAGTCCATACCTGTCCTGGTTTGTTTGCCTTTCTCGATGGCTGAAAGAGGTAAAACAAGCGTTGAAGTTCAGAATGTCACTTATTGTTACAGTAAGGAAGACAATATATTGGCCAAGTGAGAAAAGAATGAAATCACCAGTAACCACTAAAATATCTCTTTAGATATAATTAGTGATTTATGCATACAGGCTATGAAAGAAAAAATTTGCACTAAAAGATAAAAGGAGAAAAAATATAAGTGGATATGAAACACTAGACATAGGCTGTGGACCACTGTCCTATGACAGATAAAATGAAAAAAAACACCAACAACCACTAAAATATCTGTTTACATATAGTTAGTGATTTATACGTGCAGGCTATGAAAGAAAAAATTTTCACTAGAGGCTAAAAGGAGGAAATGTACTTGGATATCAACAAGACATAGGCTGTTGTCCACTGTCCTATGACAGATAAAAAGAAAAAAATCACCAACAACCACTAAAATATCTCTTTACATATAGTTAGTGATTTATACGTACAGGCTATGAAAGAAGAAAGTTTCACTAGAGGCTAAAAGGAGAGAAAAATGTACTTGGATATCAACCACAAGACATAGGCTGTGATCCTCTGTCTTATGACAGATAAAAACCCATTTTATCCAACCTGTGGTCCCACCAGTTATATGTGAACTAGTAAAAGTTTCAAATCCCCAGCCCAGGATTAGTGTTTGCAATTCTTCGAAATCCCATATAAATTAAAATACTATGTCAATCCTCTAACAAATAATACCCTTTTTCAAAATGCAAAATCTGAGACACATACCCAAACTATTAAAACTTCTTCGCACAGGAAATTGAATTTCCCTTATTTATGCAGACAGGTTTTAATATCCATTAAGAAATTACTTTATCTTCTTATCATAAATACCAATGAAAGAAATATTACTTATCCGTAAAAATATTTTTTCTGTAAAATCAGTTATAAAGAATCTTTAAATGTGCAGAAGATATGGGAATAATTTCAACAAAGTAACTTTTAATTTTATTGTATGAACGACACTTGCAGAAAAGGGTATTTAATTAAATAAAATGATAAGGAAATTCAACATTTTTTTCTCTTTATTTTGTATTATTTTCTTTTAAAATGGTTTCCTTGAAAATTCTTAAATTCAATTAATTACGTTTTAGCTAGAGATGTACGAGACTGAAAAATGCAATGAACTATTGCTTTTCTTTTTGCTAATCAGTTACAGCTAACTCAATCTTCTTTCCTTTCCTTTATCAATGATACTTGGGATTTTTTTTATACCTTTGGTGTTTATATTTTTTTTCGTTTTCATTAGAATGACAATATATGTTTTTTCGCTATTTAAAGAATGTCAAAAAGTTTTCTATTGTTCTAATTAATCGTTTAAAATCTCTAGAAATAATTTACGTATATATGTACGACTGTAAAATTAAATTTATTTTAAAGAAATTTTTTATTGATATTAACATTCTTAGTCTGATTAAAGTACACCATGAAATCTCATATCACGTTTATTTTTGCATTAGGTTTTTATCTATTTATTTCTTTTTGTTTAACTCTAGACTATTATAGGATATTAGAAAGAATGGTTTTCATTTTAAATATAGGTAATTTCTATTGTTCAAATTAATTTTTGGTACTACTGAAGAATAGGGTGCCCCTTTGGCAAATTTGGTGAAATTGTCGGCGATGTTTACTAAAACACAAAGTTATTTCATCCGATCAACCTTGTATCACTTTCTATTTGGGCGATTTTAATTGATGTAGATAATTGTAAGCGGCATTGTAATAGAATTATATTATTATATAGAATTCTATAGAACTATATTTCTTAATTAACCAAATCCACTGAGAAATCAGGCATTTACATTTATGAGCAATTCATACCTTAACACTTTACAAAGCCAACAGCTCCAAATTTTTAAAAATTAGCCATATTGAACCTTTAATTGTTTATTATATCTAATATTTTTAAGCATTTATCGCATGTATTATATAATCAATGGGTTCCACAAGAACTAGATACAAATATAATATAAATTAAAATATAAATACAAATTGTCTGAACAAGGCGAGATTATTAGAAAATGTTAGGCTACCATGCTTTGAGCTGTATCGTCAAGTTGACGGGGGCACCCTGTTCTTCAGTCAGGCCTAATTTTTTAAAAGCTATAGAACTGATAGTTACGCACATGAGTATGAACAGAGGCTTATGCTAGTTATGTCTTGAGAGTTCCATATGGTTTTTTTCTTTACTTTTTACTTTTATATTGATTTTCAGTTCAATTGTTTTCCTTCCATCGTTTTTAGCAAATGGCTGTTTTTTAAGAAATCTAATGTTTTATTTTTGTTTGTGCGGTTCCTATCAAAATACTGTTGTTGTTTATCAATTTTTATTGATGTCAGAGTATTTGCAGCCCATGAGCACTGCAGGTTAACATATAGTGCATGGTGAAGTGTATTCGACACAATTATATAAGTGTTATATGCTTAATGTATTTTTATACAAGAAAAGAAGCTAAATAAACCCATCCAGAAATGGTATATTGGAGAAATGGTATATTGTATAAAACTAAGATTATCGGCCAGAAAGAAAGGAACTATGGGTAGTTCATTTTCTGAAAAATCACAGTTTGCCAAGGAATTACTCGTAAATTAATAAGAGCTTATTGCTTGGACTACAGTCAAATTTATAATATGAGTTATGTTGGTTATCCCTGTGTTTCTCCACTTGAAATGGCAATGTGTTATTCTTACTCATAAAATACCTAGAAACAAACAAATATTCCTCTTAGAAGCATAGCAAGAAAATTCTATATCACAGGGAATGTGTTGTGTAGTTTTTATTATTATATTTTTACCTGTGATCAATTATAGTGGTCATTATTTTGTTAGTCTAAGACTAATAACTTATTTGGATTGAGTTGTAAAATTTAGTTAATTTTCCACTTAACCACAGGCTATAGACTTATAACATAAGGACAAATGGCATCGAAGAGGAAACTAAAAGATTGATTCAAGAATTAATGAAAAATACAAAAGTTATTTACACTATTTTTACATTTTAACTTCTACTAACCAATGAACTTTAGTGATTTTTTAAATTAATCTCTTACATACATGGCACTATATAAGTTATAGCTTAATTAGCAACAATTATTTTAACATTTATTTGCAATTTTAAATTATGTATGAAAACATTAGGAAAGTCTATTTGTGAAATTAATCTATTCACACATATCATGAAAAATTCTTGTTCTTAGTGAAGACTTTACTTATAAAGAGAGGACCTTGATTAATTTATAAAAATATAAATTAAAATATAAGAAGTATGGTACTTGAAACTGTAAGAGAGATGTCCGAAACTCATCTAGTAAGGTTAGGCTGCTTGACAGGATATTGCAGACACGTTGTAATTTCGGCTGGAGTTCCGGTACGCCGCAAAGGGCTTGCAGGGCATCCAGGGTTCTAGAGGAAACTCACGGGCCTCTTTGACGACTTCGAGAGATGGCAAAGTTGATTTGAGACCCTTGATCATTAATATATTTGGTGAGAGAATTAACTTTCTCTCTTCCACCTTCTCTTTCAGCCTCTTCTGCCAGTACTCTCTGCTCTCCTCCTCTCTTTTTTAGGCCTTCCAGCTGCATTACGTTATTACATTCAATTCCCCTTCTTTTGAGAACAAAAAAAAGCATTTTTCGGCTACTTCATTTGCTGCCTTTTATACCGATTACTGTTCTTGACATTGCTTGTAAATCTTTCTCCAGCCTTATTTATTTCTGGTGTCAAAAAATGAGTATAGAAATTTATGTACAGAATAACTAATAGTCATTATTCCTTTTGAAATATTCTATCTATGCAAAGCTGGATTTTCAGATGCCGCTGTAAATAAGAACCTATATACATAAAAAATAAACGTGAATAAAGTAAGAACAGATTCTTTACCAAGCCTTCTTCCACAGTTTGAAACAGAAATCAAAAATCTCCCCCATCACATTGAATTCTTATCTTGCCACAAAATGCTTTTCTTATTAGTATTGTATTAGTTTATCACATTTCTGTCAATTCACCATAATTTTGACTTTTTATATTTCTGCATATGACAACTTTGTAGTAGAAATATTATAATTTACCACCGAGAAAATAATAACTCTAAGTTCACTATAAGAAATTTTTGAACACCTGTATAAAAATTCAAAATCATTCTTCGTTATTTTAATCTTGCTTACAAAATTGGAAGTTATTATATTATAATAAATTTTGAAATTAAATATCTTTATAAGTTTTAAACTATATTAGAAATATAATTTTAAAGTTAAAATTTACAAATACCATTTGCTACAAATTTTTTCATGCAGATGCACTACGGGCCCCTATTCCCAATTTGCTTTTTTCGTGTATTTGGCACATGTTTGCTAATTTTAGATTTTTGCATGTTATTTTATATTCTTGTTGTTTATAGTTAAATGTACTATATTTTCATTCGTGAATATAGTTTATTTTTTATTTTTGTGTAAATCACAAAATAAAGTTTTTTTTCATTTTAAGTTGTTTGTTTTCAATCAAAATGAATCATTAGATATATTTAAAATTAACTAAATATTCTATAAGTTAGACTCATTATAAAACCCTTTTCTTCAATTAAAAATGTGCATTACTTCTTATTTACGAATATAAAAAGTTAAGTTTGTAGAAATTTCGTCCTGCTATTCCTTGAAGAACAAAGTCGAGAAGTTTCTCTATATTATCTATTTTAACTCTGTGATATTCCGAAATTTCAGCCTACATGTTAAAGTCAGTTAAACAAAAATTTAAGATAATACTAAAAATTCTATTATATTGTATTTAAAGTAGCATGAAAACGTCAAGTATACGCCATTTAATTTTTTTAAATTTTATATAAAGATTTAAGTATGACACAATTTGTCGCTGGCGTCGAAACAGTCGCCACAAATAATGGCATATACTGCATCTGTCCCATATTTTTGTTAAAACATTATAAATTATTATCTTAATTTAATATAATTAATATAAGTAATATTTCATCTCGCGAAAATTCAAAAGGTTTAATGTTATTTAACATTATTTTCTAAATAACTTGAACTTTCACAGCTTTCATATATACCCAATTTTATGTTGTGAATTCAATCTAAGTCGGCCACAAACAATGGCGTATACTGTATCTGTTTCATTTTTTTGGTAAAGCATTATAAATTATTATTGTAATTTAATGTATTAATCCAAATAATATTTCAACGAGAGAAAATTCAAAAGATTTAAAGTTATTTAATATTATTCTTTAAATAATTTGAATTTTCACACATTTTATATATATCCCATTTTATGATGTGAATTCAATCTAAAATATTCTTAAAAAATAGAAATTTATCAATACACTTCAAAAATATATATTATTATACCTAAAAACGGCTTCTATAAGTAACACGAAAATAACACACGTCGGAAAAACTTTATTAAATCATTAATCACATACGTGTGTTCTCTTTTAAATAATATATTCCGCTGATATGAATGTACCCGTAACACAAATTTCATAAAGGTATTCTTATATATTCTAAATGAATTAGCAATTCAAAAGGTGTTTCCCCAAGACATACGCTATAGAGTTTCAAGACGGAAGGGTTGTAATCTCGAAAATTGAAATTCAAATCCTTAAGGCATAGAATGTGCTTTTATGTCTAATGCGTTTGTGAAAAGTTTGTGAAAGAATATTTTATTAATTCTGGGTAGAACAGAGAAAATTTCTCGTGATATTTCGAAAAACACATTGAAAGCTCAGACACTTTGAAGTATGTGTTTATAAAGAACTAGAATATATTTGAATGAATTTTTGAAATTTTAAATAAACTTTACAAGTTAATCTTTAGTTTTTCTGCGGATAGGAGGACTTATTTGCAAACTTTACTTTCTTGAATCTTGGAGAATGGTATAATTAAAGAAAGTATATTCAAAAACTAAAATTATAGTTGAATAATTATAATCTTCTCTTTTATAATCTCACAAAGGATTTTCATCTTAAAGAGTCTGCAATAGGAGCGGAATTGAAGTGGTTGCAGCTATTACATACAGAGTCCTGCACAGTATGGCACAAAAAGTAATACGAGGGTCACTCTGAAATTTTTTAGATACAACTAGATTTCTAAAGGAATACTTACAAAATTTTAAGTGTGTTCGAAGTAGTCTTCTCCAGCATCAATGCAATTTTGCAGACTAATTTTAAACAGATTAAATGACTCAAGTCATTCATTTCTTAGAATAGATGAAAAATGCATTTATAGCCACAGCAATCTCTTCTACTGAATAAAAACAACGTCCTCATAAGTTCTTTTTCAGAATAAAGAATAACCAAAAGTCACACATAGTTAGATCAGGTGAGTACGGGGAATGTTCTATCACTTTAATTTGTTTTTGTTTCAGAAACTCAACTGTTAATCTGGCTATATGTCGAGATGCCTTGTCATGGGGAAGCATTAGTCAATTAACATTCATTTCTTGTAGAATTTGAGAAGACATTTAGTGGTATACCATTTGCTGTTACTGTCTTATGTCCATCCAACTTAATGGCTTTGACCAATCCCGTACTTCTGAAGAAAACGGCATACTCTAATTTTTTTCAGTGCGCTTTGTCTTTTCACCATTGTCGTCTAGAAATCATCTTCAAAGATACATACTTTTCTTTCTTGACTTGTATTGAACTTCAAAAAATGGTATGTACGTTTCCCGTTGCAATTTTAGAAATGATGTGGTGTCCACTATCATTTAGCAATTTAAGATTTTCTTTACTGACACCCTCCCCTTTCTGATGCTTAGTGAGATTAAGGGGAACCCAACGGCAAACTACTTTTTTCATATGTAATTTCTCATTAATAATTTTGTACATCGCTTCCGATCCAACGTTAAACTCCTTCTGTATAATATGATAGGTACAGCGATTATAAGCCATTAACATTTTTCGTATGAGAAACACATTATTCGGGACTACTGCCAACGGCGGCCTTTCTGTGTGTTCATCATCCTGAAGAAAATTGTGACTTTTGCTAAATGCTTTAAACCATCTGAATACAGTAGTACGAGCTAGATATTCATCACCAAATGCCAACTGCAATCATTGAAAGCATTTCCCTTGATTTAATCCTTTTTCAACATATTCATGTAGTTTTCCAGTAAATATTATAGATTTTGTAAGTTAGGTTTTACTGATTTTCTTTTCCTGGAGAAAAAGAGTATGTTTACCTTTAATTGATTTATATCTATTACATCAAAAAACCTACTCCATAACTTATTACTAGCTATATTAAAAAAAGTAATAAATAATTCAAGTGGATAATTTGGAGAATATTAATTTTTTAAAGCACACATGGCATGTATATTTCTTTATAATCAAAGCATTAAAACCTTTCAGTTTCTAATTCATACTTTAAAATATTGTCATGGAAATTTCCTCACTTTTACTAATGAAATACGAATACCTCAGATTTTCACTGACGAGTTAGTCCTAATACAGAATACCTTGCGGATTTCAATTTGAATTTTCCTCAAAATGAAAGTCTTCTGTTTTAAACTCTACGGAATGCAGACTAGAATAGGCTTTTGAAACGATAATTTAACTAAATATATTGGATACTTTTATTAAATTTGCATTATTAGTGCATCGATATTTATGGACAAGCTGTTGATGGAAATGATTTTCTTCAAAGCTAATTCTTTTTCGCAATATAAGTATATACTTACTAGAAGTAAGTAGTTTTTGCGTTATAAATACAACTTACACAATTGCTTTGAATACAGAGTGCATTTCAAGTGTTATATAAAACAATGTTCTTAAATCAATAAAATCAATTTTATAGTTTGATGGAAATTTATATTAAACTTTATCGGTAGTATCTGTAAAATATAAAACATCCCTTCTCTTATAACATGCAGCACACCTTGTGAAAATACGTATAACTTTTATAGATATGAATGTTAAATTCAGCTGCCTTTTATTTATGGTAAGTATACAAAATGTAATTTCAATGAACGTAAATTAAATAAAAGGTGAAATATGAAATAAATGATGTAAGTTACAACACGAATTTTACTTTTCTTATGACTCTTATTACCTTTCTGTTCAAAATTCCTTTTCATTCTACAAATTCCCATTGTAGAAATTCATATTAAACGCATGTGTTCTATAAATGGATTCCAATTTGATATAATTTTTGTTTATATATTTATATTTAATGGTAGATAATATATCTGCAGATAACACAATTACGGGTAATTCGTGGTAATTAGTGCTTATGATATGATCATAAACCTGCTGTAAACGCTTGATCACAATTTACTGGTACAATCTTATATGTGATCAGAATTTATACCCTCCTAGAAAAACAAATCTTTTTTTTAAGATATAATATTAAAGAATATGCAGTATTTATTGTTTCAACAACAGAAGAGAGCTATAATTACAGCTTTAGTACAAAATATAAAATTCTTTTCATATCTAAAATTCCAAGATTTTCCTATTTGATTTTTTATTATTATAAATGACTTTTATTATTATAAACGATATTATTTTTTTATTATATATTACACATTTTTATTATTATAAACATTATGTTTAAAAATATTTTTCCTGCATACGTTATGTTGCAACTATGTTTTCTTATTTACAAAAAAAAAAAATCTATATTTTATAGGTATCAAGTGAAAAGGCATAAGATAATATATATTTCTTCCTGTCCACAAATGCATTTATGTAATAAATCACATATAAATCCAACCTGTAATTAATTACATTTTAACCCGTATACTTTAAAAATATTTTAACGTCTACTTTAAACCATCTACATTTAAAATTATAGAGCATAACCTAATCTTGTGTTTTAAGTATAACTGATGTGTTTAAATACCTAATTGTGTTTAAGTATAACTATTAAATATCAATATAAATGACAATTAATCTTCAACATTCTGTTTAAAAAAGTTATTTTCATGCATACTTAAATTGAAACTCTGTTTCTTTATTTACAGAAAAAATCTACTTTTTCTAGGTATCCTGTTAAAAGCCATCAGAGAATATATATTTCTTCCTGTCCATAAATGTATTTATGTAATAAATAACATATAAATAAAACCTGTAATTAATTACATTTTAACCCGGCTACTTTTTGTTTCTTAAAATTATACAGGAGAATCTAGTCTTGTGATTTAAGTATAACTGATGTGTTTAAATACCTAATTGTGTTTAAATATAACTATTAAGTATCATTCTTAAGAATTATTAGAAACTACAATTAATCTACAACATTCTGTTTAAAGAAGTTTTTTTCCTGCATACTTTATGTTGCAACTATATTCCTTTATTTACAGAAAAAATCTATTTTTTCTAAGTATCCTTTTAAAAGCCATCAGAGAATTTATATTTCTTTAAGTCCACAAATGCATTTAAGTTATAAATCACATATAAATCCTAACTGTAATTAATTACATTTTAACCCGTTTACTTCTTGTCTCTTAAAATTATCCAGGAGAATCAAGTCTTCTGTTTTAAGTATAACTAATGTGTTTAAATAACTGTGTTTTAATTATAACTATTAAGTATTATTAGAAACGACAATTAATCTTCAACATTCTGTTACAATTTTTTTCCGGCATACTTAAATTTTAACTATATTTCTATATTTACAGAAAAAATGTTTTATAGGTATCCTGTTAAAAACCATCAGAGAATATATATTTATTCCTGTATACAAATGTATTTATGTAATAAATCACGTATAAATCCAACTTGTAATTAATTACATTTTAACCCGTCTACTTCTTATTTCTTAAATTATACACTAGAATCTAGTCTTCTGTTTTAAGAATAACTAATTGTGTTTTAAGTATAACTATTAAGTATTATTATAAATGACAATTAATCTTCAACATTCTGTTTATTAAAGTTTATTTACTGCATACATAAATTGTAACTATGTTTCTTTATTTACAGAAAAAACCTATTTTTTCTAGGTATCCTGTTAAAAGTCATGAAATAATATATATTTCTTTCTATCCACAAATGTATCTATGTAATAAACTACATATAAATCCAACCTGAAATTAATTACATTTTAACCCGTCTACTTTTTGTTTTTTAAAATTATACAGGAGAATCTAGTCTTGTGTTTTAAGTATAACTCATGTGTTTAAATAACTAATTGTGTTTTAAGTATAACAATTAATTAATATTATAAACGACAGTTAATCTCCAACATTTTGTTTAAAAAAGTTTTTTTTCCTGCATACTTAAATCGCTACTATGTTTCTTTATTTGTAGAAAAAATCTATTTTTTCTAGGTATCTCGTTAAAAGCCATTAGAGAATATATATTTCTACCTGTTAATGTATTTATGTAATAAATCACATATAAATCCAACCAGTAATTAATTACATTTTAACCCGTCTACTTCTTGTTTCTTAAAATTATACAGGAGAATCTAGTCTTGTGTTTTAAGTATAACTAATGTGTTTAAATATATAATTTTATTATAACTATAAGTATTATTATAAACGACAATTAATCTTCAACATTCTGTTTATTTTTTTTCTGCATACTTAAATTGCAACTATGTTTCTTTATTTACTGAAAAAAATCTATTTTTTTTTCTAGGTATCTTGTTAAAAGCCATCAGATAATATATATATTTCCTCCTATCCACAAATGTATTTATGTAATAAATCACATATAAATCCAACCTGCAATTAATTACATTTTAACCCGTCTACTTCTGGTTTCTTAACATTATACAGGATTATCTATTCTTATGTTTTAAGTATAACTAATGTGTTTAAATAACTAATTTTGTTTTAAGTATAAGTATTAAGTATTATTATAAACGACAAGTAATCTTCAACATTATGTTTAATAATGTTTTATAACAGCATACGTGAATTGCATCTATGTTTCTTTATTTACAGAAAAACTGTATTTTTTCTAGGTATCCTGTTAAAAGTCATCAGATAATATATAGTTCTTCCTGTCCACAAATGCTTCTATGTAATAAATCACATATAAATCCAACCTGAAATTAATTACATTTTAACCCGTCTATTTCTTGTTTCTTAAAATTATACAGGAGAATCTAGTCTTGTGTTTTAAGTATAACTAATCACTTTCCAGGGTCATAAATATTTATTTAAATTTACTACATTTCTAAAAGGATTTTATTTTTTAACGAGATTGTTAAAAGTTCGAAGTTAGTCCGAAAAGCACAAAAAATATCAACAAATAATCACGACTTTCCATTTGAAAAACTATCTCTTTTTTTTCTCTTCTCTCTCTCTTTCTGAAACACACTTTAAAGTTTCTCATTTACCAAGTAACGTTCAATCTCTGTCTTTAACTTTTTGGTTAAAGCTTCCAAGGCAGCATTCGTAAAAACCTAATTTCACCTCTGTTCACCCATTTGCAGTGGGCAGTTTGAACTATTAGCTAGAAATAAAGCAAAACAACAATACGATAAAACAAACAACAGCCCGGAACGTTAACAATATAAATAATATATCCAAAAAGACACTCTACCAAAACATACAGTTGCTGTAATTTAGGGAATATTGAAAGTCATTTATTTTGAAGAACAGGCAAAAGGCGGGGTTCTTGTCGGACTCAGTTCCCATGTATAGAGTCCGAAAATCGAAAGGAATAAGGAAAATAAAAAAGGAAAATTTTTTACCCGGATTTCTTTTTCTAAACAAGTGATTCGGAATTTGGTGAAAAAACTGTTTACTTACTTTTCTGTAAAAATATTTTTAAAAATTCAAAATTTTGCATGAAATGTATCTTTTTAAACGTTTAAATTCTATCTCGAGTTAAGATAAATTTGCCTTATCCGATACAGTTCAAAACTTATTTGCATTTAAAAGTAACTTCCTTAAATCAGTTAAATACATATGTATTCAATTTATAATTTCTTTACTTGTTATTAATGTACTTATCGATAAAAAATAACTCATTTGATAGGAAACATAGAAGAGGATATACAGACCATTTTAAACTACTGGGTTTTTCTGTATTACTTCCTTGCAATTAAAAAAATAAATATTTAGTATTAAATTTCTAGTTTTAGAATGATTGCATTTTTATTTTTATATTGACAAAATATTAAAAAGCAAATTATTCATTTAAAATAGGCAAAGAAGAAATTTTTAAATCCCAAAAACTTCAGCTCAGGAGGCTTGAATGAAATTTATTATGCTATTAAAATAAAAATCTTACAATACCTCCTATTGCTAAAACTTTCGTTATATTTTACCTAAATTTAGACAACTTATGTGCTAAGGTACATAAGTAGTCTTTCTTATATCATAATTTTGTTTTTAGAGAATTTGTAACAAAATTCTGCTCTGGCATTAAAATTTAGTGGCGTGCTTGAAATTCACTAACTTTATGAGTAAAACAAAAATGACATGTGTTATTCAAAATGTAATATTATTCAACTGATGGTAATGTAACTATTTATGCATATTTATACAATTTTATCTGTTCAGTTTTTGATTTCTGAATAATTTAAATAAAATTTAAAATTATAATGTATTTTTTTAAATGTTTACCTCTAATATAATAAACAGTGGAGACCACGAGTATAAAATTGGCTTTCAGACCACCAGTAGGGCATATGGGGCTAGCAAAGCCTATTTTAGAATGTATTAGTTAAAAAATAAAAAGGATTATATTATAACTATGGTAATGACTTTTTATATAAATCATGATTTTTTTGTTCACAATACAAATGATAATACTGCAGACTTAATATAAAGAAATAGCAAAATTAAGGCTGCAGACATTTAGATGTTCAAAAGTTCACCGTATTTCTCTGACGGAATTACGAAAAGTTAAATCTAACTATCGGAAGCAAAAAGAGTATTTGAATATACACTGTATCATTGTAACTGCACAATATCAATGTAATATTATCTTATTGGTACTATTGTATTGTAATTATTTATGCACGTTTATCTGTTTAGTTCTTGATTTCTGAATAATTTAAATAAAAAGTTTAAAAAAAATATTTTTTAAATGTTTTCCTCTAATATATGCACAAATACTCACACATAGATACAGTGGAGCCCATGAGCATAAAATTGAATTTTAATACCACCCGTGGAGGCTATGGGGCTAGCCAGGCGTATTTCAGAATATATTCACTAAAAGACAAAAGATTTAATTATAGCACTAAGGTAATGACTTATTATATAAATCATGATTTCTTTGTAAACAGTACAAATGACAATACTCCATACTTAATATAAAAAAATAGCAAAATTTAGACTGCATACCTTTAGATGTTCAAAAGTTCACCGCATTTCTCTGAGGTAATTAAGAAGAGATTAAGCTAACTATAGGAAAGAAAAATAGTATTTTAATATACACCATATCATTGTAACTGCACCATATCCATGTAATAGTGTTGTATTGTAACTATTCTATTGTAACTATTTATGCACATTTATAAATATTATCTGTTCATTTTTGGATTTCTAAATAATTTAAATAAAAATTAAAGTTGCAATGTATTTTCTAAAATGTTTACCTCTAATATTATATACAGTGGAGCACAGGAGTATAAAATTGACTTTCAAAACCACTCAAAGAGCATATGGGGCTAGCCAGACGTATTTTAGAATGTATTGGTTAAAAAATAAAAATGATTTAATTACAACACTATGGTAATGATGTTTTATATAAATCTTGATGATTTTGTCAACAGTAAAAATTATAATACTGCAGATTAATATGAAAAAAATTAGCAAAATTAAGGCTGCTGATCTTTAGCTATTCAAAAGTGCACTAAAAGTTCACCGTATTTATCTGAGGGAATTAAGAAAAGCTATAGGAAGCAAAAAGAGTATTTTGAAGTACACCATATCATTGTAACTACACCATATCAATGTAATATTATTGTACTATTGTATTGTAACTATTGTATTGTAACATTGTATGCTAATTTATGAATTGTTTCTGTTCAGTTTTTGATTTTTGAATAATTTAAATAAAAAATAAAAATGTATTTTTTAAAATGATTTAATCTAATATACGAACAAACACTCACAGATACATGTAGTGGAGCCCACGAACATAAAATTGACTTTGAATACCACCCGTGTAGCATATGGAGGTGGCCAGGACTAATTTAGAATATATTTAATAAAAAATAAAACGATTTAGTTATCACTATGGTAATGGTATTTTGTATAAATCGTGATGCTTTTGTCCACAATAAAAATGATAATACTGTAGTCTTAACATAAAAAATTGGCAAACTTAAGGCTGCAGATCTTTAGCAGTTCAAAAGTTCACTAAAAGTTCAACGTATTTATCGGAAGGAATTAAGAAAAGTTTTAGCTAACTATAGAAAGTAAAAAGTGTATTTTAATATACATCATATCATTTATTTAGAGCAGTTATTATTCAAATATACAGTGTAAATATTAATTAATTAAATAATCCAGTTTAACATTTATCAGTTTTATTCCTTTGCCAATTTATTTACGATATATAATGTTAAACAAAAATTATTTTTAATTAAATATTCGAAATATAAATTTTCCGATTCTATGTTTAGAAGCGCGCTTAAAAACATTTATTTCAGGAAAACATTCACATATTCTTAATCCTTTTTCTTAATATTTTCCACCAATTTTTATAAAAATAACTAAGTTTTATTTCAAGAAGAAAAATTACATATAATTGGCATGCTATTTAAACAAATGCACATGGTACTAAAGTAAATAATAATTAATATTTATATAGAAAATAATAGATGGAATGTGATTATATTGGTTATTTACTATATATATATATATATATATATATATATATATATATATATATATATATATATATATATATATATATACATATGTGAGTGTGTCTGTCAACAATTCTCTGTTTACTTGTAATCGAATTTTGTAAGACTGGGTTTTAATGCATTTATTCTTTAAATGGTTGTAATTAGTTATTCAAAATAGAGACTGTATATGTAGAGTAAAATTATTTTATTTATACCATGCGTAGATAACGCAATGTCAGGGAGGAAATAAATGGAGCAATGGAGGTATTAATGTGATCCAACTTTGCATCCTTTACAAGTATATTTAAGATAAATATTGTGTTTTAAGGTGCGGAATTCATCTATTAAAATTTCAAACTTAATTTCTTAAAAGTTTTATTTTTTCCTACTTTGACATACGATAACTTGCATAACTGTTATATTAATATTGAAAATTTTATGAAATTTAAACAGTATGTTATTCAGTCATAGCTCTAAAAGATTTTAAACATATCTATATTCTGCATGAAATATTGGTATCATTGCTCAAAAATGTTTGTATTTTTTTAATTAATTGGTCCGTAACACAGACATATTTTACAACTGAGATTGATTATCATGCCGACGATTTTGAGCTATCATAAGTAGCTCTCAATGTAATTTTCTGTCATTATCATTGTCATGCTAATACTACCCCTGATGGGATTGTTCATCTGTATTCGTACAGATGGCTAAAAAATTTCCTTTATCTTTATAATCACATTCTTCACTTTCTGAAGATACTTGGCTTCTTGTTCCCACAGAAATGATCCAATTCTAATCCATATGAATTTAGTGAAAGCAATGTTGGATTACACATACCTCTATTAAAATTCATTTTTTTACATGAAACGTCTAAAACAGTACAGTAAAATGAAATGATCTGAAAAAGATTAACTGATAATCATTTTTACAATTATATTCAATTAGCTGTCACTCTCTTCACCTATATACTTTCAAAATTCAAAAATCAGCAGATGACCAAAAGGTTTGTCATTCTTCTTGTGAAAGCTAAAAATTTGTTTTACTAAAAAACAACTTATTAGTACTCCTTATTTTCCGAGATGTAACTTTTGATCAAAGAAACTTTTTTTATAGTTTCTACTTCACACTTGAGTTTTCCATAATCCATATTTATAATCTCATAAAAGAAAAATTGTTCTGAATATCTTCTAAATATGTGAGTTCAAAATATGGTATTTTCACTTAATTTATATATAGTGCTCTCCCTTATGCTTTACTCTATACACATTTAAAATTATAAAAAACATTACACATTAGAAAAGTTTATAACCCTCGAAATCTAATAGTTGATTAAAAATGGTATTAAGATCAATTATTCTATAGACATTTCAAATATTTTATTGCAAAAAAACACAGATTGCAAAAATATAACTTATTTTTCTATAAACATTTATAATTCTGCATACTATTAAAGTAATGGTTCTCTTTTAAAGATAATGAATAAGAATTGATTAAAAAATAAAGAGTTATTCTACGTAGGCGTTCTTTATTAAATTATTTTTTTTAATTTGTAATTGGAATAACTTAATTTTCCCCTTTGAAATTTCCCATGTGAATATCTTATTCCTAGGAATTGTAGTAGAAACCTAAACAGTACTTTAATAACTTATAGATTTTTTCATAAATATTCTAGAAGTGTTAATATAAAACCATTGTTTTCTTTCTTTTTTGGTAACGAGTTTCTTAAATCTTTTAGATAAATTCAATTAAATCCTTTTCAGAATATGTTTCTAATAAAAATTAAAAGAGATAAAGTGTATGTAAATAGTCTAGAAAAATATTTTAATTTTAATCACTGAAAATGAATCTTTTTTTAAGATGTAAATATTGTACTAAAGTTTATTCCAAATAACCAAATTAAGGTTATATTTCTTTTTATTATACTTTTTGTTAACAGGATAATTTTAAACATACCGGGTGCATTACTTTTGCTCTGATTTTCTTCTAAACTTTTTTTCTACACTATTTCTAAAAATGTGGGCGAATTTAGATATACCTAAAATCGAGAATTAGGTCAGACTTACCCTGCTCAACATGAATATGTGTTATTATTTCTATATGTTATATGAATATATATATGTCAGATTTCAGAATATAAAATTAACGATTTAAGGGTTTAAAGGCAGAAAACTCAGCGCACTCTTTAATGCAGGTGCATGAATCTAATAACATCATATAAAAATATTTGACACGTAATAATTAAAAGTAAGCGTCTTCAGAAAGGGTTGGTGTAAGAACAAATGTAGCCACTCACCACCATGTTTGATGGTTGAGTGTTAATCTATGCAATAGTTATTAATAATTAAGTAATTAAGGCATTATGAAGACATCGTCTGGTTGACTTCTCAGATACTCATGCATATTATATTGTAACGATCCGTTACATGACCCGAGCGAAAGAAAAAAGGAAGGTGACTTTTCACAGCGGACAATTATGGTTAGCGGTGGTAGACATTCGTGGTCCGAACAAAGCCGTTTGTGTACCAAGGTTCCAACACAAAGCACAGGCAGTCGCTAAGTGGAGGTACATTGAAAACTGTCGGTACGCAGAAGCCAGGGTGTCTACATATTTCTGATGTCTCTTACCGTCAAAAAACTTAAATTATAAATCGAGTGACAATGGGTACCCAAGTTATCGGTGCGCTAATGGATTTAGGATGTTTGGTCGGTAAAATTAGAGAACTTCGGCAACATCTGGAAAAGATTGCGTCACTCGGGTTCTGGAAGGTTCGGGAAGAATCACTCAAGGGGCAACCAGGACCTCTATATAAAGAGATTAGCTGAGCCAACATAGAGGAGTTTGGAGGGGTTTTTGGTTTAAGGTGGAGCTCATGAAGAATCCCCTTGTCTCTCCGAATTGACGGAGCTTCCCTTTAGAGACCGGCAGTGTCTCTGCTTTATGCTAAGAAGTCGACGAGCCGAACGATGGCCGAATGGTAGAGCGCTGCTCTTCTGAACCGGAGTTCGCGGGTTCGAATCCCGCTGATGGCATGGATGTTTGTAGCCGTTCGGAATCGGCTTTAAACTGTAGGTCCCGGTCTCATTAGCCCTCGTGTGCAAAACAGTAGACCGTAGCGCTCCAAACCAAACCAAACCAAACCTAAGAAGTCGACCGTCAACTTAGGGATCTCATTCCCGTTAACTGTAATAAGTTTTTTTCACTTTATGCTTCGAATTAGGTCACTAAGAGTGTCATTTACTCTCATTTTGGATCATACTCCATCCTTTGATTCTCACAGAAATCCAGCGATATAATTACTCTTAGCGTTTTGAGACTCAGTCAAATGTTTGAATCATCAAACCGATAGATTGTAATGTCTGAGTCCCGTACCGGCACTCTGTAGCGAACTGTTCCTGTATTACTAGCTTCACAACACCCACGTATGATATTTTATAACTTTATCTCAGCACGAGATCCCAGAAGAAATTGAACTGATGACTCCTGTACATAAATGTATATAATTATTCCCATGAGTAAAGCATTTAATCAAGAGTAAATCGAGTTTCAGGCTGTATCTTTGATGGCCTAGCCTAACCTATATATGTATATATATATATATATATATATATATATATATATATATATATATATATATATATATATATATATATATATATATATATATATATATATATATATATATATATATATATATATATATATATATATATATATATATATATATATATATATATATATATATATATATATATATATATATATATATATATATATATATATATATATATATATATATATATAAATATATATATATATATATATATATATATATATATATATATATATATATATATATATATATATATATATATATATATATATATATATATATATATATATATATATATATATACATATATATATATATATATATATATATATATATATATATATATATATATATATATATATATATATATATATATATATATATATTATATATATATATATATATATATATATATATATATATATATATATATACATATATATAATATATATATATATATATATATATATATATATATATATATATATATACATATATATATGTATATATATATACATATATATATACATACATACATATATATATATATATATATATATATATATATATATATATATATATATATATATATATATATATATATATATATATATATATATATATATATATATATATATATATATATATATATACAGTGTGTGTGTGTGTGTGTTTATATTTATATTATTTTGGTGATATTGCGAAATTATCCTTCTACAATTTTTTATTAACGCCCGCAAGTCATCTAGCGTTCAACACACTCTAGGTGTGCATAAACTGGACCAGTGTGCCTCACAAGTTTCGTATCTTGTAAATGACATAACGTAAAAAATAACTAAATATAGAAAGTGAGAGGATAAAAAAAGAAATAAAAAAGTTAGAAACAAGTAAGGATACGTGGTTCTATTCACTGTTTAACAACCCTAATTACAAGCAACACACAATGAATCCCTTGTTTTCAGTAAATGACTAAAAGGTAGAAGCTGGTATTTATTCAAGCATGCCACCTGCGTTGACAAAAGCTGCTTTAATTGCAAAAGATTTGAAAAAAATATGTTAAAAAGAAACGGTTGGGGTAGTCCTTTCTTTTTTTAGTTCAATTAAAGAATAAAACTTTGCTTTGTTCGGAGTTTATGTTTTTTAGTTATAATTTGCGATTTTTAGTTAAACATACGATTGTTTCAACAGCGTATGAAGCAAATTGGAAAAAAATTAATCTTTGAATTGGAAGGAAAGTTATTGTTGAAAATATGTCTCAATTCATGGTGTTATCTAACTTTTCTAATTTTAGCTGATAAACATAGTATTGTAATTTCACAAGTAATTCCACACTGTTTGCGCAGATTATAAGAACAAAAATAGGTATTTTAATATGACAATATTAAATCATTTTAAACACAAAAAAAGCAAGTACACTAAAGTGGCGAAATATATAAATATTTCGTAACTTTTTATTTAAGTTAAAGCTATGTATTATTCTATTACCCGGTATTTCAGTACAGAAACAGCGGCCTACATTTCTCTATTCGAGAACCCAGTTATCTATATCGTCTTTTAACCCTTTAAAGTTCACGATTATAGGTTTAACGGCATTAGGTTTTAAACGTTGTCTGTGAGCCTTGTAAATAGGAAACATATGTAAAAAATTTTACTTTCCTTTAGTAGGTGGGATTTTTTTGGGGGGGAAGAGGTGATTGTGAAACCCTTTCCCTGTACAGCATGGAAGCAAGAGTTTCTTAAATTTAATTATACTGGAAGAACAATGTATAATTATCACAAAAATGATGTAATAAATAGATAACTACGCAATTTTTCATTGTTGCTTTGGGTAGGTGTTTTATTTGAAGTTATAAAGAAAAAAATCAAATTCGAGATTTTTCATGTAAAGCAATTTTAAACTAATGTATTTCAAAGAGAAAAATAAACTATGCAAAATTATGTTATCTATTGCTACATCAAAGAGTCAATAAAATAGAAAATCAAAAAAAAAATCCTTTCTAGATTTTTAAAAAGAAGAGAAAAAAGTATTAACAGGGGGTTCCTCTTAGACACCACTGCTCGTTAAACGGTTAATGCAGGCCATTGTGTTTTCTACTACGGTTAGATCACTTTCTTCCCAAGTTTTTTTTAATTTTCCTTTTGCTAATTTCTTACTGCTTTCTTGTCGACCTCAAAATAACGCTCTGTATCCATCCGTTTCTGCTTCCTAAATTACTTTTGTCTTGATATCAGCAGTAAAATTGTGACGATGTTCTAAAGACATAAAGAAAGACCAATATTACAGCAAATCAAACTTTTGAAAACAAAGCACTCTGTTACAAGTGGTTAAATGACACTTGATTCCATTCACTGTAGTCACATTATACCCATTCACTGAGTTGACAATCGTTTGTAAATAGTGACTATCGATACTTTCCCGTACTCCAGGACACAATTTAAGATTGCGCTGCTTGCTACTACTGATTCTTTATGCTCTATGGTTATTTTCATGGTTTACTACCAATACGATACGATGATGTTTTTGTGGTCTCGTGAGTCGTGCTTTTGTTTACATTTAATCATAGGCCGTTCGCGCGATGTGGTTCCCCCCCTTCTACCGATTTTGATGATTTGAGCAATGAACAACCAGTAGATAGTCCGCACCAGCAGATAGTTCGAAGCTGAAGAAATTTGCTTTTTAAACACAGATAGTTTGCGGACTATACGAGTGAAATTATAGCAATATAATACCATGATTTCAATGAGAAAGTGATATTTGAAATAAAATTTTATGGAATTAAAAAAAAATGTAAAATTAGATTGATTTTACAAGATTGCACAAATTTAAATATAAAATGTGTACATTTTTTGTAAAATTTAAAATGTAAGAAAAGTAAATAAATAAAATCCGAATATAATAATTTAAGCGATATCGCTTTTAAATGATTAAATCTAGATATAGTACTTAATGAGCTTATTTTAAACTAACGGTACGATAACGATAATTATTTAAAGTATTTATAGTTAAGATAACGTAATTATCTAAAGTATTTATAGTCTATCAAGTAATGTAAAGACATAAATACAGGAAAAATTGTAGTGTCTTACAAACATGCTATTCTCAATTAAAAGTAATGTAAAAATAAACTGCAGTTATATATAGCGGGTATATGAGTAGTATTTAACTGAACTTACCCGAAGATTTATCTAATTTTTAAATAATAATCAATATTTTAATATTGATTATTATTAATATTTTCTTCACCGTTTTAATGCTTTCAGTACAAATCCATGTAAAAAAAATCAATTATTAATTTGTGTGTGTCGGACATTGAGTTTTATTTTTTATCGATAAATAAATAATAAATATTCTCAAATTATATGACAATCTTTGTTACTAATTTAGAAATAAATTATTGATTACAAATTGAAAAACGTGCATTTCCAAGTTTGTGATCTAATATCAATTTGAAAGATCCCATTTAAAATTCATTTAAACTATATAATTTCAAGATCATTTATCACATAGAAATAGATTCCAGAATTCCCTAGTAGTACAGTATTTGTGGAAAGGAATAGGTCTTACTAAGAAAATAACAATTAAGAATTCAATATTCAATTCTCAAATTATATGACAATATTTGTTACTAAATTAGGAATAAATTATTGATTACAAATTGAAAAACGTGCATTTTCAAGTTTGTGATCTAATATCAATTTGAAAGATCCCATTTAAAATTCATTTAAAAGATATAACTTCAAGATCATTTATCACATAGAAATATATTCCAGAATTTACTAGTAGTACATTATTTGTGGAAAGGAATAGGTCTTACTAAGAAAATAACAATTAAAATTTCAATTTTGTTATGATTATTCATAATTAAGATTACAATTTTTCTAATAAAATTTTACAATTAAATATTTATATAAAAGGAATATTATTGAAATCTGAATTTAAAATATTATCCAGCTCTGACAAAAATTAAGTCTATTTTAATAAAATAAATTTTCAATATACTTTTAAATGATTTAATTGCTATTTTACAGTTAACTAAAATGAATTGTAAGTTACATGTACGCATGTTAAATTTGAAACTAACATGATGTAATTTTAATACCAAAAGAATAAAATCCCTGTTCTTTATGATTTTACTTCAACGGAAAGATACATGCATTTTACATGCATGTATCTTTTTATCACTTCAATATATACATCTAAAATAAATCTTCAGTGTACTTTTAAATGATTTAAACTGCTATTTTATTGCACAGTTATCTAAAATGAATTGTAAGTTACATGCACATATGTTAAATTTGAAACTAACATGATGTAATTTTAATACCAAAAGAATGCATTTTACATGCATGTATCTTTTCATCACTTCAATATATACATGGCAAGTACACTCATATTAGTCAATATAATTTAATTAATGCAAACAAAGAAAATCTCCAGTTAACTCTATACTGTAAAAGAATAATTTCTTTAAAGAAAAGACAGCCTAAAAACATTGCTTTGACGCTAGGTTACAGAGGAAGAAAGTGACGAAAACTGACAAAACTACCTAATTCTTCTCTCTTGATGAAGCATGAAATCCCCAAGTTGAAGACCAGAAAACATTGATAATCATAAAATTGCACTTTAAAATCAGCGAAAGCATAAAAAAATCATAAATACGCACAAAAAAAGGTTCTTCTAACCAGCCAAATAACAAACAACCTTCAAACTGAAAGTGAAATGCTCGAATAATGCTCTGAGGTTTCTTTCCAATTAGAAGAGTACACAATAGAGACAAGTTTTTTCATAAAGACTCTCTTTAATAACTGGATTTTTCTTAGCGGAAAAAAAGGAATGAAAATAGATTGAATATAAAAAGAGCTTCTTTCCTTTTGGTCTTTCTTTTTTTTATTTAAATTCTATATAACTCTCATTTTATTGCTTCCTATCGTTTTCAATTAACGCGATGAATCTTTCGAACAGAAAGCGTGCCGACTGATTTAGAAAAAAAAGGCAACATAAAAACAAAGGATATACTTTTTTTTCGTTCTCAGACGCGACAAAGGTTGAATTCCTTCTTTCTTATTTTAATGGCCGCAAGCAATGGTCTCGAGCTTCTGTTGTGCAAAGTAGAAGCTCTCGTGTCTGAGATTTTTATTGCTTTGTATTCTTTCCCCTCTATATTGTAGAGCATTATTTAAGGCAAGCACGTATCAGCTTCTGGATTGAAAGTTGAACAGTGAGAGAGTAGATTTTACTGCTTCAGAGTGATTGAAAAGTTACATGCTCTTAAAAAAAATTATGAAAGTCGTTGAAAGCAAGATATACGTTAATAATTTTTTAATGTTGAAATGGGAAAAAATAACTTTTTTTTGGGTGGGGTTACAAAAGGAGGCAAAATCTTTATTGGGGATTACCATTTTGAATTATTCCTACTAAATATAAAGCATATTAATAGAAACTAATAGCGCATTTAAAAACATATATATATATATATATATATATATATATATATATATGTGTGTGTGTGTATATATATATATATATATATATATATATATATATATATATATATATATATATATATATATATATATATATATATATATATATATATATATATATATATATATATATATATATATATATATATATATATATATATATATATATATATATATATATATATATATATATATATATATAGTACATTTTCTACACATCGGTACTTTACAGTTAGAACAAATATCTACAATTTTGTTTCAATACTCGTACTTAGTAATAAAAAATTTTTCAAACATGAATAGATTCTTCAATATTATATTTTCAAAGATTTTTATTGCAAAAATTTAGGAGAAGTTAAGGAATTTATTTCAATTTTGTGAGTGATATTTTAGAGCAAATTGGTCAGTTTTTGGGTAGAATGAGCCATTCATTTGTTTTAGGGTTAAGAACATCGAGCATTTATACAGAATTCACAGAGAGTTTATAGATATTAGTAAAATACAACAAAGCTACAAAAATATTAGTAAATCATTACATATTTTATTTGACTGAAATTTTTTTCTTTCTCCTCTACATTGTAGAGCATTATTTAAGGAATGCACGTACTTGCTTCTGGTATCAGCTTCTGGATTTAAATTTAGACAGGCAGAGAGTAGATTTTACTTGTTCAGAGGAATTGAAAAGTTACATGCTATTAAAAAATTATGAAAGTCGTTGAAGGCAATATATACGTTAATAATATTTTAAGTATGAAATGGGGAAAAAATAAATGTTTTTGGGATTACGAAAAGAGGAAAACTTTTTTTGGGGGGAGATTACCATCTTGAATTATTCCTAATAAATATAGTATGTTAATCCAAAGTAACAGTGGTTTTTTTTAATCTTATGCGATTCAAGTTATGAATCTTTATTTATGTCTATAATTTTTATTATATAAGTTTTAAGATGTATGAAGAGTGCGTTTTGCTACTTCAGAAAACCAGATATTTATAGATTTCGGAAAATAAAATAAATTTGATTTGTCTTGACAGTTTAAATATCGAAAAACTAACCTATACTATTGAGTATTTTGGGTAACAATAAAGATATTTAAATCTTAAATCCGTCACTAATAGCCATAAAAATATGATTAAAGTTACTCAGTAACATATTTTAGGTAGTTTTGTTTAAGTTTGTAAAATATTATTCATATACTATTTATAGATAATTTAAACATACAGCTAAAAATAGGCTTAGAGCTATTTACTACGTTAGATTGGACGAAATTTTTTTAAAGATCTTTTTGTTTATGAACTTGTTAAAAATAAACTGAATCTGTATAATTCTAAAGATTGAAATGTAAAAGGTATCTGGCTATAATGCATAAATCTGTTGATGATAATGTTTTGGACTTTGCGGACTTGATTTACTTTCGTTGTAAATAAATCGGATAAAAATAAAAATAATAGTACTTCTCTATGTTATTTATTCTCTATATTTTTTTGTGACTTGTACAAAAATATTGTTAACATAATATGTAGTGAATAAAATTTCTACATCTGAGCATCATAAAGTTACTTTTCCGATTAAATATTTACAAATATTATTGAAATAAGACTATTTAAATAATAATTTTTAATTTTATATGTTTATAAATTTAATTATAATTTTTTCAATGAATTAAATAAAAAAAAAATTCTTCGGGGGCTACGGAAAGAGGCAAATTATTTTTTGGGGATTACAATCTTGAATTATTCCTATTAAATATGAAGTATGTTAATACAAACTAACAGTGCGTTTACAGTGAGTTTTGAGATATGAAACTTTTTTTATACCTATAATTTTTTTATATATAAGTTATAACATGTGTGGAGAGTGTGTTTTACAGCTTTAGAAAATTAGACGTTTATATATTTTTGAAAATAAAATAAACATTATTAATCTTGAAAGGTATCGAATTTCAAATAAATTTCGAAACAATAGCCTATACTTTTGAGTATTTTTGGAATACAAATAAAGATATTTTAGTCTTAAATTCGTCTCTTATAACCATAAAAATATGATTAAAATTACTCAATAGCATATCTTTAGGTTATTTTGTTTTGAATTAATTAACATTATTCATATCCAGTTTGCAGATAACTTAAAAATAGAACTAAAAGTAGGCTTAGAGTCTTTTACTACGTTAGATTAGCTGATAAATTTAAAAGATCTTTTGATTCTTAAACTTTGTTAAAAACAAACTGGAATACACATAAAGGTAATTTTAGTCTTAAATTTGTCACTTATAACCATAAAAATATGATTAAAGTTACTCAATAACATACTTTTAGTTCTTTTTGTTTTGAGTTTGTAAATATTATTCTTATCCAGTTTGTAGATATTTTAAAAACATAACTAAAAGTAGACTTAGAGTCTTTTACTACGTTGGATTAGATGAAAATTTAAAAGATCTTTTGATTCTTAAATTTGCATTCTTAATTTTGAAAAATAAACTGGATCCGTACCATTCTAAATATTTAAATGTAAAATGTATCCGGCTATAATGCATGAAACGGTTGATGATAATGTTTTAGACATTGGGGACTTCATTTATTTTTGTTTTAAGTAAAGTAGATAAAAATAAAACTAATAATACCTTAAAATATATCTCTGTGTTATCTATTCTCTATATTCTGTTTATGATTTATATAAAAAAAATTAACATAATATTAGAAAAAAAGTTTCTTCATCTAAGCTACTGAAAGTTACATGTTGTTCGATTATATATTTATGAATAACATTGAAAATAAGACGTATTTATTTGGTCTTGAGGTTCCAGTGGTAAAGGTAGCTATGTGTAAGAATTATGAGAATTGGAATCAAAGTGGAAACAAAGAATTTAGTATTACAGTCTTTAATACTTTATTGTACATAAATTAAATTACAGACTGAAAGCGTAGTAATGTATTTTAAAAATTTGTGTATGGTTAAGGATTAAAATTCTCACCCTATTTTCTCAAATTAGTTATTCAGGCGCACTAAATACTGATAAAAATTAAAATAAATTTCCTTTTCCCATCCCGGGGATTCTGATAAATGCAAAAGTCTGCTTGTTAGAAATAGAATATTTTTACTTCTACACATTTTTTCCACTGCATTTTATGTTAGCTACAAGTTTTATTACACGTTATAAAGCAATTCTAGGAAATAAAAGTTTATGACAGGATGTATAAAAAGAAGATTTACTGTTTTAATTGATAAATGGAGTAATTATATTTGTTGTCAAAAACAAATCAAACTGCGTATTGTAATAAATACATGAGAAGACAACATTTTGTGAATTATTTTTAATTTTATGTATTGAGAAACATATTATTGTAGAACAACAATGGAGCATATGGTAATTTTTCGTGAAACATTTTATATGCAAACTGTGTATTTTATTAGCCTAGCTTTATTGATAAGTCGTCTAAACAATGCTGCTATTTTTTACGTAGCTTAAAGAAACTGATTTTTTTAAACTTCAAAATTTTTATGGTATTTTCGAATGCAATTATTTTTTATTTGGTATTAAGTTTTACAAGTGAGAAATCTAAGAAAACGACTTTCTTTCGAATTTAAAAAATACTAATTTCTCAGTTAATATGACCAATGCAGGAATAAATTGTCAAAAAACAGACGTTTTTTAAAAGGTTATTGAATCCTTAATTTATCTTTAATTTAGTTGCTTTTGTAACAACCAACAGATTTGTAAAATAAATACAATATCTCACATTTTTGAACGTTTAAGAAAACCCAATCATTTGCAATTACTTAATTCCCAGGCCAACCAACAAATTTAAGCCAAATTGTCATTCATGAAACTAAGATAAACTTATTAAAATAAGGCATAATGCACTTTTGAATAAATACCTGCACTAATTCAAATTTTTACAATATGAGGCAGCTAAATATCATTTTGCATTAAAAAACCTAACTTATAAAAAAATTTTACCATTAAGTAAAAAATTGTAGTTACTGAAATTCAATGTAATTACTCAACATAATTACTTTTTAAATATGAGTTTAAAGTACAGGATTTAATTGAAAAATGATTTGAATTTAATTCACATAAAAAAAAATATTGTGGCCTGGGCATACATAGACAAAACATTTGGTTTTATGTTCCTAAGTCAATACTTTTGGTTCACAGAGTCTTTTATGATTCCGACATTTTTCTTTTGCAGGACTGTGTTACAGCAGTAAAATTAACAGAAGTTTTTTTCAAGCTGATGACACATGTATTTAGCAACACAAAAGCAATCTTTTGGACAATGCGTAGGCAGCAGACAGTATTATATGAGGAATAAAAGTCAAAAGCTGATTCTACAGGGTTAGCAAGAAATAAGTTCCCCATTTTTAGGGCACTAGAATGTATTCTATTAGTCAAAATGAGGTAGAATTTGAACTACAGATAATTTAAACGATGCTCTTAATATTTAATAAATAAAAAAAATATTACAAAGATTCGCCTGTAGGTGGCGCTTTGATACATATATACATATTTAATATGCTAAACAATATTAAAAAAAGTAGCGTGAAAAGTATTAATATTTCCCCATCTTGTTTAACAATAAGCTTTAATCCCAGAACCATATATTCCATAGCTAACCGCCGAACAATGGCCAATTTGTTAGGGTGCTGGTCTTCGGTACCGGAGTTCGTGGGTTCGAATCCCACTATAGCAGAGATGTTCGTAGCCGTTTGGAATTGAATTTAAGCAGTAGGTACCGGTCTCATTAGCCCTGTGTTGCAAAAAGTAGACCGTAGCTCTGTAAACAAAAACCCAAAATCCGCCGCTAACCGCAATGAGACTGCTGGATTAACAAGACAATGGCTCTGAATAATGTCCCTCATTTCTGACACAGATGCTCGCAAAAGGTGATACCAGGCGAACGATAATTTTACATGATGTACGTTGACAATGTACCTCTTCTTACCCGTTTTACAAATGAATTAATTATTTTAGAGCTGTAACGAAGCTCTGCTGGTTCAGGTAAAACAGTTTTAACACTACCTCTTATTCTTGCAACTGAAGCATGGTGTATCGAAAAGAAACTAATGCTCGACTTAAAAAAATAAATAAATACTATAATATCACAAAGCCACCTATAGGTGGTTTAGTACTAAAATTGTTTCTGTAATAAATGTCTAGTGCATCATTTGAATTATATGCAGTTCTAATTGTATCTCATTTCTGTATAGGACTTATTGTAGAGTCCTCTGAATTTGGGAACTAATTTCTTGCTGACAGTGTACATAAGACAAATCATTTAATATAGGTGAAAATAATGTTAAAAAGTAGATTAAAGTACAGGATTTTACGCAAACATTACACATGTATTTTTCGAATTAATAACCCATTAGTGCTTTCTTAAAATAAAATCCTCTTATTTTCTCATCATTCAAGTGTTATAACACGTTAACATGCAAGTGTTGAAAAAGCAAAAAATAATGTTTAAGATTCTTTTTTCAGTTGAAAAAGCTAATTTCACTTGTGACAGAAAATTTTTCAAAATTTAAAGTCTTTTCGCATATTAATTTGAACTAAAAGAAATCGGTGATTTTTTTAACTTCAACACAAAAATTTTACACATTCTTTATTTGTAAATTGTGTGTAACAGTGCATAAGATAATTCGTATCTTCTGGCATGTGATAAAGCCATAACACTATTATTTAGTACTAAATACATTTCAGTATCTAACTCGTTAAAAATCATTTACTGCTCAACTTTAAAAAAAACCATAATTTTATTATAATATTTATCATACTTAGATTAAACTTTATACTGTTACATTCAAATTTAATATAACAGTTCTTTTATGTGCTTACGTTACATATTTAGCAATTTATTTGGGGGTAATATAAATATCAAATGTAAAATAAGTTACGTAAAACTATTGCAATTTTCAAGAATTGTATTTCGCAGTTTAAATTTAATGCAGTATAGTTCTAATATGAGATTGGATACATTTACATTTATTCTGGAATTTAGAACTGCACTTGAAACAAAATTTTATAGATCAATGATTCTTACAAGCTTATTTGAAATTGAATCTTGGGGTATTGTTATATTTCTTAGTGAGAAATTTTCGACCTTGTGATGAAAATTGAGTCTTAGAACAAGAGGAATTGCAAGTGAGATTAAGTAAGAATTGTTTGTAGAAAAACCTGCTTGGCTATTGCATGGTTAGTTAAATAACTATGCTATTATAGTTATAGTGTAATATGTGTTTTATTTAATGAATTAAATCTTTCAAAATCCTTAAATAGTTTAACCCTCGCGCTGCTTATTTTTTTTTATCAAAATAGGTTAAAAAATTGCTTATTTTTTTATTACATATTTGAAATTTATATACATTTTAAAGTTAAAATAGACAAAAAATTTTTGCAACAGAGTATTTTTTAATATAGAATTAGGTCCTACATAAAAGGTGTTCAGAATAATGAAATTGAATAATAATGATATAAAAGCTAAATTTTTTAAATTAATCTTGGTTAAATTATCATTTATTTTATAAAATATAAAAGCAAAACTTATATACTAATTACAAAATACAAAAGACTTAGAAAACATTTATTAGAAATGAAGTCTTGTATGATAAATTTCGAAACAAAGATCGAGGCAAAGCCGTATCTCGCAATCCTTGCACCAAATTCGCTTTTCTTTTCAAAGTTTTTGTTCCACCTTCAGTTTTTTTAACAACAGACAGCACACTATCTACGAGTCTCTTACTTAATGGGATATGGTTGTATATGGCTTGCAAAGTGTCGAGCAGTTAGTCTCATCTGTCTATTACTATCATGTACTTTTGGTCTTTTTTCCTATTATTTGCAACATAACATCGTCTAAATAAAGTTCAAAATATTCCAAAACAGTTGCATTAGTTTCAAAGTGAAATTTAGTCAGATATTTCCAATGAAAGGAAATGAAGCAGGTGCTGGTGGAATATTTTGCTTATCACTTTTGCACCACTGTCGAACATTTTGAATAGAAAATGAATTTTCAGATTCACACTATCCATAAAATAATCCAAGAAATTCTCATCACTTTCCGTATAACTATCTTCAATATACTTGAAATCAGTGTCATAAGTGCTTTTAGTGTCGGAAATATCGTCAAGAGTATAGGTTACATCACTCTCGAAACGCTTCCTGCCACACATCTTTCAGTTATGAAAAGAACACTCAAAATGCTACAAAATATTCTTCTATATTATGCAGAAATGTGGACCATTAAAGCCATCTGATAGATTACAGCTAAATAAAAAATTAAAAATCACAGTAAAGCCAAAATGAAAGAATAAACGGTTAAAGAGCGGGCTGCACAGTTAAATAGACTGCTAAAATGCATGCCCTCGGAAATCGCGAGTTGAGCAAATTTTGCTACATCTATCTTGCCTATGGAAATCGCGGGATGCACGGCTAGAGGGTTAATAGTTATAATAATTTTTAATTTTTTTAATGTTTCATACTTTAAAAGTTTAAACAATGATCCAAACTGTCAAAGTTTATTTAACTGTAAAATAAATTAAATTGGAAAAATATGCATTGCCTATATATGTATCAAAACGTGTATAACACACATTTTTAATAAAAGCAACAACTTAATCAATGTCCGGAAAAAGAGGGGTGAATGAGTAGGGTGTTTCTCTTAGTACTCTAGGTCATAGGCTCGAATACTACTTCAACATGTATGTTCGTAATCGGCTTTAGGCAGTAGATCCCTGCCTTATTAATTCTCATGTAGTTGTAAGTATTGTATACGATTTTTACAAGTATATTTCCTTTAGGGAATGCTTATATATATTTATACCTATATCTTGTGATTCCTAGTTCGTGTATAATTCGCTCATTTATTGTTTTAGTTCTATAATGTAGACCGTAATAAACAAACCAAAATAAACCAATCAAAACTAATAATTACTGTCTAACTTCAGTAGCTGTGGGAAAAATGAGACTTACATCACAAAACATTGCATGTGTTTTAATAATATCTTATAACGAGTAAAATATTATAAACACAAGATAAAATATGTACAAGAAAATATTAAATATTTAACTTATTTAAATAGATTATTTTTTTATTTCATTAATTATAATAGTATTAATAGGCCGATTGGTTAAGCTGATGAACTTTAGTACCAGAGTTCGTGGCATGGGCTCACACAGTGGGTTCGTTCTTCCCACTGTGGCATGGATATTCGTAGTCATTCGGATTCGACTTTAAGCAGTAGGTCCCGTTGTCAATATCCTTCATGTTGAAGGAAAGTGAACTGCAGCGCTCCATAATAAACCTAACCCAGTGAAGTCTTTTTTGGATGTGGTAGAATTTTCGAAAGCAAATAGGGAGCGATATTTACCGTGAATTATCTACCTATTTAGGAAATTAATAAAACATTTAAACTCCTACTGTTTTTGTCAGTAAACAATTTTTGTAGATGTCAAAATTTTTTATTTTATTGGTTGTTATCCAGATAAGGGTAAAAAATGTAATTTACCTCTAGGTTTACTAAGGTATACTAGGTTTAATTAGAAACTGAACAGACTTACCGCCTCTAGACATGGAAATTGTACTAATTATTAATGAATTTTGAAGCCCCCTTTCAGCAAATTGTTTAATGCCCATTAGCGCAAACACTTTTTTTATTATTTCTTATTGATATTATATTTATTTATAAATTAATGAAATTAATTAATGACTTATTCGTGATTTTTAATAAACAGATGGACAGATAAAATAGCCACAGAAAATATGGAAAATATTAGTATAATTATGAAAACTTTTGTATAATTATGTGTTATGGAAACTTTTAGTATAATTAATTGTTATGGTAGAAGAGATGTTATACATACCCATGTAAAGGAAAAAGTATTCCTGAAAAAGGTTGAGAACATCTGATTTAGATTTTCATTTAATCAGTTAACGAAGATCTGCTCTAGGTATAGCACAGGGGTAAGAAGGTAAATAAACAAGATGCCAATAAAAGAAAATTATGCAGGGATTCTTCAAAAGATAGCAAATGACTATTAGTAAACTATTTCATCTGTTGTACCCTTGTCGGACTAAAAAAATTACAACCTTTAAAGAGGTTTAAATACCTATGTTATAAAGAAAATAAAGAGCGAATGTAATACTCATTTGTCTTAAATGCAATGAATAAAGCTGATTGGATTAATTTTATTATTCTTGATTATTGCCGTGTAACCCTGGGTACACGTTCTGGCAACCCCAGGGTGCTGTAACTCTTAGTTTCCCAGAAGCGGTATTAGAGAACTATTCTTGTGTTTATGTGTCTGCACGTTAAAAAAAAGGTAATTTTATAACGATATTTTTGATCACTGGGTGTGGCACCATCATGATAAAAATATCGTTATCAAATTACTTTTTTTAATTATCATTTAACTAATTTTGTATATATAGTAACATGTAATATTATAGTTATAATCGAAGATACAGATGAAATTAAAACATCAAATATTGATTTTCTTACCTTATTAATCATGTTAAGGGGTGCGGCACCTTAGCAATCAAGATTGCCCTTATCAAATTATTTTTTTAGTTATAATTTAACTAAGTTTTTGTATATATAGTAATATATACTTTTCCGTCATAGAATAAGTTCTTATCAAAGAGAGGAGATAATTAAAATATAAGTTATTGATTTTCTTACCATATCTATATATCTATGTCTGAGACTTAAGTGAAACTGAAATGATGTGAATACAAAGGCCACGTTTAAACTTAAAGGCATGGCGTTTTTCTTTATTGTGATCAAAAATGCTATTAAAAATCTCCGAATGCGTTTAAATGTTTCCTCCGGGTATATTCTGAAATTCTTTTAAGTCCCACAGAAAATTTACCAGATCCGGTTTTCGTGATAAGGGCTAAGTGTGCAAGCGTGACCTTCAATTAGCAGCTTCAGCTCAGTCAGCCAACAATGGATTATTCGATCGCTGACAGAATACTGATATCTATTGAATTGTCGCACGCAGCGGCGGGTTTATTGCTCTTCAACTCAACTCGACATGAAGCCCTGGGGAAAAGGCTTAGTTTTACGAATCCAGCGATTATGATCGTAATTGATAGACAGGGAAAGACAGAAAAGAGAAGATATTTGTAAATTTAATGACTGCTTCAAGGTTGTCTGATTGTAGAAACGGAATAACGTGATAGATGAGAGAAAATATAAGACACTGCGTTAAACGAGGAAAGAAAATTTAAGAGACACATATTTATGATTATTGTGAGACACCAGTTAGCTAAAATTCTAGATAAATGATGAGTATTATATGATCACTGTTAAAAATAACATCCAGCTACATTCCTTCACAATTTAGGTCTTCACAAATCTAGGTCATTGAATCTTTCCTTCTTTCCACAAATTCGATTTATAATAGAACATCGAATATCCAAGATAATTCGGACTACTAGTGCCTTAAAAATTGGAAATTTCGGTGAATAAGCACTGTTTATTATTTAAGAACAATTTTGTAAAAATATATTTAAGTCTTTCTTATTAAAAGTTTAAATTGTAAATTTTACCTGATTTACTTTTGTAAATATACCTTCATAGTCTTAAGCTCTAAATTAAGTACAGAAATTAAGTAGAAAAATTATATTTCAGTAAAAGTTAGATGAATATTAAGATATAATCTTACTAATAACAAGAAAATAACCCCTTATTGCACAGTTTTTTGAAAAAGACCGGAGAAAAAAATAATTTTCTTTTAATGTAAAAACACAATTTAGAACTTTGTCTTGCAAGGAAAATTACAAAAATAAAAAAATAGTCAAAATTTGTATTGCACATTTGAATTTTGATAACATTGTAGAAAATAGTCCAATATATCTTACAATCCCATGTAAATGATAAATATCAATAAAATGACTGTTTTTTTTTTCTTTCATATTGTTATTTTCATTTCTAGATTTCATTCGGTTGTGAAAAATTATAGAACTTAAGTCTTGTAAAAAAATTGGTTTAAAAATAAAAAATACTAGTCAAAAGTATGTATTAATTATTTGAATTAATAGAAAAAGTCAGCTTCTAATATAAAATATCAAAATTTAATAATACAAGTTCTTACTTTCTTCACTTTCACTTGTTTGTTTTGAGAAGTCGATCTGCGTAATGTGAAAAAACTTCCTTTTATGATTCTTCGTCGCTGTTGTTACAAGTTTTAGTAAGGTCAAATGTATTCATTGTTATCGTTTTCGTTTCTTACTAGTAGTAATATTGTTTAACATTTAAGTTAAAAGTTTAATTTCTATACCATGATTTGCCTTAAATTTTCTTTGTATGTTTTAAGTAAATTACGTTGTTTTATTTTTAAA
>CM063501.1:135991474-135993974 GCA_032207245.1 Pardosa pseudoannulata
GAAAGAATTACTGAGAGCATAACAATTATGATGACTATATTCTAACTCTCAAGCAAAGACGTCAGTAAAACAAAATATAAGAATGGAAAACTGTAATCTATAATATAAATATTTAATGTTGTGTAATGCATTTACTGAGTAAATGCATTGAACGATTTCAAAAAGAATCAATATATAATAGATTTTATTACATGTCAATATTTATATTTATCGATACATTCAATTTCATTGTTTAATTTCTTTACTAATAAATATATTTGCAGACTGTAATATCATATCCGCAACAATTCGTATCACAATGTTTAAGATAACAATATAAATTATGAATACCTTATTCTAACTCTCAGTCAGAGACGTCAGTAAAACATAATATAAGAATGGAAAAATGTAATCTATAATAACAATATTTCATGTTGTGTAATACATTTACTGAGTAAATTCATTCAACGATTTAAAAAAATTAATATATAAAAGATTTTATTACATGCCAATATTTTTATTCATCAATACATTTAATTTTATTGATTTTTTTTATTAATATAACATTTTTACAGGACTGTGATATCCCATGCACAACAATTCTCTTCACAATATTTAAGATAACAATATAAATTATGAAGACCTTTCTTCTAACTTTTAATCAGAGACGTCAGTAAAACAAAATATAAGAATGGAAAAAATGTAACCTGTAATAAAAATATTTAATGTTGTGTAATGTTACATCTATCCCATAGTAATTCAAATAGTGTCATTACTTTAAAAGTTTAAAAATGTTCAAGTAGTGTAACTAACTTTTTTACTGAACAATGTCCTTTATGATATACATGCATGTAAGTTTATTGATTCATATAAGTGTATATATTTATATTTCTTTTAATTTTTTGCTGTTATATACTTGCTGAAAAAGGAAATAGGCCTCCTGGGGAACCCGCCTTATTCAGCATTTTATTATTTTAAAGGGGTTAACGAGTCCAATGCACTCTACCTCTGTGGTGAACTGGGAAATGAGTGCCTTACTCGTAGAGGGTGTATATATCACTAGATGTTTCCAAATTTCTCTTTTCTTTTATTTTTTGTGATTATTTATTCTACTTCAATTTTCTGTCTTTTATACTTTTACTTATTTGTAACGATCTAAGAGAGCATTACCTATACAAACGTTTTGGGAAGTTTAAAAGTTCTTATTTTAAAGTTACATTTAGTCCGTTCAAGTTATATTTAGTCCGTTCGTCGTTGGGCTACAAAACTAGGTTTTTGACTTCACTTCTTCTCATGTTTTTGAGATAGTTAAAACAACGCCGTATAACAAAGATTTATACAATAACATTTATGAAAACATTTGTCCTTCACAGAAATCGCACACCGCAATCATTCGCTTCACAATATTTAAGATAACAATATAAATTTTGAAGACTCTATTCTAACTCTCAATTAGATACGTCAGTAAATCAAAATATAAGAATAGAAAAATGTAATCTATAATAACAATATTAAATGTTGTGTAATGCATTTACGGAGTAAATTTTTGAACCATCTTAAAGAATTGATATATAATAGATTTTATTACATGCCAATATTTTTATTGATTCAATGCATTTAATTTTATTGTTTAATTTTTTACGAAAAAAAATATTTACAAGACTATCATATCACATTAGCAACAATTCGCATCACAATATTTAAGATAACAATATAAATTATAAAGACTTTATTTTAACTCTAAATTAGATACGTCAGTAAAACGAAATATAAGAATGGATAAATGGAAAAATGTAATATATAATAATAATATTTAATGTTGTGTACTGCATTTGCTGAGTAAAATCTTTGAACGATTTTAAAGAATTGATATAAAATAGGTATTACATTTTTATTGATCAATACATTTAATTTTATTGTTTTATTATTTTTTTACTAATTAAAATATTTACAGGACTGTCATATCTTATTCGCAACAATTAGCATCACAATATTTAAGAAACTATTATATTATTTACTATTTACAATTATGTCAATTACTTAAATTATTATCCTTGTTAAATTATGAGAGTTAAAGTTTTAGAGAATAGAAAATTAATGCATAAAATGTATCTCTAAATATACATTTAGGTTACTCATTAGAATCTTAGAATGAAACTTAATTGTTATTATGTGAATTCTCTAAAGCATCAAAAGAAAAATGTAATAGTCAAAATATCTAGTTTTCCTAAAAATGCCCTTATTAGCTTTTAAATATAAATTTAACAAAATTCGCACACTTAAATAAATCCTTTTAACTAGGTTCAATTAAAAGTATACAAGTTAAATAGTCGAAATTTCTAAGGGATATAACATTTAGAAATGCATTTCGAATGTTAAAACTTTTCAACATAAATATTTTTTTCAAGAAGTTTTAAATCCTTATTAAAAATTCTTTCTGGTACATTTTGCAATATACGCAATACAAAATAATGGACATAATACAAATCCATTTTAGATACTTTTTAAAAGTTATTTCTGG
>CM063501.1:135998974-136028974 GCA_032207245.1 Pardosa pseudoannulata
TTAAAGTAAGTATAAAATCAATAAAATATATAAAGATAAGATGGTTGAGGCTGGTGGAGTGTTAACCACTTGTTGATTTTCAAATTCGTTGAAATCATCTGTAAACATTTCCGTTCAGACACTTTCAATTTTCTTAGTTATTCAAATGCCTACTACATAGACCCCACGTTTAACCAAATATGATGAAAGAAATGCATTGTACACGTAACTCACTGAGAGGTTGAAATAATTTATTGTTTCATCACAGATGACTGATAGATCAAATTTCTTTTTTTTTGGGAGAACATGGTTGTAGTGAACAATAACACAAACTTCCGAAATAAAATGAAAGTACTAGTCTTGAGAAAAGAAGCAAAAATTAATGGGTTAATATTTGTTTCTGCAATATTTGTACATGTAAAAACATTTAAAAATGAATATAATTAAGTATGCATTTTTAAATATATATGGAAAAATCCTGGAATGTTTTATAATTACAACTACAGTTGTGATACAAGGTATATTAATTTAAAATACATTTTTTGGAGCTACATATACACTTCAGATATTCTAAAACGTAGATAAAAACGTAGACCGACTTATATTGAAATTTATAAGGAATAGTCACCAATTCATATTCAAAAAACGTCAAAATATATTTTCCCAGAAAATGCACTAATTTTTTTAGAAAGGTTTTACAAAATAGTTATTGTATCCACTGTAAAATGTATAGACATGTAATAGTTAATCTAAAATCATCAACAAAGGTCTTAAAGATATTTTTAACGATTTTTAACAGACAAAATCCATTTAAGCTGTAATTTCCAGCATATAGATCAAAAATAGAAATTATTATAACTTCTATTTGACAGATCCTAAAGAATAAGGAAATCTCACGATATGTTCTTTCGTATAAAACAATAAAAGACATTTTTATTTTTGAACTCAAAACTGTCATTTAAACTCAGTTGAATACCTCTAGGTAACAAAATATCTCGAAAATCGAAAGATTTGACAAAAATTATGATGTATATTTACACTTTCAAAAAGAAAACTTTGTTTTCTAATAAATAAATATACGCTATTCTAATGAACTTCACTCGAAAAAAGTTATATAAAACTCAAATGAAGAGTACAAGAAGTGATCTTGTAGAAATATGTGCAATTACCTAGTAGAAAATAATCTACATTTGACCCCATTCTATACCAGTTTTAAATATGAATACAAAAAAAAATCATTATGACATAAAAGATTAATATGATTTTCTAGAAACATTCGCAAGAACATGTAAAAAATTATTTCAATTTAAACACAATTTATTATCCATTGAAAATTAAATGGTTCCTTGAAAGGTCAGGGGTAATATGTACGTTATTAAATATTTTATACCAAACCCCCCTTATTCCTGTATCATTTTTATTCTTCAAACTGTTAATTTAAACCGTAACTTTCATCACGATATTTTACCACTTCGTGCTATTGCGGTTTGTGGCTTTGTTACCATGAAACCACAATAGAATAGTACAGGGTTTACAAATTTGCAGATACAATCCATGCGGCTTTGTGGTTAGTAATAAGATGACCTTGAGACTACATGAACTGACCGGAAAAAATATATTTCTGTAATTTCATATAAATCAATTATCTTTTATGCGAAACGTAAAGTAAAAACGAAATACCTAAATCCATTTTTTGTTATATAGAGTTGAGATTGCAATCAAAATAGGAGGTGGACAAAAAATCATTATAACAGTCCGAACTACAAAACACCCAGTTTCAATGTTGGTGAGATACATACGTTCGTACAAACATTAAGAGTAAACTTGTAACCAACTCAGAAATTGTTAAAATGAATATTTAATGATTTAGAATTAATATTTTTTTATATGTACTCACAAATGTAACATTGTCAATCGTGGCTGAAATAAATATTTTCGTTGAAATATGAGAATAGGAAATTATGATTAAAATACTTCGTTTACTTTGTACAAAGAAATAAAAATAGGTAAAAAATAGTTCAATATTTTCACAAAATACTTTTATGGTTTTGAATAATTAAAGTATTCTTTATCTACAAAATTATTTTGTGAGCTAGTACTTATTTAACTAATCTCATTTCTTTGAAGTTTTTATTTGTATTAGATTTACAAAAACACACCAACGTTTTTAATGGTATACCTAATTGCAACGTATTTTTTCTTAAATCAACATTACTTAATACCAAGTTGCATTTTTAATGTGATGCCAACTTTTATAATGCTATGATTGTTTCTTTTAATAAATTATTGAAAAGAGTTTTCCATTTTATTTACTTATTATATCAAAAGTACTGGTCGCTTTTTGCCTACAATTCATCGCGAGGAAATAAAATACTCTAATAATGAACATTTTTTTTAAAATTTAAGATACTTTTTATATTAACCGGCGGGGGTACCCTGATTTACTCAGAGAGTTCATATGAGATTTTGTGGTAGTTGGAATAAAAGGATAAACTTTAAAATATAAGAGATAAAATTGTCTATTGAAAACATATTCTAACTTTTTGCATTACTTATTTGTAAATCACAATTTTCATTTTGTTATTCAAGGTTTATGCACACAAATTTGTAAAGTTAGATTATATTTTTAAATATAAAAGGTAAAAATATTTTTTGAAAACATATTCTAACTTTTTATATTACTTATTTGTAAATCACAATTTTCCTTTTGTTATTCTGGTTTATGTACACCAATTTTTTAAGTTGTTCCTCGAAAGCAAGATATGCATAGTTTGCTGTGATAGGACGAGGTTCATACCACAATGTTTTAAAGTTTGTCCGTGCGCTTTGTTAATTCTAAAATTATAGGATAATTTGATTGAATATTGCAGTAGAGATAAGTGGTATTCTGAGATAAATACCGTGAGTCATTCGACTTTTCCAGTCATAAGTTATTCTTCGATGGCGTTCTTCGATATGTGTTTGACGATCATCCCTGTTCTGTTACTTAATTTTGGTGAGTTCAAATTTTTGAATAGTATGACCAGATATCCAATTTTCAATTCGAAAGCAGCAGTTTAATGGCATTCCTGGTACTTGCAAAGAGTTTAGAAATTCTGTAGGGAAGGTTACAATTTCATAAAAGTTTTTCATTGTGTCAATGAATTTGTATATGATTTTTTTAAACATTAAAGTTGATATCATCGACAATTTTATTTTAGTTACCAAACTTGTAATTTGAAAAAGTCACTCCGGATTCCTATAGTTTTGAAAAGTGTTTGGATATATCTGGACGATGTGTTAGTTTGTGTTACAAAAATCACTGTTTAGTTCAATGAGACCGGTCTTCTTGACAGTAGGACATGCGCCTTCACCTATTTGTAAAAAAATTCTAGGAAAATGTGCTGTTCGTCTCTCGAAAGTTCAACTCTCCTATTTTTGTGCCCTGTATTTTTTGTTAGGGATTTAATTTTTCAAAGCTTGCATCGATCTAGTTTGCTGGTGTTGGAGAAAACTGTAATTATAAGAATGGCTTCTCCTATCACTTCATAATTTCACACTCTTTCAATGTTTTGTCCAAGACTTCGAGTAATATTTATGATTCTTTGTGCATTCATCCCAGAAGATAATTTTAGCTTGTTTTAGAAGTTCACCTATCCAGAATCTCTTTCATACCGTCAATTGTACTTCGACCATAATCAACTACAGTTGTGGGGCCAAATGGGCAGATTGTCCCCCTTTCTAAGTGTGGCTGCAATGCTGCTGCCCAAGTGCGGTATGTTATTTTTCACGTATTATACAGCAATTGATTTATTAGAAACATTTTCTTGGTGCTCCTGGTGTGTCCAAGTAAATAATCCATGTAATGTCGCCGATTCTATCTATGATAAAGTTAGCAATTTCTAAAGGGCAAAAGTCCTGCCCTGATATATTCCACAGCACTTTGTTGAGGTATAAACGGGACTATTTTACATGTAAGAGGAATAACTGGCTAACATAATACATAAATTTCTTGGTCTCTCCAGGATTTGGTTTTGAGTTTCAGTTGCATGATAGATGTATGCCTAATTTTAATAATTCATATTTATTACACTAAAATAAAAAAAATTTGATAATCAAACAATGCATTACTCTAAAAAGATGTTCCTTTAAATTATATGTTTATCAGGAAATATTATCAAAAAATTTGAAGAAGGACTATCGGAAACTCCAGTGACTTTCATATTAGATTTTTTAAATAAGATCAAAAGTTAAGAAAAAGGATAATATCTGAAATCCCATTTTAAATGCTTCGAGTTGAATTACGTTATTAAAAGGATATTAATTATTTTAGCAATTTAAGCATATAAAATGGCCTTTTAATGTAGTCGCTAAAAATAATTTGTATTATAATATTTCTTTTTCACTAAAGTGTATTAACTCCTTACATTTTGAGTTACATAATTACTTTCCAGGAATGACCCAAATTCCTATGCAAAATTTTGTATAAATTGATCTAGCCATTTAAGAAGGTATAAACAACAAACATATACACTCTGTTCTATAGAGAATATTCATATAGATGTTTATATAAAAATGAACATGTCACAAAATGTAGACCACATTAATTGACAAATTACGAGTACGGTAAAATTGTAATACTTAAATTGAGCATTTTAATGGTAAATGCATTACACATTTCATCTATTAAAATTATCAGCTAATATTCTTTATTAAAAAATATAGGTAAAGTATATTTCACAATATTACCAGAATAAATACTGGCAGTATAAATTTATATTCATTAAAATTTAGTTTAATATCCTTTTTAAAACAACGAAAAATAATAGATTATATATTACAAATATGTTTACTGGAGTTATATTTTCCATCATAAATAATAAAAAGCCCTAATATGAAATGTTATCAAATATTATTTTCTTTCAACTCAGAAAAGTAAATTATGTTACAACATACTATTATTTCGTAAATTATAAGTTAAATTTATTAAGAGACAAATATCAACCAGCTGTTTTATATTGTATATCTTCTCTAATCGAATCCAGATTGCTGTATTTCTTTTTTCAGAGAATTAAACGATTAAAACAAGAATTAATATTGCCATAAAACAACGAAATTTTATTTGAAGATAATCTATTTTTTGTCCCATATCCCATATATAATAATAGCCTAAGTTGCCTGTCCATTTGTCATCGAATTTAAGAAGCGGTTGTACCTGGACTGGATAGAGGCATCCATATTGTATTTTGGAATAGTTAATATTAGCAAAATTCGAAGCGAGTTCGAAAACGTTCGAAATCAACCTCTTCCCCCCTTTACGAGTGTTTAATACCACTATTTCAATCTCTGTTGTCACCGGTTAATAGCAGAACATTAAATTTATCTATTTATCCCATAATAAACAAGTAAAAGTAACATTTTTTTTCTAATATTAGGACGTCATTAATTTAATCATTTCTTATTTTAAATTATTTAAATATCGCAGGCATTATTTTCATACTTTTTATCACTAAACTTAGTCATTACGTAAATGATTTTCTTTTATATTGGTAGTAAATAATAGATTAGGTACAAATGTGCTAATTTTAAATTTAATCATCGATTATTTTTTATTGTAATGAAAATTTTATCACGGGTGTTAACAACAAATTCTATTTATAAAAGTCTAGGATTCTATTTCACGGAATAATGAATATCTAGCGTTTAAGTTCTATATGTTTGAAAATTAAAAATTTTGTTCGTTTATACATAACCACACGGTTTGCAATAAATTAGCTAAATTTTGGACATCATTCATATATACCACCAAATAATCACTGTTAATATTAAAACCTCTGCTCTCCATCCTATCACGTAATATGAAAAGATAAATTAAAGTTGGAAACTAACATGTGGTCAGTAAAGATAAACAAATTATTGAGCGTGCAATAGATAATTATCAGCAAAAAAACAAATTATTTTTTAGCTACCTTATAAGGTACTTTTCAATTGTAAAAAATAAAAAAAATTACTACTATTAGCACATATAAATGTTATTTTTGCTATTAACACATAAAATGTTAATAGCAAAACGCTAATGCTTTTTTAGAATAATCTAAAAGTCATTTCAAATTGCTGGATTGTTAGGTTTTATATAAGAAAGGGTTAGTAATAAATACATTTTTTCATTTCATAATGAAAAAGACATTTAATCTAACACATTTTAAAGTGTTAATTATAAATTACTTATCTTTAAAAATTAAGAAGTTTGTTTGCTTGTGTGTTTGTTTTTTATAAATAATCACATGGTTTGCAATCGATTCGTTAAATTTTGGACATCATTCATATATACTACCAAATAATCAATGTCAATATTAAAACATTTGCTCTCCATCCAAATAATAATCCAAGTAATATGACAAGATAAAATAAAGTTGGAAACTATCATGTATCCAGTAAATATAAACATATTATTGAACGTTCACCAGATAATTATCAGCAAACCATTTTTTTAACCTGAATTATAAGGTACTTTTGAATTCTAGAATATAAAAAAAATTGCTGATCCCATCATGTGAAGGACAATATGCTAGTGCATTATAATTTGATAATCAAATCACCACTGTATGCCCCAATGTTTCAGTAACACATAAAATGTTACTAGCAAAATGCTAACGTGTTTTTAGGTGAAACTTCATGTAAGCTTGGTCATGAATTCTGATAATACTGTGTCACCAAACTGTCGGTAAAATTAAACAAGTGTAATAAATCTGAAAGTCTTTTGACACAGATGGAATGTTATGTTTTATATAAGAAAGGGTTAGTGATAAACATATTTTTTCATTTCATAATGAGAAAGATATTTAATCTTATAACACATATTAAAGAGTTAATTAGAAATTACTTATTAATTTTCCTTTGATGTTATTTATTAGAGTAGAAGACAAGCGTACAAAAAATCGTCTCAAGGCTTTTAATTATACATATATGATAGATTTTTATAGTCTAATAAATGGAGTCTATCTTTGTATTTAATTATTATATCAAAGAAAAGACCAACAGCTATAATTATAAAATACTAGACTACCACAAGTTTATTTTCAACTTATCTAATTTTAAAATTTTTTACAGTTTAAATTAATGATTAATTTTGTAAATAAATAAGTTTTGCAATGTAATTTATTTGAAAAAGGTAGAAATATAATTTTTATCCTGCAATACTATTTTATTGAATCAATAATAAATTGCTTAATTGTATGCCTTTGATGTTATTTTCATTTTAGACATACAAAAAGTATCTGAACGCTTTTATGGTTTATCATATCTTATTACTTTCAAAGTCCATTCAAAAGATTTTTTTGGTGTATTCAATAATTACATAAAATAATTAGATTAAAGGATAAAATCATATATTTTGAACAAATTGAAAAACTACTATAAAATTGAAATACTAGTCAATAAAAATGGTGACTTTCAGTTTATCTAATTTTAAGTATATTTAGAAATAAAACGCATATTTAAAATATTTATCTTTAAAATAATTTATTTGAATTTTAGGTTTTCATGATTATAGTAAACTAGAATTCATAAAAAATTCAAATCCTTAATTTATTACTTTTATATTAATTTAAAACACAGTTTAACCTCCATAACAAAATGAAATACGCTTAAACTACTTAAAAATTTTGAAATACTTTTCATTATGAGGGAAAATATAATTTAAGGAAATTATATTTTCCCTCATAAATTAGAAAAAAAGGCATAATGGGAAATGATAATGAAAATTATATTCTTTTAATCTAGAATAGTACAGGGCATTGTAGCATTTTATTGTTTAGTAATGCATTGGGTAAATTCATTAAAAGGTTATTTTATATAGTTGCTTGACACTGTATTACTTCTCTCATAAAAGCCAGATAGTCATTTTCATTTTATACAACATTAAATAATAAAAAAAGAGTAATGTGACAATAAAATAACAAAAATTACTACCACAAGTTATTTTTCAACTTATCTAATTTTAATTTTTTACAGCTTAAATTAATGATTAATTTTGTAAATAATATTTGCAATGTAATTTTTTGGAAAAAGGTAATTTTTCAAGTTTTATATACTAAATTGTTAGTAATCAATTTTTTCCCTTCTAAATAAAAATTGCATTTTTATCTTGCAATACTATTTTAGTGAACCAATAATAAATTGCTTAATTATATGACTTTAATGTTATTTTTCATTTTAGACGTACGCTGAACGCTTTAATGATATATCATAACTTATTGCTTATATAGTCAATTCAAAATATTTTTTAATGTATTCACTTATTATATAAAAGAATTAGAATAAAGAATAAAACCATGTATTTTGAACTAATTGATAAACTACTATCAAAATGAAATATCAGTCAATCGAAAAAGTAACTTCCAGTTTATATAATTTTAAATATATTTAGAAATAAAACGTATATTAAAACCATGATGTTCAAAATAATTTTATGTTTTCATGATCATAGTAAATTGCAATTAATTAAAATTCCAAATCCTTAATTTATTATTTTTATATAAATTTAAAACACAGTTTAAATTCCTTTACAAAACAACAAATCTAATTCGCTTAATTAAGGAAATTATATATTCCATCATCAATGAGAAAAGAGGCATAATATGAAAAGACAATGAAAATGATATTCTTTTAATCTAGAATAGTACAGGGCACTATAGCATACTATTGTTTATTAAAACATTGGTAAAATTCATTAAAATATAGTTATTTTATACAGTTACTTAACACTGCATTACTTCTATGATCAAAGCCAGATAGTCATTTTATTTTACATGAAATCATACAAAAGAGTAATCTTACAATCTAATTTTTTGTTGGTACTTAAATTCATTAAAATTTGTTAAATAAACATCTGATTTATTCTACTATGTTTCAGTAATGTACGGAAGGCCTTTACGTAATTAAAAATTAAACATTTTAAACATCGTAGAACGATAAGAAAACGCTACTAAAGATAATTTTTTAAAGAGATATATTTTCAAAGCTTAGATTTGATTAATTATGACATTTTTTCGCAGAACTGTCTACTTAGTTAAATGATGTCTATGGACATACGGCTATATATTTTTTTTTAATTTTAAGAGTTCATGTAATATAAGGTTCAAAGATGCATAATGTAGTATAAATATAGTAATTTGTTAAAAAAAGTTATTTTTTAAGCGTTCAACTACATTAAACATGTAATATTTCTTTTCAGTGAAGCAGGAGAATTAATAAAAATAAATTTTCATTTTAGACATATATAGTCTCAGAATTATTTTTAGAATTTACGTTAGATGGCATATTATGCATTAATACTTTCTTGGACTTATTAAAATATCATACGAATATATGATATATATATATTATAATATATATATATATATCATATATATATATATTTAATATTTATATATATATATATATTTTATATATATATATATATATATTATATATATATATTTATATATATATTATATATATAATATATATTGTATATATATTATTTATATATATATATATATATATATATAGATATTATAATATATATATAATACCAGATATATATATATTCTGTATATATTTATATATATTTATATATATATATATATATATATATATTATATATATATATATGTAAATTATATATATATATATATTATATATATATATTTATATTATATGTAAATCTTTAAAATATATATATATATATATATTATATATATTATGTATTATATAATATATTATAATTATTTATATAATTATAAAAATATTATTTGTGTATATTTATACAATTCTATATAAATCTGTATATATATATATATATATATTATATATTTTATATTATATATATATATATATATTATATATATATATATATAGTATCAGAAAAAACAATCGTATATTTTATATATAACGTTAAATATTAAAGTAAATTTTATAATTCTATGTATGTCTTAATTTCCATATCAGCTCGAAACAGATCAGTAAGCACAAATCTTTAAACATATACAATATGCATTCTTACTTAGAAATCTCTATTGCATACAAATATTATGGCATGCATTTGTGGGCTCGACAATTACACTTTGAATACAGCAGTCGACATGTATATATTAAGTTTAATGTAATTCGATATGGAAAGTGCACTGCAAACATGTCGAATCATAGTGGTTGTTAGCAATATTTAGGAACAAATCAAATTAATTACTAGAGCGCTTTAAACATGCATGCTCCTATATTCTTCCAAACGTGAGGTTACATTTTCTATTGAAATTAAATGAATCTTTGGTTTAAAATTCATATCAATATATATATATATATATATATATATATATATATATATATATATATATATATATATATATATATATATATATATATATATATATATATATTTATATATATGTAATATTTAATTCCCTTATTTATATATTTTAATATTAATTTAATAACATCATAATTTATGTTGGGGTTTGCTCGGTTTGTTGGGGTTTATACATATTTTTCGCTTTCCCAAATTATTTAAGGTTCTACTGATTTGAAATATGGTCGGGATTCATACAAAAGCACAACACATTTTATTAGTGACGAAACATCAAATTCATAAAACAGGCAAGAACCATTTGATCATCGTGCATAGAAACTGTTTAAGTAAGGATTTCTCAGGTAAAAAGACTCCGAATAATCCCTGAGCACATTTGATCACGTGATCAAAATACACGTGTTTAAGGAGAACGCTTTTACTATTGGCTAAAGAATTACGGACAGATACTGAATTAATTCTCTAGCGTGTCTGTACGGTAATAGGAGAGTAACCTAACAAACTATAACTTAATTTATGAACACATGTTATTAAATTATTATTTAAATCTGTTAATTAGGCATTTTAATATTGCATATAAATAAATATATATTTATATATATGTATATATATTATATATATATATATATATATAATATATAATATATATATATATATATATATATATATATATATATGTGTGTGTGTGTGTGTGTGTGTTGTGTGTGTGTGTGTGTGTGTGTGTGTGTATAAACACATATATATCTATTACAAACTGTGTTAGCTAACGAAATTGGTATAAAGGAAAATATTCTTTGAGAATTTAAAAAACTAACAATCAGATACCATCCTATTTATCCCTCTGTGTGAGGTCTTAAGCTCAGTCGTACCATAGGGCTATATAATTATATGGCTTAATTATAAGACAAAACTGTACAATTATATGACAGTTAATCCCCAATTATCCTTTAATGTCTATGGTGAGAGTGACTTCGAGATCTTTATTAGAAACAATTACCGGCTATAGCCTGAGGTAAAAAATTACCTTATTTTCTTTCATTTTATGAGATCACGATAGTCAAAAGACTTCTTGTTATTTTTTTAAATTAGCTCTAAAATATTGTAATCCTTATAAGCTAGTAAACTAATGGAGACTGCTTAAATATATAAATAAAATAATAAAAAGTTATTACAACAAAAGATGAAATTAATAAATCTATATTTTAAAAAATATTTAATTGCTTTAAAAGCAGTGACTGTTTTTTTGTTTTTATCTTATATTTAAATATATTTCTATAAACAAATATGTTTCTATACATTTATATTAGTAATTGTTTAAACATTTTTCTTCAATCAATTAGTCTGTAAAACTCGTTGACTATATCTAAAATTTAAAAGTTGGATTTTAATTAGGTTTCGAGTGCTGAGGGAAACTGTTTTATTTTTTCAAGAACATTAACATGAAATAATATTTCACTTCTAGAATTTTCTTCTAATATGATTAATACAAAATAATTTCAATATATTTAAATTTTAATACCATAAAGTTAATGATTTAAAAAAAATTTAAAGAAAAAGTAAAACTCAATGTTAAAGGAAAGGAATATATTTTTTTTTATGCTTCTGAAAAAGTTTTCTTAGATTTCTTAGTATTTTTAGAGGTTATTTAATTAGAACTGGATTTATGATCCCATATATATATATATATATATATATATATATATATATATATATATATATATAACAGTCCTTTACAATCTGATTAAATCATGTGAAAAAATAATAAATGATAATTCATAAAAATAACTTACGTAGAGGAATTTAAATATCATTCTTTCAAATTGAAAAAAAATATGATTTTTTTTAACAGTCATAATTGTATGGATGTAACAATCGGTACTAATTCAGATGTGTATATAAAGGCATAAGAAATTCAATAAATAAAACTTGAATTTAAAGAAGATGGATTAAAATTACTACCAATATATATCATTGAACACTTGTAACTACAATATATATCTGAATATATACAAATTTTAATAAATAATATATATATATATATATATATATATATATATATATATATATATATATATATATACAGATAGATAGATAGATAGATAGATAGATATAGAGATAGATATACTTTCTTTTACTAGACACTTTATATTTGAGCATTAACAGAATATGTCGACATATAAATACGCAGGAGGTAAGAAGTATATAAAACGTTTATTACAATAATTTAATATGACATTTAAAAATTAATTTCCTGTACCATTAACCCAAGAACAATTATAAATAGAAATATATAAATGTTTGTATAATAAATATGAAAATCAAGATAAAAGTTTTGTACCAGATTTAAGAATGTTCTTTTAGGGCTCCCTGCTTCCAAAATTTTCTGTACTTCTGCGTCATTCATATTATTATTGCTGACAATACATTCTTGGATTAAAAAAATATTTATACTTCAGTAAACGAAAGAAAGCACTTTCATGATTATGCAGTAAATTACTAACCTGAATTCCGTTATTTATTTATAGAAAAGTAAATAATATTGAAGTCTTACATAATGGAAATGGTAAGGTTTTCAGATAGAAGTAAGAAAAATATCCTCTAATGTGAATTTTCTACTTAGCGTCTAAGCATTCAATAAACAAACTTTTTTTATTATCCTAAATCATGTAATCGGTTTCAGGCAGTTAAATGTGATTTGGAAGGAAAATTGCTTTCTAATAACTCCAAAATAGATGAAAAAAGTCTTTGTATTCAAGGAATGGAATGCAGAGAGTAATTTTATGTAGCGAAAGTAGAATTTAAAAGGATTTCCTGTTACTGAAAGTATCATTATCTGCCCACAGATAATGAATGATTTGTGATTAGTTGGGATGTTACTGAAATCATTACCTTCGCTTACCACAACAAACAGGATAGTAACCCTGCAAATAAGTCAATGGCCTAAAAAGATAATGAAATATAGAGTAATTTTACGACTAATATAATACTGCAGAGAAATAAAATATTTTTGGTGTAATCGAATTGTACTACATGTACAATTGTCAAAATACTGAAAAATACTGAGAATATACCAATATCAGAAATAATGTGGATGTAATATATATCTAAAACGTTTATATCAGTATTCTAGTATTTTATAAAATTAAAATTCCTATACCATTAACTGGAGTAAAATTGTAAATAGAAACATAAATGTATATAACATAAGATAAAACTTTGTAACAATTTATAAGCATGTATAAAACATGTATAATATCACACTTTTTTACAAGTTTCATATTTCACAAACACATCAATCTTTGGGAAATATGGTTGCAGTTATCAATATATATATATATATATATATATATATATATATATATATATCTTTGTTATATATATATATATTTGTTATATATATATATATATATATATATATATATATATATATATATAATTTATATATATAAACATATATATATATATATATATATATATATATATATATATATATTTATATATATATATATATATATATATATATATATATATATATATATATATATATATATATATATATATATATATATATATATATATATATATATATATATATATATATATATATATATATATATATATATATATATATATATATATGTGTTATAAAATTATGATTACTTCGCAGTTCATACTTTTGTGTAAACATATAAATAAAAAGATTTCAATCTTTGTTAGTTAATTAAGCAATTTAGAAACATGTATAGAACTTGTATAATAGAACACTTTTTAGTAAAGTTTCAGGGTGTTGTAAATTTAGGGGAAAATACACATACTAAAAAGAATAAAAAGCGATATTTTTCTAAAATTTTACGGTTCAACATACATACTATATATATAATTATATATATATAACTTTGTATTATAAATATTTGTGGTCAGAGTTTGAATTATAGTTTAACAACGATAAATTTTACAACGATATAATAAAATGTTATTAGAAGTACATTATCTATCATGTGTTAAAAAATAATTTTACGTTACTTCGCAGTTCATACTTTTATTTGTACATCATGCATAATTACAAGTTATAGATTTAAATATATGATTTTTTCAACATTAGCATAATGTTAATATGCAACGTGTTAGAAACATATGTGATAGAACTTGTATAATAGAACACTTTTTAGTAAAGTTTCAGGGTGTTGTAAATTTAGGGGAAAATACACATACTAAAAAGAATAAAAAGCGATATTTTTCTAAAATTTTACGGTTCAACATACATACTAAAATGAATAAAATTATATTTTTCATAACTTTGTATTATAAATATTCGTGGTCAGAGAGAGTTTGAATTACGCCTCAGTTTAACAACGATAAATTTTACAACGATGATAATAAAATGTTATTAGAAGTACATTATCTAACATTCTCTAAAAAATAATTCTACGTATAAATATAATGATAGTATTATATTTTTAAAACATCATGCATAATTACAATTTATAGATTTATAAATATATACATTTTGAAACTTTACGCATAATGTAATATGCAACGTGTTACATGACATATGTGACCAAAAAATAGTGGAATATATAACACAATGGGACACTAATTATCACAGTATTTTGGGGGTATTTTTCTAATATAAAAGAACATATAAATGTGACAAAACCACAACAAATTAATATCAAATAATAATTAAGTTTTGATATATGAAGCACTTAAAAAAGAATGATGAAAGACTAAAATATTATATTTTTTTCAAAAGATTATTTTTATATTTTTAAACCCATGCCAATACACGATTAAAAATGCTAATGAAGGACACTTTTAGATTGACGTCATTTTGATCTTCATCCTTTTAGCTTGTATCATTATTTTTTCCCATCTCAAAAGCATTGATTGTCATTAAATCGACTCCTAGTGTATTACTCCCCATTTATTTTCGAAAGAAAACAGATGATTACGATGACATTCTCATTCGGGAACAGAGTCTTTATAAATGTAAAACAACAGGGGAGTAGAATAGAAGTAAAAGGGGAAAAAACATGAGGCTGTTCAAAATGTTCTCATTACGAGATCACAGACTTTTAAGGCTGTTGGATATATTTAATTTTAATTTGTAAAAAAGAAAAATGTTATACCTGGAAAAATAGTTCTAAAGAATTTGCTCTAACAATATTATAAAGTTAGGATGTTTATTATTGAGTTGAATAAACAAGAAACAGTGTTTTCTATAGTTTTATACATGTATTGTTTCTATAGTAATTAAAATACATTCTAAAAGTTTTTAATTTATGGATACTGATGAAAATAATTGATGATATGTTTTCTTATACAATCATATTTTTATAATGTAATTACCTTTGATTGTTTGGTTAATAATATTTATAGCTGCGACTTCTTGTGTTTCGGCGTTAATTGAACAAATTAAACTGCCATATAGATATAAATGTTCTTTAATCAGAGACTAATTTATTTTTATGAATGAGGTAGTTAAAAAAAGTATCAGTCTTCATTTGGTAAAAAAAAGAAAGACATAGTTAGCATTTCAGACAATAGCAGGAATTATATATATATATATATATATATATATATATATATATATATATATATATATATATATATATATATATATATATATATATATATATATATATATATATATATATATATATATATATATATATATATATATATATATATATATATATATATATATGGATGGCTGTAGTAATCGATATTTCATAAATTATCTATCAAAAAATTTCAAAATTGCAAAATATTTCAAATCAAAAAATTTCAAATTTTCAGCGTGACATTTCACACTAAAAAATTGTTTTACTGATTTTTGTTTAGTCCATTTAGTTGTGAGTTACAGGGTGTTAAAATTGGAGGTCAACAATGAGAAAATTCGGTACATTTTACATTTTTTCTTTCCTAAAGGCGAAAATACAAGCCGGGCTGCTGAAATTGTAAATGATGTTTATGGTGCCGATACTGTAACAGCTTAATACGTGCAATTTTAGTTTCATCTATTCCGTTCAGAAATTTTTGATGCATTTTTGAAATGTCGGTAAAATCACAGAAATAATCAAAGTTGACCGGCATGTTAGTAGTCTTAGCATTGACGAGAAGCTAAAGATCGACCATAAAACAGCTTTAAACCATTTGACCAAAGTTGGATTCAAAAACAACCTTGATGTTTGGATGCCACACTAAAAAACTTTTTGAAGAAGGATCGAATTTCTGTCTGCGAATCCTTGGCCAAACCTGATGAAATCGACCCAATCTTAAACAGAAGGTGACTGGGGAGGAGAATGGGTCCAATACGACAATATTGTGCGAAAACGATCATGGTCAAAGCGCGGTGAACTCAAACGGTGGCCAAACTAGGACTAACGGCCAGGAAGGTTTTACTGTGTATTTGGTGGGACTGGAAGGGAATAATTTATTATGAGTTGCTTCCATTTGGCCAAACACTAAATTCAGATCTCTACTGTCAACAACTGCACCGATTGAAGCTAGCGATTTATCAGAAACGCCAGTCTACATATGTCTGTGGTGACTCGCCAGAAACTCAGGGAGCTTGGTCGAGAAATTTTAATGCATCCACCATATAGTCCAGACCTGGCACCAAGCGATTAATTACTTTTTCTCTCATTGCAGAACTTCCTGAGTGATAAGAAATTGGGATCAAGAGAAGATTGTGAAAATCGATTACTAAAATGTTTCGACAATAAGGACCAAGAATTCTATGAGAAGCATTATGAAGATATTTTTTAAAATGGCAACAAATTATACAATAGAACGATGCATATTTGACCCAAATCGGACAATCCGAAACATGTTAAATAAAGTCATTAATTTCACGCAAAATTAATGTATTCCTTTTTCCCCAACCTAATATATATTATTTATATTTTCCTACAAATCAAGTATCATGTCAGTATCCACAGAGTTATATTTAGCATGTAAAATAATAGAAGGTTATTTATATCTGTATTAACAGAGTTATTTCCAGAGCTGAAAAGAGAAATTCTGTTTAAAGGTGATATGAACTTTCGAAACAGTTGGACATATATTTTTAGTTGAAAATTGTTTTAACTAATAGAACAATCTTGACAAAAAATATGTACTTTCTTTTTCAACAAACAAAACATCAAATATTTTTAGAGCTGGATAAAAATGATTCTAAATCCAAATCACCTTAGATTCGTTTAATTTAGAAATTAGAACTGTAAGAAGATTTTTTTGTATTTTATTGGTCAGTGTTAATGAGAGGTGGATTACCTTTTTGTTAATGTATTTTTTATGTTTGCAAAGTAAGTGCAATTAGTAAAACTGATTGCCATTAGAATATAGTCGTCCAAAACGTTTCTATTCTGTCTAATTCTGCACCTTTTATAAGTTTCCTAATGGAGTAGGAACTCTTACACAGATATTTACAGCTGCTAAAATACGATATTTTGTAGCAACACAAGACCAAAAATTTTAGGAACTTAAAAAGAGATATATTAAAAACAAATCTTCAATACAAATTCCCAAATTTGTGTCTGATATTGCGATTTACTTCAATTCTTCATTCAGCTACAAGTAAGTTCTTTCTGACGCTAGGACAATCTTCGGATTAGACTGTATTTACAAACTTTTTCTTGCTCCCTATAACTCTATCGTAATTTAAGGATCTTTTACTGATCTTGTAATTTACTTAAGTAATTAAATTTAAAAAATATTTAATTAACAAAAAGATAAAGAATAAAACTCACATAAAAACCTTAAAAAATCCTAATCACGTTTGTTTTATGTGAGATTCGAGATTAAATAAGAAACTTTTGTTTATTTACCATTAGGCTGATAAAAACCATTAGAATTCTGTATGTCAGTTTAATGATTTAATGAAGAATAATAATTACGTGAAGATTTTACGACGCAATTTATTTTTCGTTTCTTTCTGTAACTTAAATAGAAAAAAAGTGAAAAAGAGATGAATAGTACGTTCAGAACTATCTTTAATCTCTCAAGTTGATTAATTCTCTCAAATTATATTAAAAAGTCTTTAGGATATTTAAGGACATAAAATAATTTGTGGTTTAATTTTTCTAAAAGAATAATGGATTCCATTATAAGTACTCTTTTTATCCCAATAGTTTTAATGAGTTGTTTTAATGCTTTTCATTGCAAGATTTTTCTTCTCATGCTGTTTTCACTTAAAGAATAGTATTATTATGTTGTATGTATCATATGAACATTAGGGGATAAATAAAGAACTTTTGGCATTTATTCATCATAAAATAAATCCATAGATATGTATATATATATATATTTATATAAGATATATATTATATATATATATATATAATTTATATCTTTTTATAATATATATATATATATAATATATATAAATATATATATATATATATATATATATAATAGATTTATATATATATATATAAAATTATATTTTAATATATATCTTTTTCATTTAAATAATATAATTATATATTATATTTATTCTATATATATATATAATATATATATATATATATATATATATATATTATATATATATATATATATATATATACATAGATATAAATATATATACATATTTATATATATATATATATATATAAATATATATATATATATATATATTATATATATATATATATAATATATATATATATATATATATATAATATATATATATATATATATATATATATATATATATATATATATATATACATATTTATATATATATATATATATATATATATATATATATATATATATATATATACATATTTGAATATATATATATATATATATATATATATATATATATATGTATCTATGTATGCATGTATACGTTACGTTTGAGAGGAGTACGTTTTACGAATCATCAGAGCATATCTTTGTTCCTGTTATATTTTTTAACTTAAGCTCTTTAGAAAAATTAAAGTCTTATTAACTTTTATGCAGTGGGGAGTTAAGTATATAGAGTAATGTGCAGTTGTACATTCAGGAAATGTACAGAATCTCTAGATGAAAAAGTCACATTTATATTACGACTTATATATAGTCGTCTATACCTATATATTATAATACTTTTCATATTTCATAAAGATTTCAAAATTGTTTATTCTATCACTTATATGGGCAAGCTGACATCTATGCATATATATTTTAATATTTTTCATTATTAATATACCTATAATATATTTTAATAATTTTTTATATTTCATAAAGATTTCCTTTAAAATTGTTTATGCTTTATTTACAAGCAGGCTTCTATGCTCATATATTTCAATATTTTTGAGTTTTGAATCCTAAAAATCCCCAAATTTATCTGTATTGTTAATGTTATATGTACACGCAGGAATCTGTATCTAAAACTGTAATAATATTTACAAATTTGGCTCATAAAGATTACCATCAAAACCTGTGAAATTAAAAAAAATAATTATCCATATCTGGGAAAGAGATATCAGCTAATATTGTAGAATTAGTAAAACCATAGTCCCATTTTGGCCCCATTTAAAAGACTGACATCTCAAATGCATTAAAACATATGAAATGAGAAATAAATGCCATTCTCATCAATGGGGCGACAGACTTTAAAAACGAGTGCCATCATTAATATATATGACACATAGATATTTGAGAATACGTGCATAATACTTGTATGTGTACATGTTTTTTAATTCCATATATAAAAAAGTTTAAAATATTCGGAGCAATAGCCCCTAGTGTGTGAGGTTCTATTGTGCCAATATCCGAGACCAAGTGCCCTGGACTTCGAAGCATAATGTCTGGTTAGGTGGTCAACCTTACATGGAACCTCCATGTTTATTTCCCAAGCAAGCTCAGTCCTTGTAAAAATATTTTAAGAATCCTGGCATAGTCAAAGAAAAGTAACAAAATTCTTTATTTCTTGCGAACGATTACAGTCAAGGTAACTGCTGCTATGTTGAGTAGAAGTGTCGTTTATATTTTTCATTTTGGCAGCATCACCTCATTACAATTGAAATCTTTTCATTGGCAACCTCACTTTGTCTACCCAGTAAAAGGATGAAATTCTCTCTCAACCTGACCCAACCCTGGGATTGAAACTCGGACCTGTGTCGAAGGAGAGAAAAGCACTACTCCCCAACGCCAGTGGGTTTTAACTAAAAGAAGTTTTATATAAAGAAACATAAGTAGATAAAAAGTGCACAATTATTTTCTACGCTTAAAAATCTGTTTTAAAGATTCTACATAACTTACTTGAAAATATAGTACTTCTGTTAAACCCCTTTTTCAGATTCTTTATTTTTTACAAACACCTTTATCAGCACGAATAAAGTAAAACGCTTAAAAATTACAGATCGATAACTTTAAAACAGAGGCTTATAAACATTTATTATGCAAATATAGTTTGTATAAGCGTAACATCGCATTTTCTTTAATATAAACATCTTTACTTTTTAAAATAAATAACATGCACGCAAATACAGGTCTTAAACTCTAATTATCGTAGATTAAGAGTAAACGTTTTGCACTTATTGAACATATAATCATATGTTGAGTTATTGATAAATGGACAAAAACAGAAACTCATTTCCGAAGCTCGAATAAAAAAAATATCTCGACTGAGAGGATTTTATTTTTATTCCTTACCAACTGCATCGTTGGTACGTCACTCCCCTTGATCGATAAGGAGTGGTTGCATGCAAATGATAATTACATAACTGAATAAGACAGAATTCCAAATTTTCGGACAGCAGATATATCCTGGTATTATGGCCGCACATTAATCCCCTTGTAACACAGTTTGTAATTTGCATGCACTGCCCATTAAAGTTTCAAGATAACACTCAATTAGTGAAGTTTGAGCATTAGCGTTAAGTCACTTAAAAGCAAAATATTGAGAGAACATTCTGTTAGAGATATTACCTAAATTGCTGACTTCTTTGTGCATCCTATAAATTTCATTAGAAACCAATGGGGAATTTTAGGGTTTCCTTTCGTACAAATTTCATTAGGTCATTTTTCATAAACTTAGAAGGCAGACAATCTCCTTTGTATTCTAATGCTTTAAATAATAATTTACCTAATCAATCCCATATATGTTATTAATGCAGCCATTGTTTTAAGTTTAAATGCTCAAAAACTAAAATTTAAGGTATTATAAGGCCACATAAAGTTTTTTTATGTATATACCTTATATAGAAAACGTTTTACGGAATTTAGAATTAATTAAACCTCTCTTGATAATATTTACCTTAAACTAAAAACAAAAAAAAGCTATTATAATTATTATTTAAATTGCTATCTTTTGCCTTCTCATATAATAAGAAATTGTTATGTGGCCTTCATAGTTCTCTTCCATGCAAATTTAAATAATTAATTTTTAGTGAATATAAGATATAATTTACAAGCTGTTTACGTATTTTACAAAAACTGTATAAAAATCACTCCTATGACATCTTGTTTTATCTCTCAGGCTTTGGTCTGTGATGACATGAAGTGAATATAATATGACCAGATTCAAGTCTTACACTCACTTCTAATCAAACACTTATCTATCGGATCTAACCTTCCGTAAGCAAACTTGGGGAGGAAAGTAAGGTTCGGGTTTCGTTAGGTTTAGTTTCGTGCTATATGGTCTATATTCTGCTACATAAGGACTAATAATAATGCTGGAATCTATTGCTTAACCCTTTAAAGGTAACCAAAATAAATTCATGGGAATTTAATGTAATTTGTTTACAAATGTTATCTATAAGCCTTGTATATGTAAAATATATAAATTTTCTTTACATTCCTTAGAAGGGTTTGCCTTAGAGGATACCAAATTAGGGTTTGAGAAGTGGCTTAGTTGAATAACCCCTACCCTTGTACAGCTTGAACATTATGCCTTTTTAAAAGTTTAGCTATACTTGAAGAACAATAAATGATATTCCTTAAACTGATATAATAGCTTAACAACTTGTAAGTGTTGTTTGTATAGATACTTTTATTTGAGGTCATAAGTATGATAAATTGAATCTGACTTCTCAAGTACAGAAAATTTAAATGCATATATTTCAATAGAAAAAGAAATAAATAAGTTAAACCTAGAACTATCTTCTGTTATATATTTAAAATATCAAAAATATAATATGTATAAAATATGTAAAATATATGATATATATATATATATATATATATATATAAATATATATATATATATATATATATGTATATATATATATATATATATATATATATATATATATATATATATATATATATATATATATATATATATATACATATATATATATATAATATATATATATATATATATATATATATATATATATATATATATATATATATATATATATATATATATATATATATATATATATATATATATATATATATATATATATATATATATATATATATATATATATATATATATATATATATATATATATATATATATATATATATATATATATATATATATATATATATATATATATATATATATATATATATATATATATATATATATATATATATATATATATATATATATATATATATATATATATATATATATATATATATATATATATATATATATATATATATATATATATATATATATATATATATATATATATATATATATATATATATATATATATATATATATATACATATATACAGATATAAATAATCGAAAACTCATCCATATCTTCAAAAAGATTTTTAAATTGCAAAAGCTCTTGATTCTACATCATTGGCTTCCATATATCACATATGAATGAGATTGGTGCCGTAAATAATTATAAAAAGGTAAAGTAAAGTACTCCAAAAAGTAAAGTTTAAAAAAAAAGATGTTTAATAGGCGGTTTTCCTACGAATCCACTGTCCGTTAAAGAGTTAAAGACGCTTCCGAACGGTTACGAACATCCATGTTTCGGTAGGATTCCAACCTACCGGAGTTCGTGGTTTCGAATTCCACTCAGGCATCGATGTCCGTAGCCTGTCGAAATCGGCTTATTGGACCTCTTGTTCCAATAGTAGTACGTAGTGCACCAAACCAAACCAAAACAATTCCGAAACTTGCTTAGCTTAACAAGTTTCATACGAAGGTGAAATAAGAGAAATACCGGTTACGCTTAATTCTGGACCCCAGTCAGTTAAACAAATCAACAAGAGGTTGTAAAATCAACAAAGGTTCAAAAAAATACCATTGGTTAATTCCAAGTGATATGCATTAATGAAGAGAAATATATTTGTTATGAGTTTTGAGAGGGGTAATTTATTCATAAATTTACTTTCTTATAAACGTAAAAGAAATTTTTTTTATTTTAAATACTTTTATTTCTAAAACTGTAATGAATACATACTCAGTATCAATACTTATCTGGAAGGGGAATACAATATATCTGGAGAAATATTTTTCCAGGCTTGTTTTTGCTTAAAAGTATCCACTTATACATAACTTTTCTCTCCCTGTCCTAAAATCACATTTAAATTGAAACAAAGAGGGTTCCAAATTCATAATACGACAACTCTGGAAATAGGTTAAGATTACAAATTAAATTTTGCAAACTCTTGGAAAAGCAGCAAGTCAAAGCAACTTAGAGAAATTTCTAGAAAAGAAGAATTTTTACGAAATGTAATTGCATCCATTGCGTTTATTTTATGAAAGAATGGTTTGCTTTATTTAGCACTCACATTGAGCAAAAAAATTGGTAAATCCTTGCTTAAAATATTCATGAATATTTTATGCAAATCTCAGTTTTTATTCATTCCGGAGAAAACCACCAGATCATGTCTAAAATGCTTGACAGTGTAAAATTTATTCATAACCATTTTTTTTGAATGGTTATTATTTTTGACACAAGGATGGCAATTCGTATATTGCAAATTTGGGGTCAAAATTCTTTTTATAGCTTCCAAGAAAATTAAAAGCCAGGATATTTTAGAACATTATTTTTTTTTGTAATAACATGTATCATTAAAACATTTATAATACACGAATGTTCCACTTAATAAGGCATATAAACGAAGATCTAAAGTTAGGTCAATGCAAACTGATATACTCTAATCTGTAAGTGTAATTTTTGTCTTAAAATATAATATTTATATTTCGGAAATTGTTTATTTCGTCAATATATAGCCCTGGCTTGTAAGTAGCAAAATCACTTATCTACCCTTACATAGATTTAAATATAATGTTGTTTATTCATTTTGAAAATTAAGAGAAATATTCAAATTTCAATTATTTTAATTTTTCTATACTATGAAAAATCCAAGGTCACCATCTGTAATTAAATGTCTACATCCATACAAACATACGTACGCACACACACACGCATATATATATATATATATATATATAATTATGATAGCTGATATATGATATATATATATATATATATATATATATATATAATATATATATATATATATATATATATATACAGTCAAACCTGTCTATCTCGAAACCTACTTATCTCGAAAACGTGTTTTTGTCGAATTTTTTCATTTTCCCTACATTTTCAATAAAAATTTAACGTATTTTCCAAAAATATCTCAAATTATTTTTCCCCAAACCTGTCTATCTCAAATTTTCGTAAGAAGCACAACATTCCAGTTTAGAGCCTTATTGCGTTGACAATCGCACAAGTTCCCATTTCCCGAAAATACACTTATAGTTTTCTTTCTCGGGGGTTCATAGACTAAGCGTTAGTCTATGGGGGGGATTGGTCAAGGACTGGGTGGGAATTGCACTAAAAACGGGTTCTCTGCTCTGGAATAATAAGGGATGGGGATTGAAGAGAGGGCAATAGAAGGAAACCGAAGATCAACCAACCGGCCGAGGAAACTGATGAAAACCCCAAGGAATGGATGATTATCAGAGAAAAACTGAATACTGACACTTCATTTAATGATCATGAATCAGTGGTAACTAGCGGAACATTATTAACTGATTCCGAAATTTTAGAAAACGTTCGTATAACTTCTGAGAATGAAGAGTATCATGGATAAGAAGACAACATCGATAAGAAAAAGTTGCTACGCAAAAAAAAGTCATTGAAACACTAAGAATTTTTCTTGAATCCAAAGAAAATATTGATCAATTTGTTTCCATTGTGTCAAAACTACAAAAAACTGTTCAATCCAAAAAGTTTTGCATCAAAAACTCCTAATGGATTACTTTCTTTAAGGTATGTAAATGAAACTGAAAGTACTTCAAATTTTCAATTTTTTGTATTGTGTAAAGAAATTATCTTAGTCTATTTTCATAAAGCCTGCATATCTCGAATCCTGTGATAGACAGGTTTGACTGTATATATATATATATATATATATATATATATGAAACATGCTGGCCGGGACCTAATTGATCCTGTGGTGGTCGAGAGAATTACATTAAGATTTTTCAAAGGATAATTAAAAACATCTTTATTGTTCATTTAAAATAGTCCTCAATCACACAAATGAGCCATGCGGCCTCTTATAACCTTAGGGTCGTCACCAGCGTGAGGAATTAATTTTACGTGTGGCCTTAATAATTTTGTTGTGAGAATTTTAGAAATCTTGGTTTAGAGAAAATAGGTTGGTGAGTTCTTTACGCCAAGAGAAAGGAGATTTTATCTTTAACGCCAAGAGGCTTCTAGAAAGACAGAGAAATCATGGACTTAGTTTTTTTTAATATAGGAGTTAATAATTTGAAATCTAAGATTATTGTATTTAAATTTTTACGTTACATATATAGACATATATATTGTGTATGCGTGTACGGATATGTAATTACCTATAAATATAAAAAATATAAGTAACCATTAAAAAAATGTTGTTTAATAAAAACCACTAAGACATTATTAATTGACCGCAATATGTACATGTTTCCTAACATTCAAGTATCAAGTAATTTATTTTAATTTATTATGTTAAAAGCTATAAAATATTAACAAATTCAATAAAATAATTTGAAGAACACGTATTAATTCAACGTCATATTTTGCAAAGTCCCTCGCTCCGAATCTTAGTAAATAGACTGAAAATTTTGGATAACTCTTCGTTATGAATAAATTTTACGCCTTCAGAATCTAAAATATGGAGTTGTCCAAAATTTTGTTATTTTTTTAGAGAATAACCGTAAAAGAGGTTTCGCATGAGGTACTCATGAATATAAGATACGATGATTAGTATGATATATTTTTTTCACACAGAATGGCAGCTCGTAAAAGAGCTATTCTTAATCTTTAAAGGAAAGAAATCCTAAACAAACATAATGGTTTGTTTTAACGCAAACAAATGAGAAAATAATACGATATCAGTATTAATATATATATTTTTTTAATGAGGAGAAATAATTATTATATTTTCTTTTTAATAGAGGGGCTTGACAGAAGAATAAGAAATAATTTTAAATAGATACGGTTCACTTTTATTAATATTTTTAATGAAAAGTAAACCAACATCACCTAGTGAGACATACGATTGTGTGTAAGTGAATAGCTTTACACAACTACTGGTAGAAAGAATAACAAGTTCAAAGACAGAAAAGTAAAATGTAGCTCATTTACTGAGTTAGCGTTGTTAGATAATTAGAATGAGGTAAAGGGGACGTGCAATGATGTCAAGTACGGTAAGGAGCAATGGTATAGATGCAGCACGTTGGATTCAATGTAAGTAAAAAGTCCAGTAGTAGTATATGAACAGTTATTCCAGGGAAAGTATACAAGTTAAAAATGAGCTTATTAGCGGAGTGAGCATAGTGAATCACTGATGACCAATTAGGATGTCATCAGAGGTCAAGTATGGAAATATGGCAATTGTATAGATGCAGCATGCTGGAGTAACATTAGATATAAAGCATACTATTAGTGTATGTACAGAACTTAGGTGAAAGCTTTAAAAGTTAAAAAATATAGTATATTAGCGGAGTGAGCATAATGAAGCACTGACGACCAATTAGGATGTCAACTGTGGTCAAGTATGATAATACTGCAATTATATAGATGCAGCATTCTGTATTAACATTAAATATAAAGCATATTATTAGTGTATGGAATCACTTAGGTGTAAGCTTACAAATTAAAAAAGTAGCGTATTAGTGGTGTGAGCACAATGAAGCTCTGACGACCAATTAGGATGTCAACTAAGGTTTAGTATGATAATACGGCAATTGTATAGATGAAGCATGCTGGACTAACATTAGATATAAAGCATACTATTAGTGTATGTACAGAGCTTATGTGAAAGCTTTAGCAGTTAAAAAAGTAGAATATTAGCGGAGTGAGCATAATGAAGTACTGACGACCAATTAAGATGTCAACTGAGATCAAGTATGGTAATATGGCAATTGTATAAATACAGCATGCTGAAGTAACATTAGATATAAAGCACACTATACACACTAAGTATGTGAAAGCTTTAGTGGTTGAAAAATTACCATATTAGCAGAGTGAAAGTAAGGAAGTACTGAAGAACAATAAAGATCTCCAATGTAGTCACATAGGGTAAAACGGCATTGGTACAGATGCAACAACTCGGAGTTACAAGAGTTATAAAATACTCTAATATGTGGACAGTATTTCTGAGAAAATTATTAAATTAAAAAATAATCATATTAGCTTAGTGAGTATAATGAAATAATAAAGACTAATAAGAACCTTCAGTGAGGTCAAATACGATAATCGGATTGACAATGGTATGAATGCAACATGCTGCAGTCACGGTAGAAAATACTAGTTGTGTATGGATGATAGTTCTGAGAAACCTATGGAAGTTGAAAATCATCATGCTAGGGGAGTGAAGTACTGTGTGACTTCAACTAAAACCACGTACGGTAAAGCTGTAATGCTGTACATGAAACATGGATTCAAGGTAGGTATAAAGCACACTAGCGATGTATGAACAATATCTGTGTGAAAGCACTGTGCATATAATATTAAAGATAATGAAGTATATATCAGTCCAATGTGTTTAGGAGAAATACTGATGACATTTCGAATTTTATTACGAGGGTTTATCTGAATATCATGCAAAATCTTAACCAGATTGGTCTAGATATTTTGAAAAGACAAACATACACCCTTACAAGAAAAGAATTTATTTATATATATATTAGAATTTTTTCTCTTAACTCTTTTCCTGTCATGTATATCACATATGTTATACACATCTAATGATTTATACGTTTGTATATTACATGAGATACACAAGTAACTACAATTTGATTTATATTTAAGTATAATCTTCTGTTATACGAATGAAATTTCAGTATAATCTTCTGTTATGCGAATGAAATTTAATTCTTCTATATAGTGTAAATCATAACCAAATGGGATACCCAAAGGGTTAAATAAATTGTATGTATTTAGTTTTAGCGTTGCAAATAATTTATTCGCTTACTTATAAATGTACTTAAATTCTGCACAACAATGGCTTCAGTAAAACATTCCTCAAATTTCAAAGTTCCTCATTTTTCTTTATTAATATGTTGCAAAATTGTAAATTTGATCGTTTTACTAATTTAAAGAACACTTAACAGCTATACAACAGAAATTAGGCTTTCTCTGTTTCAGGAAATAAAATGGTACTGAAATCTGAATAACTTCTTTATATGAAAACATTTTATGTATGCAGACTCAAAATTGTTATCGGTCACCATAAGTTATCCAAAATTTTCTATTATTTTGCAAAATAAAGGAAGAAAAGGTTTTACATGAGGAATTCATGAATATAAGAGACGAAGATTAGCGTTTTCTTTTCACTCAGAAAGACAGCTATCTCAAATGAACAAAATATATTTTTCTCGGTAAGAAAAAATTATGTTCGTGAATAAATATGAGGAATTGCGTTAAAAGAAAATGAATTAAATATTATGCGAGACACATTTCAAAAGTTTATTAAGTTAAGAGACTTTTATTTTGCCTTGATTTAAAAGGAGTTGTTTAAGATACCCTCTACAATATATATATATATATATATATATATATATATATATATATATATATATATATATATATATATATATATATATATATATATATATATATATATATATATATATATATATATATTCAAATTAAGATTACAATTTCTGAAAAGAACTTCTGCAAGTATAAAATATGCGACAGGTATTATATAGTATTATTTTTGCAAAACTTGTAAATAGGCATATTGCTGGAAAGGCTTTTAATGCCAAATTTGGCGATTTGGTGCCATTTTCACTGACATATTGTATAAAATAGAAAACGTTATGGTGACACATATGGCGACTAGACGACCATTTGGCAAGATATTGACGTTACGGAAATTCGTCAAAATGTCTATGGGCCTATAAACATAGATTAGTTTTCATAGTCTGAAGACGTATTACTTTGCCACAACACGCCCTAGTGTATTAGCACTCGATATGTATTAGTGATTTTGTGTGCGCTGTGAACTGAATTGTACTAGATTGTATACTAGAGTTATTCTACACAATCTATTCTGATCTAGACTATTATGGACTGTTGTAGACTGAGCTGTACTGATATGCGATTTTTTAATACTTTTTTTTCTTGTGTTTTTTGTGTTGTCTTAGGCAAAGGTCATTCAATCGCAGTACTCACAGATGTGAAAAAAATGTAAAATAATTACCAATTAGTTTGGAACGGGAAACATGATTTTATACAAAATTTTGTTTCTTTGAAATTAAATAA
>CM063501.1:136033974-136063974 GCA_032207245.1 Pardosa pseudoannulata
CACATAAATATGGATCTTTAACACGGAATACCTAAAAATATTTTATTTTATCAAAGTAAAGTGTTTGCATGAGGTACTAATGTGTATTAGACGAGAATTAGTGCTTTTTTATTTCAAAGGACAGTCAGTACGAAATGTAGTATATTAAATATGGAGTGAGAAAATCCTAATGAAAACAACAAGTAATTTCCTTGCAAGTTTTGCAAGTTATATTTATTTTTTAAATTCTGATTGTGCGGAATATAATTTGCAGAAATATAATTTGCACATTTGTTTAATAATTCAAAAGTAGGTTTGTAGGTTTCCTCATTATAGCTGTGTTGTTTGTGTAAACAAGTATTTCCGTATCGACAAAAAAATTTACGATTTGAATAGTTTAAAACACTAGGAAGTTTATGCAAGAAAATGAAGAAGTCAATAAAGGGACTTAAATTTCAAGACTTAAATTTCCAGCGAGTATTGAAAATGTGTATCAAGGTATGATTCCACATTAAGCTCTCTCCTACATTAACATAGTTAAGCAGTCTTTCTTCAGATAAAAAAGAAACATTACTCAAAAAGCCTGAGATAGCAATCTTTGAAAAGATTGTATAAGTAAATACTTTTGTACCAAATAATGAGACCTAACACTAGAACGAAGATGTTTCTAAAGTTACTATTATTAATTATTTAATATAGAAGGACTTTTTATTGATGCACTCTTTAATGAAACCATTCACAAATAATAATAAGTTAAAGTCATTACCTATCCGATATTAATACACAAATATTTTAACTGTCAATTTATGTTTCTTATAAAATAATTATTTCAAATTTATTTTGAGTATCAAATGTATACTTATAAATTTAGTTATCCTCTACGTATTGATAAAGATAGCGAATATTAACATTCTCTCATTATTCCATTGTAGAAATATTTACATATTGATTACATTAACGTATGGGGTCTCAAGAATGTAAAACATGGATTCCATGATTTCGTTGCTAATTTTCGATTTTCCATAATTTTTTTTTTCATACGGAAATGTCTAATGTTTTGTGTAGAAATCTGTTATGTATCTATTTAATAAACTACGTTTAAATACTTATAAAAATTAAAATATTTTTTCTAGTAAAATAAATTTACGACTTGATTTTTTTATCTCATTTGCGCAAATGTTTACAAGGAATATTTTGCACATAAATAAAATAAATTTAAGCAGATTTTATTGTTTAAAAACCTGTTTATAATTTCACCAATATTTTAGGGTCATTTTGAAGGTACTTACCATTCTAAAACAAAACTTATTCATCATAGGAATAATTTTATTTCAATTAAAAAGAAACACCTTTATGTTAAAATGATGAAAAGTTTATGGAATAAATGTCAGTCAAAGATGGATACAGTCTCTAAACAATCGGCCTGACCCTCCTACCTCAAACACTCGCAGAAATGTACATTCTTGCCAGCAACGTTAAAAATTTGCAGTCTGAGAAAATTCGACATAATAATTAAACAACTGCAAACACAAGTGTCTCTTATATTTTTAATCATAACTTTTAAATTATAAGGTTATATTTATGATATATCTATAATATATTTATTTTTTATGTATTTATCTAGATCATATAACTGTTTTTGAAAAATAAAAAACATGCTTAAGGGTCTAGATACCCCTTAAAAATCAATTACTAATTATATACCAAAGTCTGAACTGTTCTATATGAAATATTCGAAAAATATCCTTATATGAATACATTTTATGCTTTGCGGCTTAAAAATATGGAACTTCATCATCAGATATACAAAAATATATTATTTTACAACAGACAAAATGACGAAAAGGTTTCACGTGAGTCAATCATAAATATAAAAGACGAGGATTAGGGTTTTTTTCACTTAGACAGTCAGTAAAGAAAAAGTATTCTTCTTCGCAAAAAGAATGAATGCTCAGGAATTAGATGAAGAATTGATGTAGAAGGAAATGGATGAGAAAATAATGTTGAAAAATTTTAAACACATATTAATATTTTTTCATCTGAACAAACTTATATTTAGGTACTGTTATTTTTATAAATAGAATTTCAGGAGATACGTTTAGCTTTAAAAGGAAAAAATAAGAAGTGATGTAATGTATATTTGTTTTTCTAATGTAGCAGGAAATGCAGACACATGTAACTTCATGCTAAAACAAGGAAGTGAAGCTGTTATAACTTTAGCACCATCCGACGAGGGGTTGCTTAAGGAATACTACGGACATGAGTAACATTATACCCCAGATGGATCCTCGCCATTTAGAAGCAGGGATTAAGCAGAAGACCCCCAGTCTTGGCCTGCCACCTAACAGGGATCGCTTGAGAACTTTAACCACTTCCGGTAAAATGACGAGTCTAGCTCGTCATTAGTTTTTCATTCCCTACCGCACAATGACGAGCTACACTCGTCATGCGATTAAAGTTACTGTTAAATATGATAATTAATTTAGTTTAAAATTTCTAGTGTACTGAATTTGACAACACTTTTATCACTCGTGAAAATCACAAGTCACTATTGCATATAGCTTACTTAGAATTTCTTGGTACAAGTCATTGCCAAATTAATGAGTCAGAATAAAAGAAAACCTACTAAGAAATGCCGTGTGTGTTACAAGAATCAAATTAAAAGTGAGACTACGTGGCGGTGTAAACAATTAAGAATTCCATTGCACTTTGTTTTGAAAAGTACCACTAGCTTGAAGACTATTATATGTATACATTATGTTTTGCTTTGATGTTTTCTTAATTTTACTGTTTCTGATATTATTTAACACTGTGTAAAAAGTGGATTTTAATTAAGAATATATAAGAATTGTAAAATGAAACAAGTTTTTAAATTAAAAATTAAATGTTTCTTTCATGCACAGTTTTTCATTATTAAATCATACCGGAAGGGGTTAAGTATATTCTGACCACAAGGATATTTTTTCGTTCCCTAGTCACAATTAACGAATAAGGTGAATATTAGGCCTGCTCGAGTCCAGATCTTTCAGTTAAGAAATAGCTGCCTTGCGGACTAAGTTATCGCTTTTCCATCACAGACATTTTGGAAGTTTAATTTAACAATCGTTCTTTAAAAAGCTTTTCATTTTTTAATGCAGTAATATTTTAACCGTTTGAGTGCTGTGAAAAACTATCACTCTTCTCGTATATTCTATCAAAAATGTGTGGAAGTGTGATTGTGGTGCTGTATGTTACTATATTTTAAAATTAATTGAGAGCAAAATAAGACTTATTTTCTAGTGTGAAAATTATAGTAAAATACAGCAGTGTGATAACACACTTCTAAGTATTTCGGACACAGCACAAGACAAACGCGATAGCTCTTCGTTGCAGCCAGAAGTTTAAGCATAATACAGTAATTTTTACTATATAGTATATATTTTAGATTTTAAAATAACTCTTACCTCTAACCCAGATAGCATGCATACTTCCTACAAATTTCATTTTTTATGAATGATATCTTGCCATAAAAAAATTTGATGCCTCAAATTTGCAGCAAATCTCCTGCAAGTTAAACGGAACATAAAGCGACCACTCCTTTGCAACGCTATTTTGCTGTAAAACTGTGGCAACCTTGTCACGACAACCTTGAAGCAAGCGAAAATTCTTAGACTTGCTGCAGTCTTGTTGCAAACTTGCAGACTTGTCATGCTGAACTTGCTTCAAGTTTGTCGGCTTACAAACCAAGACAGCTGCAAGTTTACTGCAAACTAAACTTACTATCTTTGTATAGTATGCATTTAGAGAAATTGTAAGGGGAAAAACATAATAATAGGATAAAAATCGTATTTACTTGGTGTTAACCTAAATTTTTTTTAGATATTTTTTCCATGACTCAAATTACAAGTTATGCACTGAAAAACTTTTAGAGTTATTTAAAGATGTAAATAAACAGCTAATAAAGCATTGCTGTTGCACTATACAGCAGTGTTCTATAAACTTTGAAAGTCTAAATTTCAAACTAAAGCACTGCTTGAATTTTACATTGATTGCAATTTGTATTGTAAGGTATAAATAGCTTCACTATTCATCTCAGTCACACATTCTTTCTAGCATAATACTTTTAAAATTGATTATATACATTTAACACCCTTACGTTATACTTCAATTAGTCATTGTTTACATAATTGTCTTATATCATTAATAATATAGATAATTTCAAACATATATCAAGATATATAAACATAGATATCAAGTGTGAGGTCGTAAATAAATAAATTATTTTAACCAAAAAAGTTTTTTATGAAATAAATCTATACAGTATCATTAATATATTTTAAAGCTCTTACAATGTGTATGAACGGCTCTTTATAAAATAACAAAAAATTACTATTTTCCTAAATTTTACTAAATTCTTTATTTAATATTAATTAAAGTAAATAAAATTTTAGTAATAATATATATATATATATATATATATATATATATATATATATTATATATATATATATATATATATATATATATATATATATATATATATATATATATATAAACGAGAGATCATACTTAGATGTGTTCTATTTATTTTTCCAAATATCAAATTTGAAGTAGTTTACAGAGGATATATTTGTAACTAAAGAAGCATTACATATATGGTATATGTAATATTTTAAAGAATATAATAACTAGAACAATAGAGATATATTTTTAAATTAATATACAATAACTTCAATAAACAAAAAGATTAGTAATAAGTCCTTTAAATAATAATTATTAAGATTAAAAATCATATTAAAATTATTTTCTTAATTTTGATATTTTATTTTGGGAAAGTTACTAAAAATCATAAATAATCCTTTTCTTAAAATTAATCTTTAATTATAATGTAGCATTAATATTATGGAAATTTTTAATTATATTTCTTGTTTCATGTTCAAAAGGATCATACCAAGAAGTATTTTTAATTTTTTTTCCAGATACCAAACTTGAAGTTCTATATAAAGCATATATCTTCATTAAAAGAAATCATAAAATTCGGTATTAAGTCTAGAAAGTATCATTAAAATATTTTAGTTAATCGCACATATGTCTTTATAAACATATATTTCCTGTATAACCGAACAGTTATATTCCTATATGTTAATACATTTTTGATTTAATATAAAGTGTAATGAATACAAAATCTATTCATAAGTCATTTACATTATAAACATGGAGCCATGGTAGTTCAGTGGGCAAAGGGAGGGATTTAGTAACTGAAAAGTTGAAGGATCGAGGCTCGAAGTCGACTTTAGTTCCGTTTAAAATGACTGGGTCACGTAAAATGTGTTTGTGGTCACAATGTAATTCAAGGTCTCAAGTGATTCCTTCCAAAAGTTATTTATAAATTAATATACGATACAATAAGTAAAGTGATTAGTAATACGTTCTTTGAACAATAAATATTATGATTAAAAAATACATTAAAATTATTTTCTTAATTTTTTATATTTTGTTTTGATAATATTACTATAAACTGAAAATAATCGTTGCTGTTTATCTTTAATCATAATGTACCATTAATATTATGAAACTTTTCAAATACATTTCTTGTTTCATGTTTGAAAATATCATACCAAGACGTATTTCGAATATTTTTCCTGATACCAAACTTGAAGTTCTAGATAAAACATATATATTCATTAACAGAAATCATCAAATTCGGTATTATGTCTAGACAATATTATTAAAATTTTTAAGCACTCTCACATATATCTCTTTATAAAGATATATCTCTAGAATAACGAACAGTTATATTCCTATATGTTACTAAATTCTTAATTTAATATAAAGTGTAATAAACAAAGTATTTATTAATTAGCCCTTTGCATTATAGACATAAAGCCGTGGTAGCTCCGTGGGTAAAGGCGGCTGAAGGGTTGAAGGTTGCGAGATCGAGGCACGAAGCCGGCCTAAGCTTCCTCGTGTTCGTTAAAGGTGACTGGAGAACGGAAAATATTTTCGTGGTCGCACTGTACTTCAAGTTTTCAAGTGATTTCTCTGGGGGTGGCAGACAAAACCCTGAAAATCTTGTCTTTGGACACTGCTTCTGAATTTAAAGGTTGCAGTGTTGGTAACATTACATAGTATTCCTTAAGATACACGGGCTCCTCGGATGGTGCATGATGGCTAACAGCTTCACAACCATTTGCTGGCAGAAATATACATGTACTTGTATTGACAATAGCTTTTGAAAGACAAACAAACACGGGAATATATGTTCGTGGTCACACTGCACTTTAAGTTCTCAAACGATTCCTCTGGGGTAGCAGGAACAGTCTGAAGGGGTTTTACTTGGTCTCTGCTTCTAAATTTCAAGGATACAGTGAGAATAACGTTACTTACCATTCCTTAGGATGCATGTGCTCCTCAGGTGCTGCGAAATGGGTAACAGCTTCTGAGCCATGTGCTGACAGAAATGTATATATACCTGTATTGCCAGTTGCATTTGAAAGATAAAGAAACATTTTAAAAATAAAAATTATAAAATTATTTCCTTGCGTTTTAAATTCTATTTTATTAACATAACCATAAACGTAAATTATCATTCTTTATAAAAGAAATATTTAATCGCAGTCTACCTTATACATTATCAAAAGTTTAAAATATTGTTCCCGAGTCATCGTCAAGTGGATCAACCTAAGAGGTCTTTTAATTATTTTTCCAAATACCGAATTTCAAGTAGTAGATAAAGGACACATTTTCAACAAAAGAAGTCTTAGATGTATTAAGTCTAGACAATATCATTAAAATATTTGAAACCCTCACACTTATGTCTCTTAATAGGGAACTCTTTCTAAAATAATGAAAAGTTATTCTCTCCCTATCTCTTACTAAATTCTTTACTTAAAGGGGATGTCATTTCATTCTCTCTCTCACTCTTTTTTTTTAATTTCTTCCGATTTACTCTCAGTAAGTGACTCATTTACTTTTGATGCTCAGTTAAAATTACAATCTTTGGGAGTAATTTCATCTTATTTATTTTTCTTAACGTCATTTCATTTTTAAGCACCACTGATCTTGAAAGGGAACGAAATTTTAATGAGGACTTCAGATTTTTTTTTTCGTGAAAGGGTAATTGTGGGGGAGTGAATACTTTGCGTAATAATGTATCATTAATTTTTTCTGCTTGTTTATTCAGATGTATGGATTATAATTTAGATGGTCATTGCTTGGTGGAGCTCTGAAATGCTAAATTCTAAAATGCTGTTCTCCCCTGATGCAAGCAGATAGCTTGCATTAAGTGTATTTTTTTCAGAATTATGATGAAGAAAAGATGTTTTTATGGAGTAATATAATCCGCAGACAGTATTATTTTCTAATTTATCTTCCAATTTTAGATATTTATCAATATAGACAGATATGTAATAAGGAACTTGAAATAAATATGTATTCCGAATAATAAAAATATAAACTGCTAAAAGAATGATTCTAACGACTCGTTCAATAAATTATACATAAATTCTTAAAGATTTTAGCCTTAGTTCTTTTAGAACCTTAGAGTCACCTTAGTTATTTTAGAAACAATTTCATTTATATATATATATATATATATATATATATATATATATATGTGTGTGTGTGTGTGTGTGTGTACATTTTTCTTCTGTGAATTCAAATTTTACATTTTTAAGTAAACTAAATGATGGACACACACACACACACACACACACACACACACATATATATATATATATATATATATATATATATATATATATATATATTATATATATATATATATATATATATATATATATATATATATATATATATATATATATATATATATATTATATATATATATATATATATATATATATATATATATATATATATATATATATATATATATATATATATATATATATATATTATATATATATATATATATATATATATATATATATATATCTATATTTGTAGCAGTCCTATATATGTTTTGTATAATGTTCAGGTTGTGAATTTACCAGAAATAAGCTTAGTTATAATTAAAAGTATTTAGTACTCATAAATTATAAGGTAATGGAGAACAGACTCACCTTCGAAAGAAACTGTACAGAGTAAAAACACATGTACAGTGTAGACAAACAGATTTGCGTTAATAGTAACGACAAAAGAGACAATTCTGAGCGATACGTTCTGATAATATCCATCACGCTTATCGTAGCATAATATTTGTCTTTCTGAACAAAGGATATCTAAATGGCATAGCCATGAGCAGAAGGATTACAATAAAGAAGTGTTTTATATAAGAAAACAAATGTGTCTTCCATTTCTTAACCAATCGTCACACACACATACATTATATATATATATATATATATATATATATATATATATATATATATATATATATATATATACATATGTGTGTGTGCACGTGTGCGTGCGTGTGTATGTAGTCATGGTGCCCTTGGCAATGCTCAGCGAGGTCAATTTACTCCGAGCAAGCATAGTTTTCCTTTTGCAGTCTGGCATCAAATCTCCCCAGTGGAACGCAGATATAGACGGCAACGTGTGCAGACGGTACTTCTCGCTGAATGCGAACTGACCGCCAAGACTTGCGCTGATGTTGTGCCAGACGGGCACTGATATCCAGTTTTATTTTAATTCTACATAGACACCAATTTTGTATATAATGTGTAAATAACTTAATAAAATAAGTTCATTTTAGTTGAGCTTTAGTGCATGTTTTCCACCATGGGAATAAATATATATATATATATATATATATATATATATATATATATATATATATATATATATATATATATATATATATATATATATATATATATATATATATATATATATATATATATATATATATATATACTATATTTATATATATATATTTTATATATATATATATATATATATATATATATATACTCTTATATATATATATATATATATATATATATATATATATATATATATATATATTTATATACATATATAATATATATATATATATATATATGTATATATATGTATATTTTATATATATATATATATATATATATATATATATATATATATATATATTTATATATATATATATATATTTCCATATATATATATCTCCCATATATATATATATATATATATATATATATATATATATATATATATATATATATATATATATATATAGTAAGAGAGAGAGAGAGAGATGGGGGGGAGGCGTCAAAAACCTTTAATATATAAGTTTTAGTGATACATGTGTACATAAGTATTATTAATAATCTACGCATAATTTTTAGATGGTATTAGTAATTATTTGTAAAATATGATGATGTCTATAAAATATAAAATATAAGAAAAGGTATTTTAAAGATCGAAATAATTAACGACCATGTTCAAAGTATCATTGCTGCAAGTAGACCTGGGATGAAAGTATGCAATAATGCATTAAGTATTAAGTTAATATTTACAATCATCCTTCTGTTCCTTATGCAATTCTTTAACATTTTCTATTCGTTAACTATTCCTTAAAAGTTAATTACTAGCAGTGTAATAAACATAATGACTAATAAATGTACCAATATTTCAAACATATATTGGAATACATGCACTGATACATTTGAAATATATTAATAATAAATATTGTTAAATAAGAAATAATATGAATAAATACGAATATTTTTAATTACTACTGGAACTCAACGTATGATTTCAAATAAATTACTTATGTTTGTACAAGATAATTATATCCCTGGAAATAGCATAATTTATTTAAAGCCTATTTAATCACAAATATTAATATTTTCGGTTAACCGCAATGTAATCTTTCAAACAAATATTGCTGTTAACATTGTTTAAATTATTTATTCTCATGAGAGAAATTACGCAATGCTTTCAAAAGATAAGGAAGAGAAATAAAAATTGCAGATTAATTAAAATGGACGCATTATCTTTTTTTAAATTCACTTGTTTCTACTTTTTCCCTCAGACCTCGAGATTCTATCGGATTACTGATAACAGAATTTAGCAATTTCCAGTCATGAAACGCGTAGTTACTCTTGAAGGCTGTCAACGCAGCAAATTAATTTATGACTCACTCATTGCGGATAAATCGTGTTAACGTGGTAATATTCTTCTGCCGGTCTGTAATTTATTCAAATGTTACTGACCAGTCTAAATGTTTAAAATGTCACAATTATTACACTGTAATATTAAATTACAACATACATGAGAATTTTCCTTAGTTTCTGTATATATCTGTCTATTTAATTTTCTATTTATTATGCTTAAAATTACGTTAAACTTTTCTCATTTACATATCACAATAAAAAATATACGATTTTTAAGTTGTTAGTTTTCCTCGTAAAGATACTATCATACAGACCGTCATATAACAGGATCAGTAAAGATTTCTAATTTTCCAGTAATTGTAAAGTACCCTATAAGGCAGATAAAAAAATGGTTTGGTTTTTGGGTGAGAATTATCTGGTACAAGCTCAATAATTTGTTTTTCGTCATACTCCTCTAAAGTCTCACGATACTCTGAATGCAGTTTAGAATTACGCTAAATTTCTTTTAGAAACTTAATTCAAAGTTTTCTTAGCTACGTCGAAATTATCTTTAAGTTCTTTCTAATTTTTTGCTACACTAATTAAGGAAAGTAAATGAATGAAGCTATCATTTCTACTACACCTTGAAGGTAGATAGAAGATTAAAATACAACATACATAAGAATTTTCCTTAGTTTCCTTATTTTTTGTATATTTTTTTCTACTTAATTTTTTATTTATTACGTTTAAAATTAGGTTAAACTTTTCTCTTTTATTTACCACAATAAAAAATAAAAGGTTTTTAAGTCGTCAATTTTCCCGTTAAAGGTACTAGAATATACACTGTCATATGACAGGATCAGTAAAATTTTCTAATTTTCCAGAATTGTAAAGTACCCTATAAGGTAGATAAAAAATGGGTTGGTTTTTTGGCTGAGAATTATCTGGTAAAAGCTCAATAATTTGTTTTTCTTCATACTACTCTCACGATACTGTGAATGCAGTTTAGAATTACGTTGAATTCAATTAGAAACATAATTCAAAGTTTTCTTAGCTAAGTCGAAATTATCTTTAAGTTCTTTCTAATTTTTTGCCACACTAATTAAGGAAAGTAAAGGAATGGAACTGTCATTTCTACTACACCTTGAAGGTAGATAGAAGATTAAAGTACAACATACAACAAGATCAAAATACAACATACATAAGAATTTTTCTTAGTTTCCTTATTTTTTGTATATTTTTTTCTACTTAATTTTTTTGTTTATTACATTTAAAATTAGGTTAAACTTTTCTGTTTTATTTACCACAAAAAAAATAATAAACGGTTTTTAAGTTGTTAGGTTTTCTGATAAAAGTATTAGTATATAGATTGTCATATGACATTATCAAAGTTTTCTAATTTTCCAGAATTGTAAAGTACCCTATAAGGTAGATAAAAAATGGGTTGTTTTTGGATGAGAATTATCTGATACAAGCTCAATAATTTGTTTTTCTTCACACTCCTCTAAAGTCTCACGGTACTGTGAATGCCGTTTAGAATCACATTGACATCATTTAGAAACATAATTTAAAGTTTCCTTTTCTACGTTGAAATTATCTTTAAGTTTTTTCTAATTTTTTGCCACACTAATTAAAGATAGTAAAGGAATGAAACTATCATTTCTAGTACACCTTGAAGGTAGATAGAAGATTAAAATACAACATACATAACTATTTTCCTTAGTTTCCTTAATTTTTTTATATTATTTTCTACTTAATTTTTTTATTTATTACGTTTAAAATTAGGTTAAAATTTTCTCTTTTGTTTACCATAATAAAAAATAAAAGGTTTTTAAGTCGTCAATTTTCCCGTTAAAGTTACTAGAATATACACTGTCATGTGACAGGATCAGTAAAATTTTCTAATTTTCCAGAATTGTAAAGTACCCTATAAGGCAGATAAAAAATGGGTTGTTTTTTGGCTGAGAATTACCTGGTAAAAGCTCAATAATTTGTTTTTCTTCATACTACTCTCACGATACTGTGAATGCAGTTTAGAATTACGTTGAATTCATTTAGAAACATAATTCAAAGTTTTCTTAGCTACGTCTAAATTACCTTTAAGTACTTTCTAATTTTTTGCCACACTAATTAAGGAAAGTAAAGGAATGGAACTGTCATTTCTACTACACCTTGAAGGTAGATAGAAGATTAAAATACAACATATATAAGAATTTTCCTTAGTTTCCTTATTTTTTGTATATTTTTCTACTTATTTTTTTATTTATTACGTTTAAAATTAGGTTAAACTTTTCTCTTTTATTTTCCACAATAAAATATAAAAGGTATTTAAGTCGTCAATTTTGCCCTTAAAGTTACTAGAATATACACTGTCATATGACAGGATCAGTAAAATTTTCTAATTTTCCAGAATTGTAAAGTACCCTATAAGGTAGATAAAAAATGAGTTGGTTTTTGGCTGAGAATTATCTGGTAAAAGCTCAATAATTTGTTTTTCTTCATGCTACTCTCACGATACTGTGAATGCAGTTTAGAATTACGTTGAATTCATTTAGAAACATAATTCAAAGTTTTCTTAGCTTCGTCTAAATTATATTTAAGTACTTTCTAATTTTTTGCCACACTAATTAAGGAAAGTAAAGGAATGGAATTGTCATTTCTACTACACCTTGAAGATAGATAGAAGATTAAAGTAAAACATACAACAAGATCAAAATACAACATATATAAGCATTTTCCTTAGTTTCCTTATTTTTTGTATTTTTTTTCTACTTAATTTTTTATATATTTCATTTAAAATTAGGTTAAACATTTCTGTTTTATTTACTACAAAAAAATAATAAACGGTTTTTAAGTTGTTAGTTTTCCTGATAAATGTACTAGTATATAGACCGTCATATGAGAGGATCAGTAAATTTTTCAAATTTTCCAGAATTGTAAAGTACCCTATAATGCATATAAAAAATGGGTTGTTTTTTGGCTGAGAATTATCTTGTACATGCTCAATAACTTCTTTTCTTCATATTTCTCTAAAGTCTCCTGATACTGTGAATGAAGTGTAGAATAACGTTGAACTCATTTAGAAAGATATTTCAAAGTTTTCTTGGATACGTCGAAATTACCTTTAAATTCTTTACAATTTTTGCCACAGTAATTAAGGAAAGTAAAGGAATGAAACTATCATTTCTACTACACCTTGAAGGTAGATAGAAGATTAAAATACAACATACAACAGGATCAAAATACAAGATACATAAGAATTTTCCTTAGTTTCCTTAATTTCTTTATATTTTTTTCTACTTAATTTTTTATTTATTACGTTTAAAATTAGGTTAAACTTTTCTGTTTCATTTACCACAAAAAATATATACGGTTTTTAAGTTGTTAGTTTTCCTGATAAAGGTACTAGAATATACACTGTCATATGACAGAATCAGTAAAATTTTCTAATTTTCCAGAATTGTAAAGTACCCTATAAAGCAGATAAAAAAATAGGTTGTTTTTTGCCAGAGAATTATATGGTGCACGCTGAATAATTTGTTTTTTTTTTTCATACTCCACTAAAGTCTCACGATACTGTGAATGCAGTTTAGAATTATGTTGAATTCATTTAGAAAGATAATTCAAAGTTTTCTTAGCTACGTCGAAATTATCTTTAAATTGTTCCCAATTTTTTTGCCACTGTAATTAAAGAAAGTAAAGGAATGAAATTATCCTTTCTACTACACCTTGAAGGTAGATAGAATTTGTTGTTAAAACCTGTGATAAATTTGTAATTGCAACTATAATAATCAATGATGAAAAATTATTTTAGTAATATTTAAGTTCAACGATAAAAAGTATGAAAATAATGCAGACAATATTTAACTAATTTAAAATAAGAAATGATTAAATGAGATGGTTAAAGGAATGATATCATACTGCTAAAAAAAAATGTTGATACCTACTTAATATGTGAGAAATTGATAAATTTACTCTCCTGCTCTTAACCGGGGAAAATAGGTCGTGAAATAGTGGCATGAAATCCTAGAAAAAGTGGGAAGGGGTGGATGTCTTACGTTCTTACCCCTAACTCATCAAGAATCAAATATGGATGTCTCTATTCATCCCAGTATATGACCGCTTCATAAATTAGATTACATACGGTCAGATAACTTATCTATTATTATATAGGGGTTAATTTTAATACTAAAGAATTATGTACAAACAGGTTTTAATTTAACTAGATATTCTAATGATAAGTCTCATTATAAATTTATTTCTATAACCTAAAATTTGAAATAGTTCAAAGTATATCTGATTTATAAATACAAAGGCTGTATTAGGAAATAGAGCTTTGGTTCTTGGTCCTCTACCCAGCGATTACGCAAATAGCAAAGTTTCTAGAAAACAACTATTTCAGTTTTATGGCATTACTAAATTGCAACATGTTTACTAGAAAATTAAAATTGCATTTTATATTACCACGTTAAAAATGTTTCATTATATTTAAAAGGGTATAAAAAATGTTTAAAATACACCAATTTTGTTTTTATTGTTATATAAATAAGTTCAGTATTTCACCATTTGCGTTAGCAACGAAATGATTGACAAAAAGTGCATATATTGCATATGTTTCAAATTATTCTCGTTCCTTATCTTTCGTTTATTTTAATAAAGGAAAAAACAATATTACTATAACTTAAATATGTTACATCAAGTTATGTTTTTAATGCCACAGTTTGTTGGGGATTTAAGAAAATGCATAAATTTTAAGATTCAATATGATGCCTGTCATTGAATACTTTTAAATGCATATATGGATTAACAAATTGTTTGCGGGTACATTTCCCAGAGGAATTGTACCAGGAGCTGGAGTATTGCGCGGAAATTAAGTTATTCAGTTAAATCTGAATAGATCGAAAATTATTTAATTTTACATCAGTCGCCATTGATTAACGTAAAAACTAGATATTATTTGTCTAAATTTTTCTAGAATCTATGTAGTATACAAGAACATTCGGCTTCGTCTTCATATATATATACCTTTATTTTTGTACCCACAAACAAACCATGTTGTTACACTAACCCGTGCTAGCACGTGACCCGCGCTCAAGTATCAATCGTCAGAAAACATACTAGTACTTGTCCCGCGTACAATGTGTTAAAAGAATTAACCGTTTGAAATTCAGAAAATTAATTTAAGGACTTATCAGAGAAGATTAACTATTCGAAATGTGAAAGTATACTGGATCATTCATAGTATATTGGTATACAAAAGATAATGATGCTAGAATAGCCCGTAGTTTTAAAGTATACAATATGCTTGGTATAGTGCTATAAACTACAGAATTAAAAAAATCTTCTTGTTTGAAAAAGGATATTACTAAAAATAAGAGTAAACACTCATATTTGTTATGTTTATTGAAATACTAATTGTTTTCATAATACTATCGTTTTCTTGGAACTCTATTCTTTTAGTCATAAGAGCGTGTCCCGCATACACTGTGTTAAAATAATTAATCGTTTGAAATAGAGAAAATTAATTTCAGGACTTATCAAAGAGGATTAACTGTTCGAAATGTAAAAGAATGCAGGATCATTCATAGTATAATTCTATACAAAAATTAATGATGCTAGAATAACCCATAGTTTAAAAGAATAGAATATGCTGGATGAAGTGCAATAATTTACAGAATTAAAAAGGATTCTTGTTTGATAAAGGCTATTACTGAAATTGATAAAAATAAATACTCATATTTGTTACCACTGTTGAAAAACTAATTGCTTGTATATTACTGTCGTTTTCTTGGAACTTTACTGTTTTTAGTCATAAGAACAAGTCCCGCATACACTGTTTTAAACTAATGTACCGTTTGAAATAGAAAAAATTGATTCCAGGACTTATCAGAGGGGATTAGCTATTCGAAATGTAAAAGAATACAGGATCATCCATAGTATATTGGTATACAAAAATTAATGATGCTAGAATAGCCCGTAGTTTAAAACTATACAATATGCTTGGTATAGTGCTATAATTTACAGAATTAAAAATGGTTCTTGTTTGAAAAAGGCTATTACTGAAAATGATAACACTCATATTTCTTATCACTGTTGAGACACTAATTGTTTTTATAATATTATCGTCTTCTTGGAATTGTACTGTTTTTATTCATAAGAGCGTTAAAAGAAAAATATCATATTGTATACTGATTAAACCCCTTTTAGCAACACCTGAAGTGATGCCCAGCGCTAAAAGAAAAATGTTTTGAGGACGTTGTACCACCGTTAAATGTATCTGTTGAGAACTCCTTACATTTAATCAAGAAAATATTTTTAAACGTGTAAATTTGTTTACATAGAAATGTTTATCTACTCACATGTATAATTTTTAAATATCTAACACTTAATGCTTTAAAAATCCATTTTCTATTTTCCATTTAGTGTTTGTAAATTTATACTCTCTCTTTAATTTTTTATTTTTGCATTCTAAGCCCTTCGACTATATTCAAAAACTTTTAATTCTGGCATATGCGTCATTAACCTAATAAAAATTTTAAAAATATAAAAAACTGTATGAAGTATTTCTTGTCACTTTAAATGGATTTATGACCTTATATTATCCAGAAGAAAATAAAATTCAGAAGGAGTGTTTTTAAAATTATCTTTCCTCTTTACTTCAATATAGATTTATAGATAATTTATTATCATTTGCAAAATTTCTTTCCCTGTTACATCGGCAGTAAAACGCATTACGGGCTATTCATTATGTATACAAATAATTCAAAATTACCCTCTTCTGATATACATGAATAAAAAATACGCTGGTAATTTCCCCTTCTTCTAATTCATGAATTTCAAATTTTTAATGACATTATAGAAATAAAAAATGAAGTGAAAAGATTTCTCTTCAAAGGTTTTCCATGTTGTCATTACTTTTACTTTTGTTTCTATTCATATTTTTTACTAATAACCGTTAACTTGTAAACACGGTATTTTAATGTATAACAATGTATGAATCTTTTTAAATAAAACTATTTTATTGATATACTTACTTTTTAATTATTATTTCTGTTATAATTTTCATGATTTTGTGATGTCAGATCATATCTAGAAGCTATCGAAATGTATAATCTATGTATGAATCTAATGTATGAACCTATCGAAATGTAAGTTTTAACGTATAAATGCATAATTTATACTGTTAAACAAATTAAAGATTTTGTTTGAAAGATTTCTAATTATTATACCAGAAAATGCATGATTTACTGCATGGAAATAAGAATTATCATAGGACATTTTCTAAGAAATGAAGCATATTTTTGCAACGTTATGTCTAATAAAGCATATACCACTATTAAAAACTGATTTAAAATGCATACACAAGGCTAGCTATTGAATTTTATTGCTATGTGTACATATTTAACTGTTACAACACCTCTGATCAACCAGGGCTTTAAAATATTAACACTCGATTTACCAGAAATTGAAATCTACATTGAATTACAATTGCAAAATCAGTCATTTTGACTGGTTTGGTAAATCTAGTGTTAATAATACAATTTATTTAAAATTTTACTTTAAAATTATACATAAATTACATTATTTTTTTCTGCTTTTAAGGTTATAATATCTGAATGTTTATATAATATAAAATGAAAAGTAAGCATTTTATTTCTTTCCTGTGTACTAATTTTCATTAGAATCGCAGTTTTTACGATATTGTCGGCATTGGAAGAGCTAATACGATTGTTAAAAAGGGATGTGATCTGCATGCACCAATTATTAGTTTTATCTTAACACTCATGATCCTTGGTAGTTCAATCGGCCAAGGCAACGGTCTCTAAGGTGGAATAGCTGGAAGAGCTAATACGGTTGTTAAAAAGGGATGTGATATGCATGTACCAATGATTAGTTTTATCTTAATACTCATGATCCGTGATAGTTCAATCGGCAACAAAACTGTCTCTAAGGAGTAAGGTTGCTGATTTGGAGCTAGAGATGGCTTAAGATCATTCGCGTTCGTTAGAAAAGAATGGAACAAGTAAAATATGTTCGTCGTCGCAATGTCCTCCAAGTTCTAATACTATACCTCTGGGGCTGGCAAACCGAATCTAAGGGTCTTCTTCGCCCTTCCTCCCAAATTACGGGAACCTACTCTAGCTAATACATGGTCTCACATGAGTGGTGTTCCACATAACATACGAAAGACACACCCGACTGGCCCAATTGCTTCACTCGTCCAAGTTGCAGCAAAATTTTAACACTCTGCCACTAAACATATTTTACCTATCCAAATGACAATAAAGGTCAACAATTTCATAATAATACAAATAGGAAAGAGAAGTAGAGATTTAAATAATATTTTACGACTGCATTTGCCAAGACTCATTTCAATTAAAGTTATTGGGCCACCTTAATCACGTTTGTTAGTCACATTTCACTAACTGTCTTAATCGTTTAAGCCGTGAGGACGCAAGGGGGGACACAGAGACCTGGGTGTTATAAAATTTTAAAGGTATTTTTGAAAACAATAATATGCATTTCCGCATTTGTCTATGAGTACTTTTTCTCAGAAAGAGATACTTTTAATTTATCTGGACTTCAGATATCTACACCAAGCGCTTACACTTTTGAATTTTTATTTAGTGTTGTCTAAGGTCTGTGAAGCTATGCTGTCAAAAATACATCTTTATTTGACTAAAGTGAGGAAATATTAATATGAGGTTTAACTTTTAACTCGTGTCTGTGTTATGCATGTCCTTTCGAATTCTAATAAGAAAGATCTATAGTTCAAAATTCTTTTAAATTTAGTATTTCAAAATTCCGAAATATATTTTTAAATTTTAATAAAGTATCTTTGGTAATATAAATTGTATTTTGATCAACAAAAGCTTTTTTTTTGGCATTCGACTGCAAAAATTTACACTGGTCCTCCGACGCCCGGCGCTAGTTTTCGTATTACTACACGTAACGCACATCGTTGAACAGCAGAGCAAAATGCGCTGCTGTGCACCTATCTAAAACACTATATCTGTGCAGTTGAGAACTGAAAAAATAGATTTTATTTTATTTAGTGATTATAAAAAAGAACTATAGTTTCTTATTGCTCTCGAGATTGCAAAAAATATAGTATTTTCAGGTCAAAAGCTCTATATAATTTATTTGACAATCAGTTTATAAAGAGCTATTTTTACTTATTATTTACAGAAGAGACGACTTTCTTGGCCATTGTTACCACATTAGTGAATTTTTCGCATTTCATGACTCCCTCTAGGTGTAAACTCGTTTAGAATCAGATGTTAAACTAAACGGTCATACGTAACTGAAGCCAACACAAGTTCATTGTCTTCGACAATGGCACTGTGACAATTCTTGGCTACAATTAAATTTGGTCTTTTTTTGTTTTGCAGACTGTGAAACACAAACTTATTTTTCTAGGATAAAGACTCTTTCATTGGGTCTCACCTATACAATTTTCTGAGATACACCGTGAACAAAATCTCGAAACACTAAAATTAAGGGTATTTTTCCTATAGTTAGGCTTTGTTTTGGTGGAAACAGCTTTGAAGATTAAAGACCTTAGGACAGGAACATATATAGAAGATAAAAAAAAATATGTGTCAAATCAATATGTTTAAGGTTTTTGATAAAATTAAAGTTTCGTAATTACTTATTATTCATTTATTTATTGAGAATGGGTTTGCTAAATTGAATTATCACAAAAACCTTCCTGTGCAATTTTTATAGAGAATAAAACACCTCTTAAGTATATCGAAAGTTTTTTTAAATATGAAATAAAATGATAAAAAGTAACACAAATGTATGTTTTTATCTGTTTAAAAATTTAACATTTTTAAATAATATCTATTAAAAATAAGTGTATATTATTTCTTTTGCCATTTTCATATTTTAATATTAGTAAAATAGTTTATTATGCATTATATACATTTAATTTATTTTATTTTGCTTTAAATATTGGTTTACAACGCTGATAAATTAGTGGGAGCTACTGGTCTGTAACTTTGTTTATATAACCTTAAATCCAACACTACTTTTTTACTTTTTACCAAGCAGAAACTTTCTTGGTAACTGGAACTTGATAACTGGATATAATTCTAATACCTATTGGTAAAAAATAAACTGAACTAGTATATTTAGGTCAATTAATTTCCTTTTACTGAAGATAGACATCTACTTCTAAAACCCCTCATTTCTACATAATATATATATATATATATATATATATATATATATATATATATATATATATATATAATACATTCTATTGTTCCAAATGAGATACAATAGTAACAACAGATAATTCAAATGATCCGCTTGACATATATTACATAAAAAAAATTTAACACAAAACACGCTTATAAGTAACACATATTTATTTAGTTCCCTTAAGTAGGTTATTAGTATACCGTCTTTCTATAGATTGACTACTTTTTCATCCTGAATAATTGACAGTAAGGTGTGGTTTTAAGGCTACATGTATTATTGGACAGTATATTTTAACAGATAACTTCAAAAGCCTTCCATTAAACCTGTTCCATCACGGCAACGGTACTTTATCCAGATGTATTTTGTAATTCCATAACTTCATCACCGTGAATGCCTTCAGAATATCATTTTCAGGCCTCTACCTTATATAAGTCGGCATGGAAAAGGAAGTGCTACGACAGCATGTTGCAAATGCACGTGTGATCAGCCGTCATTTAACAAGATCATAGCCTCCTTCTTCCCCAGACTTGCCACTTTTAGTTGTGGGAATCTAATATTCAATGCCAGCACCTGTGTCAAATATGAAGGACAGCATTCGACGATATGTTCTTGAATTTCTATCACACTCATACCAGTCAGCTGTGGATATTAGGGTTCATCCAATACAGCATAGAGTCAAACATAGATGGTAACTTATTGAGCACTTTTAAACCTACTTTTTAATATTATAATTAATCATTATTAATATTATATTATAATATTTATAAAACCTAAAAAAGTGTTTGCTTGTATCACAGCACGACATATCGCCGAATTTTGCTCTAATTGTTTTATTTAAAAAATTTCAAGAGTATCATTTATATTATCTGTAGTTCCAATCTTGTAGATTTTAGATAAATTTAAAACCTTTAGAAGTGAAAAAATATTTCTTGCCAACCTTGTATATTAAATCTGTGTAATCACTGACAAAGTAGCATTAAACAGCCATGTAACATAACAACCTTAAATATTTCAGGTTTTCTTAATCATTGTTCAAAATTTATTGTAAATAGCATAACTAGTAAAAAACCAATTCAAAAACTAATTGAAGAACTCTACTAAAGTTATTTTTACTTATTATGAAATTATAAGTAAAATAAATATGTATTGCCTACTTAATCACCAGAGCACAACGAAGCACCACATGGTGCTTCAGTTAACATACTTTCACAATAACAATTTTACCTAGTCAACAATGGATACTACTCTTTGGATGTGATCCACCTAGGTGGTGACTGTTGTCAATATTGTAAGCCTCTTTAAATATTTATCTCCTTCTTTCATTCAAATAACCTAATGGTTACAATTTTTTAATTATATCATCTGCTGGCTTTATGTACCAACGTTAAAAGATAGTGTACAATTTGTTACTCCATTTCTGCTCATGCTTTCCCATGAGACTATTGCTCATAAGAATGTTGCCCTCTCCCTCATTTGTCTCCAGATTTTTGGACATGCTATATATATATATATATATATATATATATATATATATATATTGCGAAATTCGTACATATAACTAAAGAAAACTTCTCATACATTCTAAACGAAGGACCTATATATATAAACAAGTGTGTATAACGTGCGAAATTTTAACCGCATAGTACACACATATACATTCTTGCATATATATATATATATATATATATATATATATTGCAAAATTCGTACGTATAACTAAAGAATACTTCTCATACATTCTAAACGAAGGAGCTATATATATACACAAGTGTGCATAACGTGCGAAATTTTAACCGCATAGTACACACATATACATTCTTGCATATATAGATATATATATATATATATATATATATATAAAACAAGAGTGGTAAATTTTCACAATTTCGTGTAACCGGCGGATAATCTTCTTCGAGTTAATATATATATATATATATGTATGTATGTATGTATATAGGTAAATAAGTATGCATCTATGTATATATATAGAAGGAGATAGAGAGACAGAGATAAATATGTATGTATGTAGGCTAAATATAATTTTATTTAAAACGATAAACTATTACGTAACTGCAAAGTGAAACATTTTGCACTTATTCTCATTTAAAACTAAAGAACCGAAATCGCGTCACACATTCGTGAATTTCTTTAAAAACAGTAATACCTTTTACCTGTTGCGAAACAATCCTCTCATCCCAATGTTATTAAATAATAAACATTCTGATTTCCAATACTTCCCCGAGAATTCTTCTGCACGACTGATTCCCTCGCGCATTTTATTTTCTAACACATTTTTCTTCTCTCAAACAAAAAGATAATTGCGAAAGCCGTATAACTTAAGGAAACTGCTCATACACTCCAGAGCAAAATAGTCGCCCTTAAAGAGAAAAACCCGAAACTCATTTTCGTAGCTATAGAATTCACCTTCTGGCCGTTTATCGAAAAAGATGAGAGAATAAAGACAGTAAATTCTCGCACGGAATATAAAGGCACTTTTATCGAGATAAATTTCACCGTAATGGAAAAAGTCTTTCTTCGAGGTTTTATTTATGTATTGTTAAGACGGAACATTTTTGAGGGAAAAGAAAGATTTATTCAGCCGCTTATGTGCGTTTAAATATTTATCTGAGCGTAACAGTCATGTCCGTGTATTTAAAATTTCAATAATTATGCGAGAGAAGTTTCAAATGTGACTGATAAAATAAAATTCCTATTTAGAACGACATTTTGGAGGATTTTTAGGAAAGTAAAAGTAGATTTTCTCCTGGGAACCAATTATGATGTACTCCAGATTTTCTTATGCTCACTAGATAAAATATTTTTGAACGGGATGTGTTGAGGTTTTTTTTTGGTTCACCCAATTACGCACATATGCAAACACATGCTTATATATAAATAAATACACACACACACACACACACACACACACACACACACACACACACACACACACACACATATATATATATATATATATATATATATATATATATATATATATATATATATATATATATATATATATATATATATATATATATATATATATGTATATATATATATATATATATATATATATATATATATATATATATATATATATATATACGTATATATATATGTATATATATGTATATATATGTATATATATATATATGTATATATATGTATATATATATCTATATATATATATATATATATATATATATATATATATATATATATATATATATATATATATATATATATATATATATATATATATATATATATATATATATATATATATATATATATATATATATATATCATCTGGCTTTGAGGTCCTATCTAGTGTTTTCTTGTATTATTCCCATCTCTCCTCTTGCTAGAGTTACATGTCGTGTTCTTATATTTTCAATAAAAGTTTCCCTACAGAATCGTCGTTTTCTTTTTATGGAATGGTACCACGACTTCTTAATCTCAAAGAGATTTTTTTAGGTTTATCCTTCCTTTTTTTAGGTTTAGCCCGGGCAAAAAAACAGAATAATGGTAAACTTTCACAATTTCGTGTAACCGGTAGATTAATCTTCAGTGTGTTGTATAATCATACACACACCTATATATGCAAATTTATATAGGTGAATATGTATGCATATACATATGAATATAAGGAAAAAATTAGAAAAGGTGTATATTTGAGTTTATATTTTTCGATAAACGTGATTAAGTTAAAAATTAATCCGAAATTTAAATAAATAATCAAACCATATTTAAGAAGTGTCCTTAAAACAATGTGAGTTATATGCATAAAATTTTCCATTTTCACTGTTAATTAAACATTCCACAGTCGAAGGCTATTAAAGGATTAAAAATTAATTTTGAAATACGATTTCATTCATAAAATATGAACGGGTTATTATACATGGAACAAATGAAAGTGATACTTCAAGGAAATAATTTCTGCTCTTCATTACTGATGAATTATTCTTGATAATTCAATTTACGATTCGAAAAGGGCTTAAAATGTTCTAATTTCACTTTTGAAATTAGATCTCGTTAGTGGAATATTAACGACAATGATACTTGAATCGTAGTCGCTAAAAGATTGAAATTGCTTGAAATTGTCCAAAACGTCTTTTACATCGTTGAAAAGGAAAAAAAAAATATAAATTTCTAATGGTGCTTTTAAAAATTATTGTACTTGCATAATAATTGACACTTCTTAAATATCAATGGAAATTTATAATTTTATTACGTATTTGCTTTGTACAACTACCTTTTAAGTACAAGTTTAAAGTATTCCCTGTTGCTATGAATTCCTAAAATGTGCTTCTTCAAATTTCTACTAAGGATATAATGGCTATAAGAGTGAAACCATAGTGTTAAATTAATGTTTAGTAGATTTACATAATTGTCTGTCTGTTTCAAATTTCCTTTCGTATAATAATTCCTTTGTTTTAATTCAGTAGATAACGGTAATTTGAAATTTCGACATTTCCTATAAATGAACAGGAATTTTCAAGATGGATAGTTTTACATATATTTGAATATTTGGATCTTTTAAAGATTAAAGACTGTTTTAATATTTAATTCTGTTTTCACTGCTATTGTAAATTCAAGATTTTACTTTCAGTTAAGATTAAAAATCAATAAAATGTTCAGTTAAAATTAAAAATCAGTAAACTCATATTGGAAAATAATTATAAATAAACATTAAAAGTACTTTTAATTCAAATCCATAATTTGACAAATATCCTCAAATATAGTGTCGTGGAAATTACAATAATTTTTAAAAATATGATTTACTAATCTCAGTATTATCTTCATGTATATAATACTAAAAGCACGAGCCATTCTGAAACTCTTTTGCAATGATTTTTCTCTTAATACATAAAATTATTTATAGCCATAGAGGTAACGCGAGAACATTAGAAAACATATTTGATTAACCTTGACTCTTGTGGATTTACGCATACGTTCAGCAGTACTAGCAAATTAATGAGAAATTTTTCTTGTCGGCTTTTTTATTTTATTTAATGCTACAGTAGGCACTCAAAACTATTTAATGTACTTGACCCTTTAGCATATATTTTACTCATAATATGCCTTTTTATTCACACCATATTGCTCAGACTGTACTTTCTAAACTTAAATATTACTTTAGCATTTGGTGGAAAATATGAAAACAACACAATAGTTATATTGAAATATATTAATTCTTATATTCTTTCTTGGCACTTGTGGATTTACTGATATGTTCAGCAGTACTAGTAAAGTAATTATGAGAAATTTTCTTGTAGGCAATTTTAGTTTATTTAATACTGAAATTGACACTCAAAATTATTTTATTTTGGTTTTAATAAATTTCATTAAACATTCAGTACGTTATTTGAAATAAAAGTATATAAGTGTGGTAAAAATTTAAAAGCAAAATATTAGTTATTTTAAAACTATTAACAATTAATGGTTTTAATACTAATTTATTAAAAAAGACTCTTTAGCATATATTTTACTCGTAATATAGTTCTTTATTCACACCATACTGATTAGACTCTACTTTCTAAATTTAAATATTATTTTAACATTTCGTTTAAAATATGAAAAGAAGACAATAGTTATATCCAAAAATATCAATTTTTTTATTTTTTCTTGGTATTTGTGAATTTACTGATATGTTCTGCCGTACTAGCAAAGTAATTATGATAAACTTTCTTGTAGGCAATTTTAGTTTATTTAATGCTACAATGGACACTTAAACTATTTTATTTTGTTTTTAATGAATTTCATTGTACATTCAGATGTGATTTGAAATAAAAGTATATAAGTGTGGTAAAAACTTATAAGCAAAATATTAGTTTTTTTAAAATTGTTAACAAAATGGTTTTAATGATAATTTATTAAAAATGATTCTTTACCATACATTTTACATGTAATATAGCTTTTAATTTATAACATACTGCTTAGACCCTAATTTCTAAACTTTAGTAATTATTTAACATTTCGTGAAAAATAAGAATCGAACACAATATTTATAGTTAAAAAATAACAATTATTATTATTCTTTCTTGGCACTTGTGGATTTACGCTTATGTTCAGCAATTCTAGCAAAGTAATTATGAGAAATTTTTATGAAGTCCATTTTAGTTTATTTAAAGCTGGAATTGACACTCAAAATGATTTTATTTTGGTTTAAATAAATTTCATTAAACATTTAGTACTTTATTTGAAATAAAAGTATATAAGTGTGGTAAAAATTCAAAAGCAAAATATTAGTTATTTTAAAACTATTAACAATTAATGGTTTTAATGCGAATTTATTAAAAATGACACTGTAGCATATATTTTACTCGTAATATAGTTTTTTATTCACACCATACTGATTAGACTCTAATTTCTTAAATTAAATATTATTTTAACATTTCGTGGAAAATATGAAATGAGCACAATAGTGAAATTCTAAAATATCAATTATTTATTTCTTTATTGGTACTTGTGAATTTACTGATATGGTCTTCAGTACTAGCAAAGTAATTATGATAAATTTTCTTGTAGGCAATTTCAGTTTATTTAATGCTACAATGGACACTCAAACTATTTTATTTTGTTTTTAATGAATTTGATTGAACATTTAGAATGTTATTTGAAATAAAAGTATATAAGTGTGGTAAAAACTTATAAGCAAAATATTAGTTATTTTAAAATTATTAACAAAATGGTTTTAATGATAATTTATTAAAAATGATTCTTTGCCATATACTTTACACGTAATATAGCTTTTAATTTATACCATACTGCTTAGACTCTACTTTCTAAACTTCAGTAATTATTTAACATTTCGTGGAAAATATGAAAGGAACACAATATTTATAGTTAAAAAAATAAATTTTTTTATTCTTTCTAGGCACATGTTAATTTACTCATATGTTCAGCAGTACTAGGAAAGTAATTATATGAAATTTTCTTGTAGGCAATTTTAGATTATTTGATGCTACAATTGACACTCAAAATTATTGTATTTTGATTTTAATGAATTTGAACATTCAGAATGTTATTTGAAATAAAAGAATATAAGTGTGGAAAAAAATTTAAAAGCAAAATATTAGTTATTTTAAAACTATTAACAATTGATGGTTTTAATGCTAATTTATTGAAAATGACACTTTAGCATATATTTTACTCGTAATATATTTTTTTATTCACAGCATACTGCTTAGACTCTACTTTCTAAACTTAAATATTACTTTTCATTTCGTGGAAAATATGAAAGGAAAACAATATTTATAGTTAAAAATATTGATTCGTTTATTATTTCTCGGCAAATATGGATTTACTCATAAATTCAGCAGTACTAGCAAAGTAATTATGATAAATGCTCTTGTCGGCTTTTTTATTTCATTTAATGCTACAATAGGTACTCAAAACTATTTTATTTTGTTTTTAATGAATTTTATTGAACATTCCGTATGTTATTTGAAATAAAAGTATATAAATGTGTTAAAAATTTAAAAGCAAAATATTAATTATTTTAAAACTATTAACAATTAATGGTTTTAATCCTAATTTATTAAAAATGACTCTTTAGTATATATTTTACTCGTAATACAGCCTTTTTTTCACACCATACTACTTAGACACTACTTTCTAAACTTAAATATCACGGTACCATTTCATTGGAAATATGAAAGGAACTTAATAGTTATAGTTAAAAATATCAGTTATTTTATTCTTTTTTGACATTTGTGGATTTACTCATATGTTCATCAGTACTAACAAAGAAATCATGCGAAATTTTCTTGTCGGTAATTTCAGTTTATTTAATGCTACAATGGACACTGAAACTATTTTATTTTGTTTTTAATGAATTTGATTGAACATTCAGAATGTTATTTGAAATAAAAGTAAATAAGTATGGTTCAAAATTTGAAAGCAAAATGTTAGTTATTTTAAAATTATTAACAATTAATAATTTAATGCTAATTTATTAAACTTGACTATTTAGTATATATTTTACTAGTAATATAGCTTTTTATTCACACCATACTGCTTAGACTCTACTTTCTAAACTTAAATATTATTTTAACAGCTTGTGGAAAATAAGAAATGAACAGAATAGTTATAGTTAAAAATATCAAATCTTTTATGTGCAAACCACCTAAATATTTTCAGCACATAAATAGCATATTTTTGGTTTTTGATTTAAATTAATTAACTAGCTTTCCTTTTCTATGTTATAAGATGAGCAGTCACTAAATTTGAATGGGAAAATGTTATTAGAATTTGGCCTTAAAGTTTTAAGTATGCATAAAATTGGAAAGCATTTTTTGTAATATAAAACTTGTTATAATAAGGAATTAAAATTATAATAATGTTTGGAATCTATTATTAAAACTTAGTAGTTATGATATTTTAATTAGGTTTTTAGGAAAAGTTTAGGAAATATAAAAAGGTAAATTGAAACATATTCATTTTTTTTTTTTGCAAAATGTGTATTTAATATTTTTAGTAGAAAATTAACATATTTTGGACTTCGAAATTATTTTAAATAACTTTCCTTTTATACTTCACAAAATAAATAATAAAGTAATTCCAAAAGGGCATAGAAATTGAAAATTGGTTGGAATATTTTGCATATTTATAAATTAGAAATGTTCCTTCTAAATAAAACTTTTTAATAATAATTTCTCTTTTAGGTTATTATTATATGTATACAGGTCAAGCAAATAAAAAAATAAATTTTGTTTCTTATTGTGAATTATGTTTCGCAATGAGATACATTTATTGAATTCATAATTCATTTATTGAATTTAAGTCATATTTATATGAACTGAAATTCTTCTAACTCTGTTAAGGCTGGACATGTGGGAAAATTACCAGCTCTACAAGGTAGACTCTTGATTTTCAATATACTTCCACACTATTACCTCTTATAAATATCATTAAAAATATATTCAATGTTCATAAAAAGACGAAGTTCACAGAATAAATATTTTATTTCTTTTTTAGTCAGTTATTCTCGTTTATATATTATATTGCATCCATTTTGAGTCGTTTTTAAAACTCATTGAGGCAAATTAAACACAGAAACTGTTATAAAAACGAATTAAAAGTACCTAGTATAAATATATGACATTATATATACATATATATTTCTCACTATTATAATGTATTCAAAATTCAGCACATTCTACCATATAAATAAAAAATAGCATAAATATTGAAAAATAAAGTTACCAATTATATAAAAATATTTATGTATAAATATTTTTATACTAAAAATAATATAGTTTTCTGTGGTCAAAAAGTTATGTAAAAATTTGATTCTAAGACGAAAATTTAATTTTGTGATACGTAGAAAGGAAACTCGTAACTGCATTAAAAAATCTTCATGGGTGTTAGAGGGTTATCAAAAAATAATATTTCTATTTGCAGTTCCTGATCATTTTTAAAAAATGTTATATTTATATATAAGAATATTTTACTACATTTTCTCACTTTATCCGTTTTACTAAACTTATTCTATAATTTTATTCTAAGTTAATAATTCTATGTAACCACAGTGGAATTATTGAAGACGTAGATATTTAGTATAAGTCAAAGTCATTTGACTCTGAATTTGTATCTTACATTTTTCAGTAGATTTATTCAATTAGTGGAAGTAATGGTTATACGAATGAAATCATAGTGTTAAATTAATGTATAGTAGATTTTCATAATTTTCTGTCTGTCGCAAATTTTTTTTTGTATCAGAATTCCCTTGTTTTAATTCAGTAGATAACCGTAATTTAAAAAT
>CM063501.1:136071474-136083974 GCA_032207245.1 Pardosa pseudoannulata
AAGGGTTACATTTCCTCCTATGCTTTCCTATGTAATTATGACTCCTCACGAAGTTCTCTACCTCTCCTCCAAGTTTGTACACGGACTTCGGGGACGCCCTGTATATATATATATATATATATATATATATATATATATATATATATATATATATATATATATATATATATAGAATATATGAATATAAGAATTCATATATTTATTTGGTTTTTCATATTTTTAATTTTAAGTTTAACATCCTTTTACAATTCCTCTAATAAGACAAAAAAAATGGTTTTCAGTAAGTTAAAACCGAAAACATGACTGAATAAAATTCTTCAAAGAAAATGATCGCAAAGGTAAATGCAAAAACGAAATATTAATCTTTCATTTCTATTAATTTTTTACTTGTTTATAATGCAAGGTACTGGAAATATTCTATTACACTAAGTATATATTAAAATTCTTAAAATTTTTACACATTGTTTTTTTAATATTTTTGTCACTATTGAATTTTGTGAATATGACAAAATATTGTTAAGATTTTATTATCTATATTATTATGCCATTGCTATAATAAAACGGAATATAATTCTGCAAATGAAAAAAATAAAATATGAAAATTCCATTTATAGCAATCCTTTATTCGCCTTTATAATGGATAAATCTGAAAATATTATATTACATTAATTTTACTTTAATATACACAATTTTTAAACTTTAAATGTGATGCCACTGTTAAGTTATCTAATATCACAAAAATAAATTATGTTTAGTATTTTAAACCCGAATATGTGACTAATTCTTCAAAAGATCATAATAGTAATTTTTAGTACGAATAATAAAATATGAAACTCCCATTCATAACAAATTCATTATTCGCCTTCTATTAAAATGTAGGGATTTGAAAATATTCTATTACTTTAAGTCTATCTTAATATCAATTTATAACCCTAAATTAATAACAGGAATGCTTCATTTATATTGCAGAGTTTCTTCACCGTATATCCAACTTCTACTGCATTATATAACGCATTGATAAATTTTAAACATAGAATCAAATTCCTTTTATTTATTTAAACTCTTCATCGAACAAACGAAAAATACCCCAAGCCGACTTAGGAAACAAAAGCAAGTTTCCCCAGTTATGAAAATAATTATTGAACGACAATAGTGCAAGTTCTGCGAAAATTCAGCCAACATACGAACAAAACAAAGTCTTTGACACTAGCGTTGAAATAAGAGTTTAAAGATTTGAAATAGTGAGTGTGTCATTATTTTTGTTATTCGTGTCCTCATTTAAAAGTATTGACTGTCATTAATTTTGGTGCAAACCCAAGACGCTTTTATCCTCCGTATAAATAATACGGTAATGATGTGTCTTGTCTAGGCATTATTAGGAAAAAATGAGCAGCGTAAAATTCCAAAGGAAATATGTGTTTACGGAGATCTAGGAAGATCAATATACGGTCAGAGTGGTTTTAGGTTAGTCGAGTCTCATCAAGGTGTTATTAATTTTGTCATCTTTTATACAATGTATCACGTGAAGAACTTTTTGAATGAAGCGAAATTTATCAATTCTTTTCGCTATGGAAATAATCTTCTTTTGTTCTGAGTGGTAGTTATAATTTTTCATTCAGCCATGAATGATAAATATTTTGATAAAATTTAGTAAAAATGAAATACGGTTAATCATCTATTATAATACATACGTGACATGGGTTTGGGAAGAAATTTTTCGCTCTTTATAACATTTTCAAATTTAACTCATCGTGTGCAAAGGATTTGGGACGATATATCATCAGAATATGAAATATTACACTAAATGTATTTTTCAATTTAAAGCATTCTGAAATTTAAATAACTGTAAATAAAAATGCTTTTATTCCGGATATAAATGTTACACTAAACATAAGAGTTGTGGGGAAAATGTTAAGATAAATATTCAGTAGCATAAAGTATTAAGTATAACCAATTATATTGACTTGAAATAATTTTAAATTTAAGACAATATAAAATTTATGTATATATATATATATATATATATATATATATATATATATATATATGTATATATATATATGTATATATATATGTATATATATATATGTATATATATATGTATATAAATATATATGTATATATATATGTATATATATATATATATATATATATATGTATATATATATATATATATATATATATATATATATATATATATATATATATATATATATATATATATATATATATATATATATATATATATATATATATATATATATATATATATATATATATATATATATATATATATATATATATATATATATATATATATATATATATATATATATATATATATATATATGTATATATATATATGTATATATATATATATATATATATATATATATATATATATATATATATATATATATATATATATATATAATATATATATATATATATATATATATATATATATATATATATATATATATATATATATATATATATATATATATATATATATATATATATATATATATATATATATATATATATATATATATATATATATATATATATATATATATATATATATATATATATATATATATATATATTATATATATATATATATATATATATATATATATATATATATATATATACATTAACAGCATTAAACTTGAAGTCTTAACGTAAATTGTCAGCAGTATGAAATATTAAGTATAACCAACCGTATTGACTTGACACGATTTTTAGTTTATAGCAATATGAAATTTTCAATAATATAAATGACTGTAAATATAAGCTATGTAATAGATATAATTATCACATAAAGAATGAAAGAATTAATAATAATAATTTTAAAAAGCATAAAATTCAAAATGATATAATATTTGACAGTAAATGTACCGAATAAGTACCAGAAAGTAACATAAGTAAACCACTTTTATTCTTGCTATGAATTTTGCATTAATTAGATATTATCTGTTCAGTTCTGATACCAGAAGTTTCACCGATAGATAGAAAAGACCCAAAATTATAGTTATATTAGTTTTATGTAAATATAGATTCTTCTCTATTGGGTTAAAATGCTGTTTGTTGTAATAGATGATAGGAAATTACCATTTTTAACATTTGGATTTTGTGTCTTTCTTATTTACCTTTACAAAAATTTTATTGTTCTTAATAAAACTTATATAAAACAAAATGTATTTGCCATTGAATTTATTGCAATGAGGTTTTTAGACGGGAAGTTATTTTATGTTTCTTATTCTACGTGATGACATCATTTACTTTACTTTCAAATGTGCTAATAAAATTTAATAAAATTCAGTGTGACATTCATTTTGCAAATGCAACAAATTGTATCTATAGTGCATCGGAAACAATGCAAAGTTACGTAGAGAAGACACTCTTACAAGGGATCTTCCAGTAAAAAATTGTTTTTCAGTATCCTTATCTTTAAATGAAATTACTAAAAATGGTTAAAAAATCGATTTCTGACAAACTTAATATATATTGTAACCACAGAGGTAGCTTAAAATAATAAGATAGTGTTTCTCACATTTATCTTTACAAAAGTTTTACTGCGCTTAATAAACTTATAAACTTAGGTAGAACGAAGTGTATTTGTCATTGGAATTTCTGCAATCAGGTTTTCAGACGGGAGGTTCTTTTATGTTTCTTATTCTACTTGGTGATATCATTTACTTCCCTTTCAAATGTATTAATAAAATTTAATAAAGTTCAATGTGACAGGCATTTTGCAAATGCAACAAATTGTATCCTGTCACTATAGTGAATCAAAAACAAAGTTACGTAGAGTGTACATTCTCACAGGGGCTATTATAGTAGTAAATTGTTTTTCAGTAGCCTTACCTTTAAATGAAATTATTAGAAATCTGTAGAAAAAATTCGATTTCTGCAAAACTTAGTTTATATTGTAACCATAAATGTAGCTTAAAATAATTAGGTGGTGTTGTTTCTGATGCCACTTGATCAAAACAATACCGAATCTTCTAGTATTAAAGCAAAGGGGTGAGTCTTCCGTTTTAACAAATATCCCTAGGATGAAAGTAAGATTAATGCTCAACTGAATCCTCGTATTTAGAATCAGAGACGAAGCAGAAGACCCAGAGATTTGGCCTGACAGCCCCAGAGATATTGATTAAGAACTTGGAGGACACTGTGGCCATGAACATATTTTACTTGTTCCAGTAACCTTTAACGAACACGGCGGATAATGGGCCATCTCGGTCAACTTAGATCATCAACTCTCCATCCAGTGTTGCCTTGGCCGATCAAGCTACTGAGGTACTCCAACAACATAACAATAAATATAATGTTTTAATGTCATTCATATATGGGTATTTAATATTGCCTGCACAGTGCTGTACTTGCTCAACTATTTCTACATCATTCACCACAATTGTTCAAAATATTAATAACTAAGAACAACCAACACTATTAAATGAATTGCAAAGGTCTCAACTTTGCTGAAATTTAATAGTTTTCGCATTTTTTACATCTATTAAATAAAATATAAATGGTCGTTTAGTTCTGTTCAAACTTATTAAGACAGTCATTACTAGGTGTAACTAGAGCATTATCATATAATCCATTATCAACTTAAGTCTAATCATTCAGAATCTAAATAGATAAGGGTGCTTAATTGCTTTCTATGTCATTAATCTTCAAACCGATTTATGAGGTATTCAATAGGAGACCGAAGCTCTTGTAAAAATGAGTACTTTTGAAATAAATTATTCAAATTGGATATCACGAGACCAGAAGATAATACCAAAATGTTACAAAATAATCTGAAAGATATTTAAGTTTCATTAACTTAGACTAAATTAATTGTAAGTAAATAATAGTAAAGAATTTATTTTACAAAGTTACAATCTAATTGTATTAAATTCTAGAAAATCAAAATTCTGAGAGATCAATTATTTCAGTACCGAGATCATCTCACTACAAAAGAATGAATTCTGAACCGATTTAAACTATGGATATCAATAGTGCAGCGAAAAATAACATAGTTGATATAAAACCAAAGTTATCAAAATAATCTGTAAGTTCATATAACTTACATTGCTAAAATATAATTTATATATAAATAATATATATATAATAATATTATAATAATAATATAATTTACATACATACAGAATTATAATAAAATCTAGAAACTTAATGGATGGCTAGATAGGCTGTTCACTAACAGAATTTATCATATTTCGATTTGCAAAAAATGTTTTTCCTTTCAAGAAACCAAATATATGTACTTATCAATCTAAGAAGTATGCCAGAAGAATGCAATAATAACACTTCCTCTATGATTTTATAGAAAGACCATTTTCCTTATTTACACAACATAATAATGTTTATATTAAAGATATATATATATATATATATATAATATTATACTTATTATATATGATAATATATATATAAATTATATATATATTATATATATAATATATATATATATAAATATATATATATATTCTATTTAGAATAAATAATATATATATAAAATTGTATATACATATATATATTTTATATACATAATATATATATATATATATATATATATATATATATATATATATATATATATATATATATAATATATATATATATATATATATATATATATATATATATATATATATATATCTCTATAGCCAGAGGTATTCTTAAAAGAATATTTTTCTCTATTGTTTTCAGATAAAATATAATTCACATACATGCACTCAAATATACACACGCTTATTATTTCAAGTTAATGTTTGCATAAACGTATCTTTCTCATGCATAAATAGCAATTTATAAAATAGCTGTACTAGTATAAGCCAACTATGTATGACTGTTATAAAATCTTATGTTTAATATCAACCACAGATTAATACAGATTATTTAAAATATGTTTGGCCTATTCACATTGAAATATAAGAATTCATTTCAAGATGATGTTTTTTGGTTAATATTTGCACAATAAAATATAATATTTAGTAATGTCTGTATTTAGTAAACAAAATGCAAAACACTGCATAGCTTAGAAATATATATATATTTTTTAAAATAACAATATTCGTTAATTTTTCCTCACTAAAGTTTATTGAATAATTTTCTTTAAACACACATAAAAAAGAATGTTTTGCCCTTGTCAAGAAAACTTTATCCGGGTACTAAGCAAAATATTCGTTCCTAGTCTATTCATCATGTGTGAAAGAATTTCTTTGACAGCATTATATTATTAATGGGAAATAAATGACTCTAATAAATTAAGCAGAAAGGAAAAATTAGGTCTTTATTAGGTTAAATACTATATTATAATGTCAACGCTGAATCATGAAGACACCTACTGTTTCTTATTTATTAGAAGCATATTACCATTTAAGTACTCCATGTATAACGCTACAAGGATAAAAATGTTTATATTATTAAATAAATCGCTAAGAATATTTACTTTTATTGGATTTTTTTTAAATTAAGAAAGTTAGTGTTTATGTTATTTTACTGTTACATTAAAGGTCGGTATTAATGTAATGTAAATATATATATATATATATATATATATATTATATATATATATATATATATATATATATATATATATATATATATATATATATATATATATATATATATATATATATATATATATATATATATATATATATATATATATATATATATATATATATATTATATATATATATATATATATATATATATATAATATATATATATATATATATATATATATATATATATATATATATATATATATATATATATATATATATATATATATATATATATATATATATATATATATATATATATATATATATATATATATATTATATATATATATATATATTCTAGTTAAAAAGTAACTAAATCTGTAGAACTAGAATGGGAGTTATTAAGCTCCGATTTCGTTACTCTAAAACATTTTATAAAGAGAGGCAGACCATTTTATCAATATTATATCTTTCTTAATATGCTTTATTTTATATTATATTATAATTAAAGCATATTTTATAATATCCATATGATTTATTTCAGCTTTTATTACAGGACTAAAATAGATGATAAATATATATCGGAGGTTTCGGTTTATTTTCTTTTTTGAAAAGTTTCTTCAATTGTTTTAAGGCATCGTTTCTTACTAAAAGTTAAAAAAAGTTGAAAGAGCGATCTTTTAAGGAACACATTGACCTACAAAACAGCCAGGCAGCTAGTTAAATGTCGTCATTTTTTCTATTTAACAGTCGTATGACTCTTTAACAATATTTTTTCAATGATTTACATAATATTAAACTTTTACAGAATATGTAAGCATACCACTTGAATTCCACTAAATTTGAATTTTTATATTCAATATCCAATATGGCCAATTCTTATTAATATACGAAATACCATAATGTAGCTGATACTGACATACTGCTTACGCAGCCCTATTTTACAATAAAAGAGTTTTTACGTGAAGACAATTGTACTATAAATAACGAAGTGACGTCAATTGCTCTACCAGAACGGTAAAGTCTGGGTAGGTAAACACAGCTGGCGGAAATGTATGCATCTGTTATGTTTTATCTAAGAACAGGTGAAACAACTGAATGAGAAGAAATACTAAAGAATAACAGGAATATTGGTAAAACAAATGCATTGCTAATGTTTAGAGTCATTTTTCAAGTTCAAGAATGAATCTCGAAATATCTAAATGTTTATGATATAAATAGCAAACTTTATTTTAAAAATTGTAATTATACTGTAAAATCGTAATTCCTGAAGTAGTTATTTTTCATGATTTATGTGTTTTATAAGGATTTATGGGTTGAGTCAGATATAAGCCAAACCCTTTATTGCATGGCGTATATTTTTAAATGCTGCTAAAAAATAGCTTGCAGATATTTTATATTTTCTGAGGACGATTTTTTATTTGATAGTAAGTAGAGGGCAGTCAGATATACAATAAACAAAATTTCCCAGCAGTTTATTTTCTTTACAAATTTTCCATTTGAATTGACACTTTATGATTTTTCGAACATTGTACATAAATTTACTTTTCGACATGTGCATAGACTTAAATAAAGACAAATTACCTTATTTATTATAAAACGCCATTTTACAGTACTTATTTTGAATGCAATACCAAATAAATAATATTTTACGGTGTTGTTTTTCATAAAGTTCTGCCATGAAAACGATGTTTAAAACGATGGATGATCACCAACCTGAATTAATGTAGCATTCAAAATTGCTTAAACTTCATACTTCTTTTATTCTGTGCAGTCCCTAATAGCGTAGATATAAGATATGACTCGATATGGAATTGACAGAAATCTGCTCATTTATTCGAGAGTTTCACATTAGTACTAAGTATACAAAGTAATTCAAAGTAATAAAAGGAAATTCACATCCCTACCATACAATGAATAATGTTTGAATACATAGACATTAGAATCAGAATAACTGTTGTTTAAATTCTTTCACTCTAATGTCTTCTTGATTAGATTTCAATAATATATATGAATATATCTCTATATAACTATATCTATATCTATCTATCTATCTATCTATCTATCTATATATATATATATATATGACATGTTTTGATCCAGAGTTAAGGTGAATGGAAAACAGTCTTCTTGATAATAATAAGTTTATTAAACCATCGTTAAAGTAAAACTTGAGCCCTATTCACTTTTTCGTCAAAAACATGGGCAGATTGTTGTTGACAGCTCCAAACCATGCGCCAATTGAAACTTATCTGTTTGCAAGCTCATCAAATAGCTCAAAATTGCTTTTTGACTGGACGATCCTAAAAGCTTATGCTAGCGTAAGTCTTTTTCATTTATTTTATTATTATAATACAGTTCCCTTTTTAAAATCGTTACTAACTCAAGCAATTTGCAACTACCCCTTTTTTAGACCGGACATATATCTATATATATATATATATATATATATATATATATATATATATATATATATATATATATATATATATATATATATATATATATATATACATATTTTATATAAAGAAGCAGACTATTTTATAAATATTATCTCTATCTTAATATTCTTTATATTATATTTCAATTAACGCTTATATTTCAATTAATTTTATAAACTTCATATGATTTATTTAGGTTTTATTACAGGACTAATATAGTGGATAAATACATCTAGGAAGTTTCGGATTATTTTATTAATTGAAAAGTCTCCAATTGTTTTAAGGCATCGCTTCTTACTATAAGATAAAAAATATTGAAAGAGCGATCTTCTAAGGAACACATTGAACTGCAAAACAGCCATGCAGCGAGTGAAATGTCGTCATTAACTTTTCCCACTTGCTCATTTAAATAAAGTGTATGTCATTAAGTTGAACGCACACTTACTGCTCCATAGACTCCAAATAAACAAGATAACGGTTCCATCTTCATTCATGAAAAACAGAAAATAAAACTGAAAAAAAATAGAACTCAGAAAGGAAAACTGTAAGATAAAGCATCTCTTCTGAGAAATTATTGTAGTAAAATTGCGTTAATAATTCCTAGGAAAATTAGTGTATTTTACTGCACAGGATATATTTATGATCTTCTATGCATAGTACTTGATATTTGATATTAAGTTTATAAGATTTTTATTTGCTTTATTATATATATATATATATATATATATATATATATATATATATATATATATAAAGAGAGACAGAAAGAGATAGACAGATAGATATAGATATAGATATAGATAGATAGATAAATAAGTATTATAGAATAAATTAAAAATATCCTACATACTATACTAGGGTGTAAATTATGACTTAGTTCCATTATTTAAAAATGATTTTATAAAACAACTTAAGAATTTATTTTCATTATTCATTTTTCTGTTCTCAAAACCGGAGGGTTGTAGGTCTTTTGGCTCGAGCTGAACAAACATGACAAATGTCCATAAATGGTGACTGGTAAAATAAGTTCTTTATAGCAATATCCTACAAATTTCCTACTGTTAACTTCTGGAAGTCGCAGAATTATCCAAAATTTTGATGATCTACTATTTTTTTGTCCTTAGGAGTAATGTTGGCAGACTTTACTGTACTCCTATAGTAAAATTTGCCAAGAAATATTTCGGGCTTGGTAGTGGTGAATGTTATAAAAGAAAGTTCTTCTGCATTGAAAATAACTATCTAAATTATTATTTAAACAACGTATTGATATCTGATATATGTTAAGTAAAATCCAGAAGTTTCATATAACTTTCATTAGATTTCTGTTCAACATATGGCGATATTTCTCTCCGATAACAGAACAGGTTTCCGGTCTTTTCGGGGTAATTTTCTCATAGAATAATGGACCTACGATAAATTTAGCTGTGGACCCCTACCAAAAAGTTACTTTTGGTGAATGTAAAGGAATTGCTTTGACTGCATGTGGTATTTGTCATCCCAAATTCGGCAGTTCTGGGTGTTCACTGTTTCATTCAGGTAAAAGTATGCCTCGTCTTCGCATAAGATATTCCACGGCCAAGCATCATCCACCTCCATTCTGGCAAGAAAAGTGAGAGCAAAAGTCAATCGCTTATCATGGTGGGGTACAGTAACTCCTGTACACGGCTGATCTTGTACGGACAGTAGTTGATAATCTTTCGTAATATTTTTAAACCGTACTGTAATGCATAGCAATATTCCGAGCTACTCCACTAGTGCTAGAGGTGGCAGCAATATTGTCTGGTCCTCTGTCAACGTCATTCTGTATATTCATACAGAATGACGTTGACAGTGATGTGGGGATCCTTTAATTGGGGAACAATACAAATAACAACCAATCCTTAACAAGTGTTTAATCCCAAACATTCTTTCGGGGTTGTCAGATGTATTAACCACTATTTTAACCTGGAATTAGTACACAAGGTATAGAGATAAATATATAATGTTACAATTATACAATACATTTCTAGAATTGCTACATATGCTATTATATACTACAAATTAAAATTTTAAAAAAATGCATATAAGGTACATGCTGAAATATGGAGTTGCATTTACACAATTATTCGATCTCGACGTCGTAGGTCAAACTCGTTCTATAGTAATAGATAACATAAATTAGAAGCAATCATTATGAGGGAAAACCTATAGTTTCCTCATGGAGACACAGAAGATAACTGGTTCATCAGTGGGTATACAGTACATAGTATACAAGAGTACATTATATACAATTATATATTTACGCTGCTCATGAATTTTGAGATTCACTAAATGAGCTAGAATGTAAAACAAATTAAAACTAATATTACCACATTTGTGATATTTGATTAATTTTCTGTCCTAGATATAATATTTACAAACTTCATAGGTCAAGCTCATTCTATAGTAAAAAATAACACAAATTAGAAGCAATCATGACGAGGGACAACCTATACTTTCCTCATGGCGCAGAATATAACGACTTCATTAATATGTAAACAGTACATAGTTTAGATGTGTACATGATATACAATTATATTTTTACGCTATTTACGAATGTCGAGATTCACTAAATAAGCTGCAATATAAAACAGATTAAAACTAAAATTACTATATTTATAATATTTGAATGATTTTCTGTCCTAGATTTACAAACTTCATAGTTCAAACTCGTTCTATAGTAAAAAATATCACAAATTAGAAACAATTATTATGAAGTAAAACCTATACTTTCATCTTGGCGTAGAAGATAACGACTACATCAATAGGTAAACAGTACATAGCATAGATGAGTACATGATATACAATTATATATTTACGCTACTTACAAATTTCCAGATTCACTAAATAAGCTACAATGTAAAACAGTTTAAAACTAAAATTATCATATTTATGACACTTCATTGATTTTCTGTCCTAGATTTAATATTTACAAAATTTTATACAAAAAGTAAAAATAATACCTTTACTTTAAATATTTTTATGCACTTTATTCCACGTTTTTTAAGAAATTAATGCGTCTTGAATACGTTTTTTTTTTCATTTTTCTTTCTCTATTGAACTAAAATAGCTGATAAAGAAATCCGAGAGTTTTCTACTTGCTTCGTTTATAGAAACAATTTTTTCCGCTTTTTTAAAGTATCGTTCCTTGCGAGAAGAAGAAAAAAATAATAGAATGATCTTTTAAAGGGACATGTTGAACGGCGAAAGAGGTATGCAGCGAGTGGAATGGCGTCATTAACTTTTCCCACTTGCTCATTTAAATAAAGTGGGTGTCATTAGGTTGAACGCATACTTACTGCTCCATATACACAAAATAAACAAGATAAGGTATTCATCATTATTCAGGAATGCCAGAAAAGGAGAAGAGTGGAAATTGTACAAAGAAAGTAAATGTGTGCTGCGAATAGTTTTTCATTTGAATTTTTTTACAAAACGGATCAGTTATTAGATGAAAATAAAGTAATAAACTTTCAGGTGTAAAATAAATAATGTCTATTAATTATTCTAA
>CM063501.1:136088974-136111474 GCA_032207245.1 Pardosa pseudoannulata
ATCCTTTTTCCTACTATTAAGTACCAGTTTCTATCAATATTAAAAATAACAAAAGAAAATTAAACTAAATGTTTTTTTTATGTATGCTTAATCATAATGTTTTGCTTAATTTGAGTTGTAATTTATAATGAATCATTTCTGTCTCATTAAAAACTTATTTGAATTATGCCAAGTCTTTCGTTTCTAAACATTATTTTTCCTTATTGCAATAATAAGGAACCATTATTTTACAGTTGTAGTTCATGAAACCGCCACATTAATTTGCGATGCATGATTGCAACTATAATTTAAAATTCCTACTATAAAGTTTCTATTTAATATTAAAAATAATAATACAAAAACAAACAAAAATTAAACTAAATATTTTTATTTTTATGTATGCTTAATCATAATGTTTTGCTTATTTTGAGTTTTAATTTGCAATGAAGCGTATTTATGTTCTTTGAAAATATTCGGAATTGTACCTAGACTTTCGTTTCTCAACATTATTTTTCCTGGTTGCGATAATAAGGAACCATTATTTTACAGTTCTGGTTCACGAAACCACCGCATGAATTTTCCTTGCATGAATACAAACATAATTTACCATTCCTACTATTAAGTACTATGAAGTTTCAAATAATATTAAAAATAACAAGACAAAATAACAAAAAAAAATTAACTAAATGTTTTACTTTTATGTATGCTTAATCATAATGTTTTGCTTATTTTGAGTTTTAATTTGTAATGAATCATTTCTGTCTCATTAAAAACTTATTTGAATTATGCCAAGTCTTTCGTTTCTAAACATTATTTTTTCTTATTGCAATAATAAGGAACCATTCTTTTACAGTTGTGGTTGACGAAACCACCACATTAATTTGCCTTGCATGAATGCAACCATAATTGACTATTCCTACTATTGATTACTATAAAGTGTTTCTATTAATATTTAAAATAAAAAAACAACATAAAAATAAATGTATTTTATGTATGCTTAATCATAATGTTTTGCTTATTTTGAGATTTAATTTTTAATGCAGTATTTCTGTCTCTTTGAAAACTTATCGGAATTGTACCTAGACTTTCGTTTCTAAAACAATATTTTTTCCTTGTTGAGATAATAAGGAACCCTTATTTTACAGTTGTAGTTCATGAAACCGCCACATTAATTTGCCTTTCATGAATGCTACTATAATTTGCCATTCCTACTATAAGTACTGTTAAGTTTCTATTAATATTAAAAATAATAATACAAAATAACAAAACAAAATTAAACTAAATATTTTATTTTTATGTATGCTTAATCATAATGTTTTGCTTATTTTTGTTTTAATTTGCAATGAAGTATTTATGTTACTTTGAAAACTTATCGGAATTGTACCTAGACTTTCGTTTCTCAACATTATTTTTCCTGGTTGCGATAATAAGGAACCATTATTTTACAGTTCTGGTTCACGAAACCACAGCATAAATTTTCCTTGCATGAATGCAACTATAATTTAGCATTCCTACTAATAAGTACTATTAAGTTTCTAATAGTATTAAAAATAACAAGACAAAATAACGAAAAAATTAACTAAATGTTTTATTTTTATGTATGCTTAATCATAATGTTTTGATTATTTTGAGTTTTAATTTGTAATGAAGCGTTTCCTTCTCTTTAAAATATTATCTGAATTATACCTAGACTTTCGTTTCTAAACATTATTTTTCCTTGTTGAGATAATAAGGAACCATTATTTTACAGTTGTAGTTCATGAAACCGCCACATTAATTTGCGATGCATGAATGCATCTATAATTTAAAATTCCTACTATTAAGTACTATGAAGTTTCTAATAATATTAAAAATAACAAGACAAAATAACAAAAAAAATTAACTAAATGTTTTACTTTTATGTATTCTTAATCATAATGTTTTTCTTATTTTGAGTTTTAATTAATAATGAAGCATTTCTGTCTGTTTGAAAACTTATCTGAATTGTATCAAGAGTTTCATTTCTAAACATTATTATTCCTTGTTAAGATAACAAGGAACCATTATTTTACAGTTCTAGTTCATGTTAACACCACATTAGTTTGCCTTTTATGGATGCAGATATAATTTACCGTTCCTACTATTAAGTACTATGAAGTTTCTATCAATATTAAAAATAACAAAAGAAAATTAAACTAAATGTTTTATTTTTATGTATACTTAATCATAATGTTTTCCTTATTTTGAGTTTTAATTTGTAATGAAGCATTTCCGTCTCTTTAAAAACTTATTTGAATTAAGCCAAGACTTTCGTTTCTAAATATTATTTTTCTTTATTGCAATAATAAGAAACCATTATTTTACAGTTATGGTTCACGAAACCACTGCATTAATTTGCCTTTCATGAAAGCTACTATAATTTGCCATTCCTACTGTAAAGTTTCTATTAATATTAAAAATAATAATACAAAATAACAAAAAAAAATTAAAGTAAATATTTTATTTTAATGTACGCTAAATCATAATGTTTTGCTTATTTTTAATTTTAATTTGCAATGAAGTATTTCTGTCATTTTGAAAACTTATCTGAATTGTACTTAGACTTTCGTTTCTCGACATTATTTTTCCTGGTTACGATAATAAGAAACAATTATTTTAAAGTTCTGGTTCACGAAACCACCACATGAATTTGCCTTGCATGTATACAACTATAATTTACCATTCGTACTATTAAGTACTATGAAGTTTCTAATAATATTAAAATTAAATAACAAAAAAAATAACTAAATGTTTTACTCTTATGTATGCTTAATCATAATGTTTTGCTTATTTTGAGTTTTAATTTGTAATGAAGCATTTCCTTCTCTTTAAAATATTATCTGAATTATAAAAATACTTTCGTTTCTAAACATTATTTTTCCTTATTGATATAATATGGAACCATTATTTTACAGTTGTGGTTCATAAAAACCGCCACATTATTTTGCCTTGCATGAAGGCAACTATAATTTACCATTCCTACTATTAAGTACAATGAAGTTTCTAATAATATTAAAAATAGCAAGACAAAATGACAAAAAATTAACTAAATGTTTTACTTTTATGTATGCTTAATCATAATGTTTTGCTTATTTTGAGTTTTAATTTGTAATGAAGAGTTTCCATCTCTTTAAAATATTATCTGAATTATACCAAGATTTTCGTTTCTAAACATGATTTTTCCTTGTTGAGATAATAAGGAACCATTATTTTACAGTTATGGTTCATGAAACCGCCACATTAATTTGCCTTGCATGAATGCAAGCACAATTTACCATTCCTCTTCAATCTCTTTCCTATTTCACTTCTTGTCATGAAAGCAAATACCACTAACCGCTAAATTCAATTGGCTGCCTATTCACCACACAGCTATGATTTCACACATTCTTTCCATATTCTTTTTTCGCATTATTATTATTATTTCCATAATCACTTCGTTACGTGACAACACGGCCTCTACCGCACCACCTTTGTCGTAGCATAGCTATTTCAAAACCCAATCACTACGTTGTCATACATAGAGTAATCATTATAGACCGGATAAGGATCTGTTAACCTCAAAGAAATGTCGCCTGTTTCTAATGAAATGATTTTCTATTTTTGATTTACTGCTTACTACTGCATCCTACTGATTCATTGGCAACATATGTATGTTTGAAATTAGAGTGGAATTCCATAGCAAAGGAGGAGAGAACGATGGAGATAGAACGAAGAAAAAAAACTGTTCCAATGCCGCCTTGTTTTTATTTTATTTTTTTTTTGTTTCCCCTCCCATGTGTCTCAAAGCCTGGCGCGTGCTTGGTGATGTCACAAAGACACGTGCGGTTTCCAGTCTGCGCGGAGGGGGTCAGTAATTAAGGTGGGATATGTCGAAGGTCAGTAGCCAGGTTGAGAGTACCGAGCGGCTATTAACTGACCCTCAAGGGGATGTTTCTCCAAGACAAATGCGATAATTCAAGGTCAAATCTTCTTTCTGATAGCTCCGCGTTCGGAGGCAGACATGTATGTTTATAGAGCAAAGAATCATTTGGAGAATACGAATATTCTCATTAGGTTTCACGAAATGTAATGCACAAGAGAATCACGCTTAATTGCTTAAATTGTTTAATTAGCAATAAATTGCCAACATATAAAAATTAATGTTTGGGTATTACATAATATGTATTAATTCTACTTCTATTGCTAAATACTGAAAAATTTTGCTTTATCAGTTGCTTATATCAGCAAGAGATTAAAAAAATATTGTTTTAGACTTGGATAATTCTGCTGTTAGGCCTGGATTTAAATTTTACTGTCGGAATACATCAAAGCTTACGTGACTATGAAAAAATTACAAATCTATATTTATAAAATATGATTTTAGCCTTCACCTCCAGACCAATTATTATACAGAACATTATTATTAGAAACATAAAATTTCCTGTTTAGATATATTTGTTTGCTAATTTCATCTAATTCAAATGCTTCCTTAAAAATACAATAAAATACAATATTAAATACAATAATTGATTAGCCAAGAGAATTAAAATAGACAAAAATGAACAAGTGATTATATATGATTTATTTTCTTCACTTTATATATAGAAAGTATCAAAATTAAAGTTTAAAAGTATAGTCATTCTATAAAAGTCCTTATGATAATTATGAAGAACAGACTTATACATTGTATAATGCATACGTCTATTAGTTTAATTTGTTGTTAATTCTTCTGTAACCGATATTAAATACTTAAATTGGGTTGTACTGCTTGGTTTGAATTTTATGTACCAGATTTCATGAACTTAATATAAAATTCTAAGTAGCAGTTAATCATTAATGGGATACAAATGGTGTAATAGCAGGCTCTTTTTTAGATCATAAAATATTCAAAATGATAAAATAATCTGCTTACCTGTAGAGAAATAGTCGGATTCATTTATTAAAACTTTAAGATTCTTTATTTCTAAAGTCGTTTAATACACATTGACTGAATAAGTTTAATTTTTTTTTTTTAATTTTGTGAAGGCAGTTTATAAAAAAAGATTGGAAAAAATTTTGCTTTCATTGTTAAAATTTATCATTTCATTCAAAATTACCGAGAGATAGATATAGTTGTTAAATGCATTTAATATATTAAGCAGCCAATGATTTTGTTTGTTATTTATTTTTCTTTTTCTACTAAAGAAATTAAAAATATTCACAAAGAAACAATAAAAATCTCAAAATATTATTTGCTAATATAATAATAAGTAATATTTTAATTTCACATAGTTATTAGCTAATATTCAGCCTTTCATCCCTTCAGTGGGTAGAGAAATTGAGGACCAAGCATGCATGGGAATTCAACACTGGGGGTTCCGCATAAGATTGACCACCTAACTGGAACTTCGCACCCCAGGGCCTTTGGTCACACAAACGGAGATTGGCACCATAAACCTTGGCCCCCTAGGGGCTGTTGCGCATTTTTAATGTAAATTAGCTAATATTTTTAGCTCTTGGTAGCCCCCTAGGGCGCCAGGGTCCCCACTGCCTATATCTGTTTCTCAGACTCAAGGCAGTGGAATGTGAAGCATATGTTGAAGTTAGGAGGTAAATCTTATGCTGAATCTCAGTGTTTAGTTCCCAAGCATGCTTAATACTCAGTTTGTCTACCCACTAAAGGGATGAAAGGTGAGTTAACTTTGCTGAGTTCCTGGATCGAGCCTCAGACCTGTGTCATGGGACGGTGCTACCACAGAGCCGGTGGACTTCAGTTTTAAATATCAATATAACTGAAATTATAAACAGAAAGCTTACATTTTCTTTTTCTTGTTTTTATACAATTAGCCAATATTCAGCTAAATTTATATAGACAAGTAAGAATGTGAGGCAAAGATTTTGAGTTTCTGTACGAATTTTTAATTACATGGGAAATAGTTAACGTTAATGATAAAAAAATCTCTAACAGTATTTAATATAAAAGTAAACGTGACTTGTTACTCCATAGTAACAAAGGTTTTTTTTTACATACTTGTACAAAACTGAAATTTTTAAACATCTTTTTCAAAAAAAAATTTTCTAAAATTGTAAATAAATAAAACCGATAAGATGAAAATCGTAATTTAATAGTAACTCGACTTGTTACTCCATAGTAACAAAGGGGTTTTTTTACATACTTGTACAAAACTGAAATTTTTAAACATCTTTTTCAAACTTTTGTTCTAAAATTGTAAATAAATAAAACCGATAAGATGAAAATCGAAATTTAATAGTAACGCGACTTGTTACTCAATAGTAACAAAGGTTTTTTTTTACATACTTGTACAAAACTGAACTTTTTAAAAATCTTTTTCAATTTTTTTTTTTAGTTTTAAATAAATAAAATTGATAATATGAAAATTGACATTCAATGGAGCAGCTTTGATTCAAAGCTTGTTCTTTAATTTTTCTATTGCATAATTGTTCGAAATTTGCATAAGCTTGCTACTTTTGTTTTAGATAACTATAGTAAAATTTTATTTTAATATATTTAAATACTTTATGCTATAAAAATTTAATTATGTTGAATTCTTTTAAATTATTACTTTTCAAACTTCTTTATAGAGAAATATTTCATTTTATGTTGTTATAATATTTTGTTACTTATGGCACTTTACATACTGTATTTTTAAACTATAATTTTAGGATACTGCATTCATGTTTGAAGCCCAGCGGCGTTGGGTTAGAGCGTCGTGCTCCCACGACATAGGTTCGATCCCCGGTATGGGCAAGGTTGACTCAGCTTTTCATCCCTTCAGTGGGTACATGAACTGAAGACCAAGTGTGCTTGGGAACTAAACACTGGGGATTCCGCGTAAGATTGACCACCTAACCGGAACACATGCTTCGCACCCCAGAGCCCTTGGTCTCATAAACGGAGATTGGCACCGTAGGAACTGGCCTGCTAGGGGCTGTTGAGCCGAGGAGTTCAGTTTTTAGTTTTACATTCATGTTTAATACAGCAAAACTACGAGATAACAGTTATAAAATATTATTATGGATATCATAGTATTATGGATAATTATGGGTAAATATTATCATGGATTTTTATGGATGTTATATATTTATGGAATATTATAAACATTATATTATTATGCATATTGTATTATTATGGGTTATTATGATTATTTTATTATTAAAGATTATTATGGATATTATGGATATCATAGTATTATGGATAATTATGGGTAAATATTATCATGGATTTTTATGGATGTTATATATTTATGGAATATTATAAACGTTATATTATTATGCATATTGTATTATTATGGGTTATTATGATTATTTTATTATTAAAGATTATTATGGATATTATTTATAATGGAATATTATGAAATATAGGAACACAATAAATTGTATTAGAACAAAAATCTGGGTGATATAGGGAAATATTTAAGCAAGCTGCAAGGGAGAAATACCCTTGAACTGGAAAAACATTAATTCCTATTTTCTTATAGATTCAAACTTTTTCGGATTTTTCTTTTTAGAACGTCCTTTACGACAAAGCATTTTAGTACTAGATTAAAAAACTGAATTATTCCTATTGTCTATCGTTTATCACATTTTATAAATGTTTTCTGATATGTTATCTTACAGTTAATTTCTCAATGTAGCACAAAATTATCTGCATTTTCTCAAAACCAAAAGTGTTTTTTTCTATTTATGTAGCACAGTGACATTGGAGAAGTGTTAGTTGTGAAAACCTCGATATAATTACGATTTCTCAGATGAATCAACTCTCAAAGAATCTCTCTGTTTAAATCTATGTTGACTAAAATTTATATTATTTATTTATTTGTTACAAAATTGTAGAAATTTTAATTGATTTATTAATTTCTGAAAGGAGTTTGAAAATGCGCAATAACTCCTTCTAATGAAACGCATGAACTTTTAACTTTCTTAGTAAGCTCTGGAATACAATGCAGCAGACATGTAATCAAGTCATGAATGTACCCGTTAAATCTCAAGATATTTTGGTACATTATCTAATATGATTTATTTACTGATTTCGACATAACCTGTGCATATTATACGATCTTCAATAGGTATGTAGTACAACATATTTATTTGTATAAAAAAATAACCAATGCACAAGGAAGGAATCTTGTAGAACAAATTATTATTAATTTGTAATTTAAAGTACAAAACAAGATCTTTAAAAAAGATAATTTTGAATCCTCAAGGACTTTTTTTAATGCAACATTATAATTTTTTAAAATTAATATGGTTTTAATAACTTTTCTTAAATCTTTTTAATCTACTAATACATTGAATTTTACTTAAATTACATACTCGGGCTCCCACGACACAGGTCCGTGGTTCGATATCCGGGATGGGCAAGGTTGACTCAGCCTTTCAACCCTTCAGTGGGTAGATGAACTGAGGACCAAGCGTGCTTGGGAACTAAACACTTGGAGTTCCGCCTAAGATTCACCACCTAACCGGAACACATGCTTCGCACCCCAGAGCCCTTGGTCTCGTAAACGGAGATTGGTGTCGTAGGCACTGGCCCCCTAGAGGCTTTTGCACCGAGGAGTTTAGTTTTTAGTTTTACATTCATGTTTACTACAGAAAAACTACGAGCTAACAATAATAAAATATTATTATGGATATTATAGTATTATGGATTATTATGGATAATATATTATTATGAATATTACAGTATGATGGATTATTATGGATAATATATTATGGATTTTTATGGATGTTATATATATATTCAATATTATAAACATTGTATTATTATGCATATTGTATTATTATGGGTTAATATGACTATTTTATTATTAAGGATTATTATGGATATTACATTTGCTATGGAATATTATGAAATATATGAACACGCAATAAATTGTATTAGAAGAAAAATCTGGGAGAAATAGGGAAATATTCGCAGTATAAATTGCAAGGGAGGAATACCCTTGAACTAGAAAAACATTAAATTTCCTTTTTTCTTATAGATTCAAACTTTTTCGTATTTTTCTTTTCAGAACGTCCTTTACAACAAAGCATTGTAGTACTAGATTAAAAAACTGCATTATTCTTATATATCGTTTAATTTTTATAAATGTTTTCTGATATGTTATCTTGCGGTTAATTTCTCAATGTAGCGCAAAATTCTCTGCATTATCTCAAAACAAAAAGTTTTTCTATTTATGTAGCAGAGTGACATTGGAAAATTGTTAGTTCTGAAAACCTTGATATAATTACGATTTCTCAGATGAATCAACTCTCAAAGAATCTCTCTGTTTAAATCTATGTTGCCTAAAATTTATATTATTGATTTATTTGTTATAAAATTGTAGAAATTTGAATTGATTTTAATTGAAAGGAATTTGAAAATGCGTAATAACTTCATCTAATGAAATGCATGAAGGTTTGACTTTCTTAGTAAGCTCTGGAATACAATGCAGCAGACATGTAATCAAGTCGTGAATGTACCCGTTAAATCTCAAGATCCTTTGGCACAGTATCTAATATGAGGTATTTACTGATTTAGATATAACCTGTGCATATTATACGATCTTCAATAGGTATGTAATACAACATATTTATTTGTATAACAAACTCACCAATACACAAGAAAGGTATCTCACAGAACGAATGATTATTAATTTGTAATTTAAAGTACAACACAAGATCTGCAGAAAAGGTAATTTTGATTCCTTAAGAACTTTTTTTAATGCAACCCTATAATTTTTAAAATTTTTAATATTGTAATTTAAAGTAAAATAAAAGATCTTCAGAAAAGTTAATTTTGATTTCTTAAGGACTCTTTTTAATGCAACACTATAATTTTTAAAATTAGTATGGTTTTACTAACTTTTCTTAAATTAATTTAATTTACTAATGCATTGACTTTTATTGAAAGGACATACTTGAAATGATTATAATCTGTTTGATGTCCTTGTATATCTGTAACACACACAATTAATATCATTCTCACAGAACATTTCACTGTAAATTTATTAATATGGCTTTAGTTTTATTATTATTAAGCTTAACAATAAAAGTAAAAATCCATTTTTGTAAAATTTTAAATATGAATACTTTTCAGATAGAAATATTTAGGTGATTTTTCCCATGAGTTTTGTTTATTCATCGTGATTGATTCATTTATTTCATTGTTACACGTGATTTATACTGAAATACTTTAATACTCTTAAAAACTTTGAAACTCGAAAAAAGAAGAAAATTTTGGATGATTTTTCAAGTTGTTCAACTTAGTACATTGAAAGTAGATTTTTTTTCAATTTTTTTCTTTATGTAAATATAATTTATCTGATAAGGTATAAACTATATCTAAAATACATTTCAAACTTCAATTCACATCTTTAATTTTTTATCATTGATTATTTTTTACACTTTACTTGTACAGTGGAATACCATTGTCTAATATTTAGCTTTCAGTAAAAATTATAAGTTAAATATTTATTAGGTTAGTTTTACTATAGTATTTTGCTTTAAAACAAATCTTAATAAATCTATTTATACTTATTTATAATCTATAAAACTTTTCTTTGCCTTTTACCTGCATTCAAATATTGAACAATATAATAATTATATGTGAATTTAAATAATTATATGTGAAAATAAAAAATAAAATATCACTAATTAATTCTTTCCCTAAACTCATATACGAAATTTAATCACATATAATATAAGAATAGTGTTTTGAAGTGACTATTTTAAATATATGAATAACTTTTTCTAGTATTATTTTTCTTTTACCACTTTTAAATATCTTTCTACTTTTTTGTCACAAAAACAATTGAATATAATAATTATAAATAACAATTGGTTATCGTAAAACAAATATAATAAAATAGGTTTTGTGTTGATAAAAAAAGGCGGATGACTTTTCACAATTTTTATGCTTATCGTTTTTAATTAAATATTTAAACAATGTTTCTAGCCTCAAAATGAGATACTTATGAATTATCCAATTAATCATCATAATAATACTATTGTTCCATCTCTTTGATTTAAACATAAAATATTACTAACTAAATTGAACACAAGAATTACAATTTAAATAAATAATAAACCTTAAATATTTCAGTTTATTTAGTGATGCTACTAATTAGATTTAGATTCTTCAAAATAAAATATCTCTAATTAATTTTTTCCATAGTACCCTACATAAAATTTTATTAACTATGATGTTAGGATATTGTTTTAAAGATAGAATTTTTAAATATCTACATAGTTTATCTCTTTTTACTTACATTTTGCAATATTTAAACTTTTCCTGTGTCACCGAAAATGATTTATTAAGCATCGTAATTGAATATGTTGCATATAGAACCCAAGAATTGCCATTTAAATAAATAATAAACCTTAAGTATTTCAGTTTATTTAGTAACACACAAAAAGCTACTAATTATATTTATATTCTTCATAATAAAATATCTCTAATTAATTTTTTCCATAACATATTATACAAACATTCATCAAATATGATATTAGTATATTATTTTAAAGACAGAATTTTTAAATATCTAAATAGTTTTTCTCTTTTGATTTACTTTTTATAATATTTAAACTTTTCCACTGTCACCGAAAATCATTTATTAAGCCTCGTAATTAAATATGTTGCATATAGAACCCAAGAATTGCAATTTAAATAAATAATAAACCTTAAATATTTCAATTTATTTAGAGATGCTACTAATTATATTTAGATTCTGGAAAATAGCATATATCTAATTACTTTTTTCTATACTATCTTACACAATGTTTTATCAAATATGATATTAGGATATTGTTTTAAAGATAGAATTTTAAATATCTGAATACTTTTTCTCTTTTCATTTACATTTTGCAATATTTAAACTTTTCTCGAGTACCCGAAAATCATTTATTAATCATCGTAATTAAATATGTTTTCCATATAGAACCCAAGAATTGCAATTTAAACAAATAATAAACCTTAAATATTTCAGTTTATTTAGTGACACACAAAAAGCTACTAATTATATTTAGATTCCGGATAATAAAATATCTCTAATTAATTTTTTACATAATATCTTACACAAAAATTCATCAAATGTGATATTAGGATGTTATTTTAAAAACATAATTTTTTAGTATCTAAATAGCTTTTCTCTTTTTATTTACATTTTGCAATACTTAAACCTTTCCCGTGTAACCGAAAATTATTTATTAAACATCGTAATTAAATAGGTTGCATATAAATGAAAATAAAAGCAGGCTGATGAAAGATCTTCCATAATTTCCTACATTGAACGTCACTAAGGTAGACATTTAAATATTTCTTCTTGCAGCCTCAAAATGAGATAGTTACACAAAGACTCAGCCTAATAATTCCTCCTCATGCTATCGTTACACTCTCTTTGACCTCTTTCGATGACAGGTCTCTTTATCAACATTTTGTTCCTCTAGAAAGTTGGAAAGTTTTCTCTTCTACACCGATCATTCTGTATTTAGATATTATCCATTCTTAATTCACAGCTCCTTTTGCCAGATCGTAATTATTTCTAGGCAGGTGCGTGTTCTGGGTGAAACAGACATGAGGTGTACAAAGACACGTCTGCATTCAATTTGTTATTTGTATTCTGACACGAAGATAATTTTCATTGTTCATAATTCAGATTAATTTCTATCAAAGCATCGATTAAGATGTGAATCTATTACTTTGATAGTTGGATCATTTCATAGATGCTGAAAAGGACATGATTTAGTTTTCAAAGAAAAATATTAACAAGGACTGCTATTTGGTGCAACCGATCATTAATAACAAGGTGCCTTTTCAATGACCATTCTGCATGGTGAAGAATATAGATCAGAAGTTTTGGTTTATTTGTAAGGCGAGAAACACAGCTCTGGTTTTCTTTAGAGTTTGTAATTTAACTCTTTTTTTCGATAGTTCTTATACATGTTATTTCTTGATTTCAATACCCATCATACAGTGATTATTCTTCATGTAATTTTTCATTATCACTGTCATTAAAAGATCTTTCTGTAGTCTCTCATTATTAAAGTGAAGATTATTATTCTATGAGTAAAATGGCAATGTCTTGTTTAAGAAGGTATAGAATACGCTATTAAAGTGAAAAATTCAAAAGTTATGAATGATATCTGTATTAGTATTTTGCATTAGACACTTTTGGGTGTCAATATATTACGAAACAATGTTCGAAATATAGGAAAAAGCATTTTATATTTAATCTCATATTTAATTTAGTTAGCATGTATTATATAAGAAACTAAAAATTGCAAAAAGGGAATGTCTGATTATATTAAAACTTTTTAAACATTCTTTAGAGGAATTTCCCACCTCATTGTGTATTGACTTATTATCCTAATTATTTTGTAGCACGATAAGATGACTGTATGACTTATATTTTTCTGAGTAAGAGAGAAATGTCTTTTATAATGAAATAGATTAGGTTTTAATGAAGTAGAAAGGCCGAAGTTACTCACGATTTGCCTTCTGTTTCTTAGTATTGTTTACTTGAATGTTTCAACATTATTATTAATAATAATAACATTTAAATATATTCAAAAGAAAGGAAACTCATTTTATATTTAATCTTATATTTAATTTAGTTAGCATAAATTATATGAGACTCAAAAATTTGCAAAAAAAGAATGTTTAATTACATTATAATCTTTTTAAATATTATTATTAATCCAATAACATTCTGTAAAATAATTTCCCACTGCATTGTATATTAACTTTCTATCCTAATTATTTTGCAGCACTATTAGATGATTGTATGACGTTTATTTTTCTGAGAAAAAGAAAAATATCTTTTATAATTAAATAGATAAGGCATTATTGATGTAAGAAGGCCAAAGTTACTCACGTTTTGCCTTCTGTTTCTGAATATTGTTTGCTTGAATGTTTCAATATTGTTAATATTAATAATATTGAAATATGTTGGAAATACATCAAAAATCATTTTATATTTAATCTTATATTTAATTTAAACAGCATAAATTATATGAAACGAGAAAATTTACAAAAAAAAAGTCTGATTACAATATAATCTTTTTAAACCTTCTTATTAACCCAATAAAATTATGTAAAAGAATATCCCACAGCATTGTATATTAACTTACTACCCTAATAATTTTGTAGCACGATTAGATGACAGTATGACGTTTATTTTTCTGAGTAAAAGAGAAATGTCTTTTTTAATGAAATAGATAAGGCATTGATGATGTAGGAAGGCAGAAATTGCTCACGATTTGTCTCCTGTTTCTTAATATTATTTACTTGAATGTTTAAATATTATTATTATTATTAATATTGGAATACGTTCGAAATACATTGAAAATCATTTTATATTTAATCTCATATTTAATTTAGTTAAAACATTTTCAAGAAGACAATGTCAGATTAAATTATAATCTTTTTTAAATAATCTTATTAATCCAGTAACAGTCTGTGAAAGAACTTCCCACCGAATTGTATATTAACTTTCTGTCCTAATTATTTTGTAACACTATTAGATGACTGTATGATGTTTATATTTCTTAGTAAAAGGAAAATGTCTTTTATAGTGAAATAGATATGGCGTTAATGATGTAGGAAAGCCGAAGTGACTCACAATTTGCCTTCCTTTTCTTAGTATTGTTTATTTGAATATATCATTATTATTATTATTATTAATATTGAAATATGTTCGAAATACAGGAATAATGATTTTACATTTAATCTCATATTTAATTTAGTTAGCATAAATTATATGAGAAGCTAAAATTTACAAAATAGAATGTCTGATTACATCATAAACTTTTTAAATATACTTATTAATCCAATATCATTCTCTAAAGATTATCATTCTGCCTAACTTAAAGAGCAAGCATTCATACTCTTCTTTTCTTCAAAATTCTTTTATAAATTCAATACCTTATTCAATGATCTAGGGTTTTTTTCATCCTACGTCAATTCTACAAGCGGAATTCTCGTAATACATCAGTTGTTAGCTGTTCACTATTCACCATTCTTCTAGAAAATTTTAATTAATAATTCTGAATAATACCAAATCTGAACTCCAATTCTAGTACAGGAAACATGATTTCATTTCCAGCGTACTGTTTTACTGATGGACTAATTTGAAAAGGATTTTTCAGTATAACTAGTGAACACCCTGTTTAGATTACGTTTACAAGCAATTATTGCATTTTACCACATATTACATATTACACAATACACGTTTACATATGTTATTTTCACATTTCTTATTATGTGTATTCATAATCAAATATTTAAACAAACAAAATGTTTTGTTTAAAATCCTAGAACTTAGGCTATAAAAGCAAATTCTAATCCATTAGCGATTTAAATATGTATATTAATGCTTTCCTATTAATCTACATTAAGTAACTATTTTTAAAAGATATCTGAAAATTACATATCGTCCAATTAAAATTTATAAAGTTAATAAACTTATTGAGATACACAACAATATAGTTTCGTAACATAATTATATAGAATGTATATCGGAATATTGATTTCATCAAACCTGATATTTAGGAAAGAAAGGCATAATCCATAATACAAGATCTCAGAATAGAGGTGTGTTCTCTTAATATAGTCATATTAGAATACATGCATATTAATGTCAATTGATTCCTGAGTGAGAACTTCAATTTAATTGGTATGCCAAGAGAAATGTATAAGAATAATTGTAAGGGGGAATTACAGCAATTTTGAAACATCGTATATTTCTTATAAGCGGAATATCTTTAAATATACTTCTTACTATATAGTAAGACGTAAATATCTGAAGAAAGGTAATAATTAAATAATTTGTGAAGAATGCATAATTATTACTGCTTTAGATTTTTTTTTTATCAAAGAAGTGAGTATTTCGGTCGTGTGTAACATACATTATTTATAAAATAGTATCACTAATTGAGATTAGATTTTTATCTTAATTGTGATTTAATGTAAGATATAGATGTTTTATTCGTCAAGTAGACACTAGACTATCCACGTCAGCTTGTAGAACATTTAGTGAGAATGATAAATTCTATTATTTTTTTGAATAACCATTTATGCAAAGTTAACAAATTATCAAATTAGTCCCAAGAAAAAACTGTCACCATTTGTATGAAAACAGAGGTAATAATGCGTAAATTTTGCTTTGTTCAGTATCAAAGGATATACGGTTAACACTGACCTTCGATCTCAGAATATAAAATAGGTACACAGTTTATGTAGAACATTGTCGTGTATACCATGCATTATTTATAAAAATATTGTCACTAATAGAGATTCGATTCTTATCTTAATTGAACATCAAAGAAAGATAAATGTATTCCTATTATACAAGTAGGTACTCAGATAAATATGTAGACCGTTTCTTGGATATCATTGAGAGAAAACTTACCAAATTATTAAATAGTTACTATAAAAATTCAAAAATATTGTTCCATGCATAGAGCAGAGTCATTAATGTACAAATAAATTTTTTTCCTGCCAGATGATAAATAGCTAGAATTTCCCATTCTTTATAAACAGCTTAAGCAATTTTCAAATAATTACCATTATATCACGGGAATAAAGGTAGAGATTTCGTAAAAGTAGTGTTTATCAAAGTTTGGTTTTATATTATACTGTATTTTTAAATTTATACACATGCACACATGTATTTCTAACAGTCTTTGTGAGTAGAAAATTTAAATTGTAAGGAGAAATATATGTCAGTAAATCTTATAGTCATGCATATATAAATAATGAGTTTAAAATCTATACATTATTATTAGTTATAAATATAAGTTATTAATATTATTCTTGTCGAAAATATGAAAAACTTTATTATTTTAACATTAAATATTTTAACAGTATAATTTAAAAATTGAATGATGATAGCTAAACTATTTTTAAATTATTATTATTTAATCAAGATTTGCCTTCTATTTCTTAGTATTGTTTACTTGAATGTTTCAATATTATCATTATTTATAATAGTGAAATATCTTCCAAATACAGGAAATCATTATATATAAAATCTCATATTTAATTTAGTTATCATAAATTATATGAAACGCCAAAATTTACAAAAAGAAAATGTCTGATTACAATATAATCTTTTTAAAACTTCTTATTAAACCCAATAACATTCTGTAAAATAATTTCCCGCCGCATTGTATATTAACTTTCTATCCTAATTGTTAGGCAGAACGATTAGGTGACTGTATGGCGTTTAGTTAACAAAGTAATAAATAAAAAAAATGTTGTATAAATCTGTAAAAACGTAAAAAAAGTAAAAAAAAAATTACTTATTTTCGTCATTATATATAACTTAATTTTAAGGAAATAATTTTTCTTTATACTTCGCTTCAAAGAATCATAGTTTTTCTGCAAATTGCATTGTCAACTTACAGGTATGCACCAGAACACAACAGTGAAAAAAGTTTTGAAAGAAGCATATTTAGCTAAATATTTAAGCAATAATTTTGCTCTAAAATTGTTAAAATCTTATCTAAAGATAGTCTTTTATACAGGATATATTTTTTATGCATTTTCCCAAGATTCATTCATATTTAATCCACATTCATAGGCTGCTTTGTAAGCTAATAATGGTATGGTATCGCAAAAGATTAGTGCATACTTTGAGGAACTGATGTAGTAAACTGTAATTTGTGAGTGATCATATGGAAATACTTTACTAAGTAATGAAAATTATGAAGTATTACCAAAAATGGTCACATATTTGTAATTATAATTTACGATAAGAATAAAAAATAATAATTAACAGATACTGTATGTTAAGTTGTTTTCACAACTAACTCTTTAGAAGACAATAAGGAACATAAAAGCTAGAATATGAAAGAAAGTATATTTTGATGTGTTTTAGAATAAATAAAACTACAATGATGTTGAAGATCAAAACAGAACCCCAGTATAGAAAACAATGTAGCATTAAAACTATTTATTGAATTAAGATTATGTAATAATTAAAGAATTACAGAGTATATAAGGATGACATTACATGCAATAAAAACATAATAACATACAATTATTAATAATGTTATTTACATAAACATCAAAATGGTTTACATATTGTCCTATAAATATTGTATTATTTGATTTAAAGCATATTTCGTGGTTTTATCAACGATGGCATAGATGGCCAGTCATATGGCATTTTTTTCAGATTCACCAATGTAGGTGTGTAGCGCTGGTATACACGATAAGTATACTCACAACCGCAAACTTCCTGCCTCCAATTCCAGTGTTCATGAAAAACACTGAACATTATTAACAGGGGCTTATGACTTGGTCTTCAGTGATATATTACAACAGGAGCATGTTAATTTGTCGTGGCTTCATTGTAGAGGCACCATAATGCATGCAAGAAATGCGAGGTGTCTATCCTTAAAACCAAGCACAAGATGACTCCTCAAAAACGCAGGATACCATGAATTATTTACTGTACAGGATCTCATGCAGGATACTGGAAGAGTTCTTCAAAAAGAAAGGAACTTTAAAAAAAACAAGTGGTAAAACCACATCAACTAGTACATAATTGGAAGGCAGCTACATGCTCTTGTAATCTCGAGGTTTGACTTCGTCGAGAAAAGAATGCTTTGTGTTTTGCATCATCATGCATTGAAAAGTGGACTTCATCAATCCTCATGACTTACAGAATTAATTGTTGGTTACGCTTTAATTATACCTGAACGCATGTAGCAACATTTTGTGTTGCATTTGTATTTGTCTCTAATAACATGTAAAGAGCCAAGGTTTTGTACGGTAATATTCAAAACATTACTGGACTAAAACTTTGAATCGACGATTCTGACATCCCGATTATTCCCTTGCAAATAGTTTATGCTGAATTTTCCATACTTCTAAATTTTTCATTAAACTGTTCACTGGGTCTATTCTGAAGGATGGCCTAACTTAAAACGCAAGCATTCATAATCTTCTTTTCTTCAAAATGATTTTGTAAATTTAATATCTCATTCAATGATCTAGGGGTTTTTTCACACTACATCTTTTCTCCAAGCGGAATTCTAGTAATACATCAGTTGTTAGCTGTTCACTATTCACCATTCTTCTAGAAAATTTTAATTAACAATTCTCAATAATACCAAATCTGAACACCAATTCTAATACAGGAAACATGATTTCATTTCCAGCGTACTGTTTTGCTGATAGACTAATTTGAAAAGGATTTTTCAGTATAACTAGTGAACACCCTGTTTAGATTACGTTTACAAGCAATTATTGCATTTTACCACATATTACATATTACACAATACACGTTTAAATATTAATTTTTATATTTTTTATTATGTGTATTCATAAACAAATATTTAAACAAACAAAATATTTTGTTTAAAATCCTAGAAATTAGGCTATAAAAGCAAATTCTAATCCATTAACGATTTAAATATGTATATTAATACTTTCCTATTAATCTACATTAAGTAACTATTTTTAAAAGATATCTGAAAATTACATATCGACCAATTAAAATTTATAAAGTTAATAAACTTATTGAGATACACAACAATATAGTTTCGTAACATAATTATATAGAATGTATATCGGAATATTGATTTCATCAAACCTGATATTAAGGAAAGAAAGGCATAATCCATAATACAAGATCTCAGAATAGAGGTGTGTTCTCTTAATATAGTCATATTATAATACATGCATATTAATGTCAATTGATTCCTGGGTGAGAACTTCAATTTAATTGGTATGCCAAGAGAAATGTATAACAATATTTGTAAGGGGGAATTACAGCAATTTTGAAACATCGTATATTTCTTATAAGTGGAATATCTTTAAATATACTTCTTACTATATAGTAAGACGTAAATATCTGAAGAAAGGTAATAATTAAATAATTTGTGAAGAATGCATAATTATTACTGCTTTAGATTTTTTTTTATCAAAGAAGTGAGTATTTCGGTCGTGTGTAACATACATTATTTATAAAATAGTATCACTAATTGAGATAAGATTTTTATCTTAATTGTGATTTAATGTAAGATATAGATGTTTTATTCGTCAAGTAGACACTAGACTATCCACGTCAGCTTGTAGAACATTTAGTGAGAATGATAAATTCTATTATTTTTTTGAATAACCATTTATGCAAAGTTAACAAATTATCAAATTAGTCCCAAGAAAAAACTGTCACCATTTGTATGAAAACAGAGGTAATAATGCGTAAATTTTGCTTTGTTTTGTATCAAAGGATATACGGTTAACACTGACCTTCGATCTCAGTATATAAAATAAGTACACAGTTTATGTAGAACATTGTCGTGTATACCATGCATTATTTATAAAAATATTGTCACTAATAGAGATTCGATTCTTATCTTAATTGAACATCAAAGAAAGATAAATGTATTCCTATTATACAAGTAGGTACTCAGATAAATATGTAGACCGTTTCTTGGATATCATTGAGAGAAAACTTACCAAATTATTAAATAGTTACTATAAAAATTCAAAAATATTGTTCCATGCATAGAGCAGAGTCATTAATGTACAAATAAATTTTTTTTTTCCTGCCAGACGATAAATAGCTAGAATTTCCCATTCTTTATAAACAGCTTAAGCTAATTTTCAAATAATTACCATTATATCACGGGAATAGAGGTAGAGATTTCGTAAAAGTAATGTTTATCAAATAAAGTTTGGTTTTATATTATACTGTATTTTTAAATTTATACACATGCACACATGTATTTCTAACAGACTTTGTGTAGAAAAATTTAAATTGTAAGGAGAAATATATGTCAGCAAATCTTATAGTCATGCATATATAAATAATTAGTTTTAAAAATCTATACACTATTATTAGTTATAAATATAATTATTAATATTATTCTGTAATATGAAAAACTTTATATATAACATTAAATATTTAACCATATTTTAAAAATTGAATGATGATATAAACTATTAAAAATATATTATTAATTACTAAAAATTATATACATATATATATATATGAATATGTATATATATCTAATATTATATATTATATATGTATATATATATTATATATATATATATATAATATATATATATATATATATATATATATATATATATATATATATATATATATATATATATATATATATATATATATATATATATATATATATATATATATATATATATATATATATATATCCTGTTAGTTGTTTTACGGTAGGTCTTTCTGCGGGATGTACTAGGGAGTTATTATGTAGTGTATTTATCTCTGGGACCCGTAAACGTGAAATTTCTTATGAAATTTAGGTAAATCTGATTTGCAGCTAAATAAATACTTTACTTTCACCACTAATTTCGTTATATTTTCAATCTTTTGATTTTTAGTGTTAAATTTTATGCTTCATATGTATGTATGTATGTGTAAATAATTGAATAGTTGTGATTTTTTAAATTGTTTTTAAGATGAAATTCAATTTTAAAAATAAATGCCATATATCCAATAATTCGCACACATACATATATAAATATATGCGTTAAAAGGTTTTTATAATCAATTTACAATAATACCACTTGAAAGTATACGACTATGTTGAAACGTCACTTTTTTCCAAAAATCATATTTTTTTTTATTTCTCTTTTGTAAATTTTGGGCTTCTAAATCCATTTTTGTTTTGGTGTCAGGGGAACTTTCAAAAGGTATTTTAATTTTATAGTTTTTAAAATTGCTTTTATATACTTCAAAGGAGTTTTTCTCAAAACAGTATTTTTAATAAAATGTTTAAGCTTCAAAAGTGATTTCTCAAACAGTTCTTAAATATTTTATCGAAAATTATTATGAATGTTTTTGATACTAATTACTAGTGAATGACCTAAAAGCTTTAAATTGGGATAGTTTCCATAGCGTTACACTCGTAGTTAGCTATGATGGTAATGAAGATTCGCTAAAAATTAAATGTGTATTATTTTGAAGGACAAATGTTTTTTACCAAATGTGAATCAAGCAAAGATTTTAGGTGATTCGTTAGTTCAGTGTATAAGAAATAAGTTGCACTAAAAATTATTGAAATATTTTAATTTATTAAAGAATTAGACCTTTTGAAAAAACTAATTTTTTTATTAAATTTTCTTAATTTTTTAGAAATTTTATAAATATTTTTTCAGGTATACATTTTTAAAGAGCAATTGTCTAAGGTAATATGAAATTGAAATCTAAAAATGTAAAAGCATTAATTAGTTTCTACAATTAAAGAAAAGATTTCTCCAAACGTAGTAGGATATCTGAATTAATGTATGACAAAAATCAAAACATATCAAATCGTTTAGATAATCTAGCAATTCCATACATTAAAACATTAGATAATGGAAATATTTCAATTTTTAATACACTAGACCACCCCTGTTAACCAGTTCATCTGGTCAATAAGGGCAGTTCATTTAAAAATAAATGTATGATGAATAGAAAATTTGAGAAATGCTTAAATCTTGATAGTAGTTGAAAATGCACACATAAAATAATTTTACTTCTGTGGAAAAACAAAATAAAGCAAAAT
>CM063501.1:136118974-136128974 GCA_032207245.1 Pardosa pseudoannulata
TTTACTGCATGACGTCAAAAATCTTTTAGATTAAGTAGTAAAAATTTAAAATGTCAAATTAGTTTTATTGGTTATTCTTCGGTTAAGCAATACATTGTATATTTATTCTTATAAATTTCTATAAAGTATTTTTAATTAAAACTGAAACAATATGTTCAGCCTTTAGAATGTTTACGAAATTGATATTACATTTATTCCACAGAAGAAAAAGTTAAAAAAAGTATTATTTGTTTCTAAATTTCTAAAGTTTATCTGGTATATTTAGATGTATCACTCTGTTAGAATGATACTTTATTCTTTTAAATCTATATTCCGTAATGCAATTGCATATTTTCATCAGACACTGGTATAACTATAAATGTATTAATATTTAATGTTTTAATATGTTAATTTTTTTTCTATTCCAGGTAATAAATTAAAACATATTAAAAATTAATAAAACTTTTATATATATATATATATATATATATATATATATATATATATATATATATATATATATATATATATAAACTTCCGTGGAATGGTCCTACTTGCTGTAATTATTTACTCATAGTCTTTATTATATTTTGTTTTGTTTAGGCTATTGTGAAACTGAAATAGCATGTAAATAAAATATTACATACATTTCAAATTTTACCTCACAAGCGGAATTTAGTTTACGATGCATATTTAAGATTTTCAAAGTTTTTCTTCAAATCGTTTGGAAATGTATAAATATATTATGAAGTAATTTTATTGTACAGTAGTGCTTCCTTTTTTATTGCTTTTATATTCATTTAAAAAACGGTTGAAATGTAAAGAAGTAAAAATTTAAAGTAATTGTAAAGAAGTAAAATTTAATATTTAGACATTTTAGCAAACTTTCTGGAAAGAGATTTTATACTGTTTAGCAAATTGTGTTCCAACCTGATGGGGTTGGGTTCGGTTCTGGTTGTTTATTTGCTTTGCCATTCGCAGGAAGTGGAGTTACCCTACCAATATATGTGTGGTTTAAAAAAAGAGACTTTCTAAAGAGAAGCTTATTTCTAAATATAAGTGATACACAATACAAAAATATTTTAGACTTAATAAAAAGTAAGAGGAGAAAAGTAAGAATTCTTACTTACGTTTTACTTTATAATTAAATCTGGGGGACAACGTCTTTCGCTTCCGTAGCCACTAGCTGAAGCCACATGTGTGTTTGTGTAGTGATAATTGGGAGACAGCCTGAGTGGCATACCACCTTTAGGGATACACCGGTTTCACGTACCCGGGGTTTACCTGAGTGACCTGGGTCTACAGTTATTTCTGTTCGGGTCTCCAATTTACCTTTGTAGTATTTGCTTATTATCGGCATTGACTACATTAAAATGGACCATGACAGAACTCTCGTCAGCAGTAGCTCAATAGCTATTGTTGTTACTATCACGACGTCTGGTCTTCAGTACGCATGCTGTTGTATGTGTTCTACGAGGGAACTTTAATAGTGGCAACAATGCTATAAAAACGCTACGTAACAAAACCAAAGAATATTGTTTGTACCACACCTGAGCTACATACCTACCTTATGTATAAGCAAGAAGAATCGGCCTTCCTATTTCATGCGCGTGTGGAGTGAAGCAAATAGCTGATCCTTGTATTAGATTGCGGTTTAAAGTGTTATCAAGATGTTTTCAAAACAAGAACAATGAAATTGGATAAAAAGTGAATGTTCCAGAGGTCATACAACAGGAGAGTGTCATCTAGGGCTTTACCATCCACCTTACTCTCCAAGTAAGATGAAGGAACCACTTTTTGGTATTCGCTTCAGAACTGTTTTAGAGATTCTTATGTAAATAGACCGTCGCATTCGAATTATCAACAGCTTCTACAGGTGTTGTGCGACTTCCACATCGTTGGAAATGGGTTATACACAATGTTGGTGACTATATTGAAGGACTGTAAAACATGTTGACATAAACCATTTTTGTATTCCATGTAAATAAATAATTGCCCTTATTAAAATTAGCTCTAGTAGATGCGGCAGCTTAAAGATTAACTTCATAATTTAACCTCATTTTTTTTAAATACACATACACAGTTTAAATATCTCAAAACATAAAAGTCTCATGTAAGTTTATTATGTAAAGTTACATAAAACATATAAAACAATTTTTTTGACGAACTGAAAAGAATACTCATATTTCAAAATAGTATTCTAGTAGAAATCATTTATTCAGAGAATAAAACTTGAAATTGAACTCTACTGATTTTTAAACCTTCAGTACTACCTCAGGGAAGACATAGATTTTTGTTTGAAATCTGATTCTGTATATTTGATTTTCCGAATTTTTTAAGTAAAAGAAATCTTGAAATCTGTACATAGAATGGAGGTCGTTCGTAGTAGAATCATGCTCTTTCATTTCTTTCTGTTTAAGGTGCAAATAGTAATCGGAAGAATTTGTTTGCATTGTTGAGATATTTAACCATTTGTTCAAAAGTTACCTTTAGGCTTCAGAGAATAGAATATATTATACAGAATTTTATTAATGAAATCTTATTGTTGTGTCATTTAGGGGACCTGGGTTTCTTTAAATAGAATTAAGTAAATTATACTAAAAAATTTACCATCATGTATTTTCTGATTTCCATATTTCTTTTACTCCGTTATAAGAAGTAATAAATCTTTTAAAATTCAAAGTAATCTTTACACATAATATGTTTTAATTTTTGTTTTATCTTAAGCTAAAATTCTTTTTTCAACTACACGTGAATAGGTTTTATTATTGTAAAGCTATAAGCTGTATTATTGTAAATATGTCCACAATAAATATACATAACTATATATGTACATATGTACTTATATTTATGTATATATACTATGTATTTTTATATCTATATCTATCTCTCTCTCTATCTATCTATCTATCTATCTATCTATCTATCTATCTATCTATATATATATATATATATATATATATATATATATATATATATATATATATATATATATATGTATATATATATATATATATATATATATATATATATATATGTATATATATATATATATATATATATATATATATATATATATATATACATACATACTTACACATATACACACACATATATATATATACATACATACATACACATATATACACACACACACATATATATATATACATACATACACATATATACACATACATTTATATATTTATATATACATATATATGCAACCATCTAGTTCTATGATAAGTATTGTCTATATCACAAGATTAAGTGATTCACATATTCAACCTATTTAAATTTGAATAAATATTAACCTATAAATGAAAAGTTATGTTTAATAACTTTTAAAAGTTACTTTGTGCCACCTAGAAAGCTATCCTAATAGTAAACGACAAAGTTTCAGATATTTTGACAATGATAAAATCACACTCACTAAATTCATATAAAACGCGCAATTAAGTTAATTCTACCGCATAATAAAACACCATTACTTCTGAGTGAAATAACCTGTATATTAATGCTAATGGCGATTAGCTGTAAACAGCAATTCCGCCGAGCTGAGGGAAACGTTTTCGCGAAACACAAACAGTTTGGGTCACACCTGAATATAAGTATGCTTGGCATTTCTCTCGCATTCAAATAAGCGTAATTGGAGATACTCCGAGAAATATATATTTATATGAATGCATAGCAGTCAAATAAACGAAATATTCCACAAAAGCGTTTTCAATTTCCCCAACGAGTTCGCTGAAAAATAGCTGAGATATGGAGAGGAAACACAAAGGTCAAAGTTTTGGCACGCCTTGTTTTATCAAAACATTTAATCAACAAGGGAATAGAGCCTGGAGGTTTAATATTAAAATATTCTGCTCTGCACATCGTGAAAATAACTACCGTTGAGCAGGTACAGGTGCGGCTCTATTTACGATCCATTATCAGACAATTTGGAGACTTTCCGGACTAAATAATATACACCTTTTCGAACGTCTTATTCTTGAACGTTGTAAATTCAGAATGAGCTGTCAAGGGATTCAATCTCTGTCCACGACAGATTTCAGTCTTAAGTATTTCTTTATCATCTGTTGAACATTCATAATCTTTCACCTGACAGTTAAGTTATAATTTACGTCAGAACTACAATTTGGGAGATTCTGAAATTATTTATTATTGTTCCTATTATATAAATGTTGGAAGACTGTATATAAATAACTATTTTTTCTTTTCAGGGACATTGAATGGTCGTTCACTACAACTAGTGGCTTAACTATATTAAGCAGAATTCATCTTCAAATAGGTTGGAATAAATTATAGATCTTTTTAAAATTGCATACCTATTGAAACACATTGTGAGAGATAACTCGAAAGTAAAGCATAATGTTGAAAAATAAAATAAGTGTCAGAGCAATAAAGCTACAATTAATGTTAAGCTATTAATTTAGGTTTTTTGGTCATAGTAGGTATAAAAATTTTCCAATCAAAAATACTTTATAATAAGGTACATTTAAGCATTTAAATATATCAGCAATAATGTTTTATCGTAAATTTCAATATTTAATCTCTATTTTGGACTTAGAATTTGGTCTAATTAAATGTTTTACAAAGTTGTAGGTATTTCATCTCTAAATCCACTTCAACTAGTGACTTAACTATATTAAATAAAATTCAACTTCAAAAGGGAGGCAATAAATTATAACTGTTTTTAATCTTGCCTTCTTATTCAAACACAATGGGAGAAGAGATACCTCGAAATTAAACCATAATGTTGAAAAATAAAATTAATGTCAAAGCAATGAAGGTAGAATTCCTGTTAAGCTAGTCATTTAGGTTATTCAGTGATATGGTGTATAAAAATTTTCCAATCAAAAATACTCTATAATAAAGTACGTTTACGCATTTGAATATATCAGCCAGGGGAGTAAATTTCAGTAAATTTTAAGGTAAATTTCAATAATTAATCTTTATTTTATATTTAGAAGGCAGGTTAATTAAGTGTTTTACAAAGTTGTAGGTATTTCAGCTTTAAATTCTCAACTTTGTTTTATAATTTTCATATTGGTGAAAATTTCCCGATGATTATCTATTTTTCATATTATTAGTGAATTGATATTTCCTTAATGTTTATCAAAGATTTGGATAGCTTCGTCGGGGGAGGGTTACAATATGCTTATTGTTTATCGAAATCAATGTATACTGTCATAAAGCTATGAATAATAAATAATGTCATTTCATATTCCACTCTAATGAAGAAAAACAAAGTGATTCACTTAAATATTACACACATTTGTCGAAAATGCTGAACAAACTATGTTATGAATTTGTTATGCAAATCATCATAATGCCTGTATTCATACATAACTGCTTACGAAGAGTATTTTTTCTAAAAATAAAGGTATTTTTATTTCAAAGTAAACAAATTAATATTAAATATATATGCAATTTAAAGTTTAATGTTATAACGTAGTTTCCAATCAAAAATACTTTATAATAAAGTACATTTATACATTTGAATATATCAGCTAGGTGATATGCAATAATATTTTAGGTAAATTTGAATAATTAATCTCTATTTTGGACTTAGAAGGTGTCCTAATTATGTGTTTTACAAAGTTGTAGGTATTTCAGCTTTAAATTCACTTCAAATAGGGGCTTAACTATATGAAGTAAAATTCAACTTCAAAGGGGTGGGAATAAATTATAGCTGTTTTTAATCTTGCCTTCTTATTTAAAAACAGTGGGAGAAGAGGTACCTCGAAAGTAAACCATAATGTTGAAAACAAAGAAGTGTCAAAGCAAAAAATTTATAATTCCTGTTAAGCTATTCATTTAGGTTATTCAGTGATACTGGGTATAAAAATTTTCCAATCAAAAATACTTTATAATAAAGTACATTTACGCATTTGAATATATCACCTAGGTGAAATGCAATAATGTTTTAAGGTAAATTTCAGTAATTAATCTCTATTTTGGACTCAGAAGGTGGCCTAATTATATGTTTTATAAAGTTGTAGGCATTTCAGCTTTAAATTCACTTCAACTTGCAGCTTAACTATATTAAATAAAATTCAACTTCAAAAGGGTGGTAATAAATTATAGCTGTTTTTAATCTTGCCTTTTTATTCAAAAACAATGGGAGAAGATATATCTCGAAATTAAACCATAATGTTGAAAAGAAAAGAAGTTTCAAAGCAATGGATTTATAATTCCTGTGAATCTATTCATTTAAGTTATTCGGTGATATTGTGTATAGAAATTTTCGAATAAAAAAACTTTATAGTGAAGTATATTTGCACATTTGAATATATCAGCTACGTGATATTCAGTAATTGTTTAAGGTAAATTTCAATAATTAATCTTTATTTTGGACTTAAAAGGAGGCCTAATTATTTGCTTTATAAAGTTGTATTTCAGAAATAAATTCTCAACTTTGTTTTATAATTCTCAAATTCGTGAAAATTTCCGGATGATTCTCTATTTTTTATATTATTAGCTAATAGATATTATCTTACTGTTTATCAAAGATCTGGATGACTTCGGCAGGGGGAATGTTACAATACGTTTAGTGTTTATCGAAATGCATGCACATTCATGTAGAAAAATTTACTTAAAATTGATGCCAAGTAATAATTGAAAATATTTGAATTTGTTATCTTAACCACATATGAAACTCCCTAACCTAGAATTATTCAATCATAATTCAACTGAAATCACCGCTGTATGAACTCCTTTGACGCGAAATCTTGGGAATTAATCCAAGAATAGATACTTACCGTGTACAGCAATTGCCCTTAATCGCTTGATATTTGGCCCTGCATGTTATAATGCTTAACGGATCGGTATTAGAGAAAGCTATAAGATGTGAAGTGTTCTTCAAATATGCATATTATACGTAGCTGAGATATGCATACATAAGATATGATATTTGGACGTCCGTAGTCTATATATTTAGGGGAATGTATCTTGGTTTACTGGAAGTAGTGCCAACTATGACATTATATTAGAGTTGGGCAGAGGAATATAATTTTGATGAAAATTAGTCAAGTGTGAAGATAATTAATCATTTCATAGTATACAACATAAACAGAGAGAATTAAATATATTTTTTACAATTTGTTTACAATTCGTACTTTGGATTTTAGACTAAAAAGGAATGCCTATGAATGATTTTTATAGTTTAACTACCTTGAAAATTATTACAGATAAATATAATATTTAATTATTCTTAACGACAGTAAAAAAATGTTTAATACTTAGTATAGTATCGAATAGAAATTATACTCCATAGCAAATTATCCACTAGATATTTTGGTATGCGAATATTTCATTGTATAATTTTGTAATCGAAATTACAATTTCACTAATATCATAACATTACAATGATAAGGTGGATTAAAATTGTGTGATTATAAAAATGTGTGTATATGGAATGATTTATTTTTCATTCATGTAGGTTTATATCACATAGACTAAAATCTGTAACTCTCTCGCATATTTTCATTTAAAGAAATAATTGCAAAACGAATCTATAAGTAACTTTGTAGTAGGATATTAATATTCTCAGAAAGTCAAATTTTAAATTCTGAATAACTTAACTAGTAAAAACTTAATTTGGAATACAAAAATAGATTATAAATTAGTATAAACTTTACGGTAATTTATAAAAGGACGTTTTAAAGTAATATACTCTATTAAATTACTGTAAAACTTCCATTGGAATCTAGTTCCACTGTACTAAAGGTCCTTGTTGGAAGCAACCGTGTATTTGGTAGAAAATTAAAAGTAATTTTTCTGATAATGCAGAAACTAGCATTACTATTTAATGGGAAAAGTATTCCCTCATATTTTACTCTTCTGAATTCTGTATAATATGTCACTGTTTAAATCAACTCCCTTGTCCTTCAACCAAAATTTCCATTCTGAGGATATAGATTAATCTCTTGAAAGTCATAAGTGTTTATAGAAGAAAACAAAAGAAATTTGTAATTTCGGTTGCAATATAATTACTCTTAGTTTATAACTTTTTCTAAAAAATTCTTTTTCACATAGTAATATTGTAGTTTGTCATGCATCCTATTTAACATAACCCTTGAAAAAGTCATTAAAGACTCAGGGCTCAACTACAGAAACACAATTCTACACAGATCCAAGCAAATACTAGCATACGCCGATGACATAGATAGAATTGTCAGAACAAGGAAAGATGTCATAGAGGCATTTGTTGCTCTGGAAACTGCAGCAAGATATATTGGATTAACAGTAAATGAAGAGAAAACTAAGTTTTTAGTGGTAAGCATGAAAGTCCATGATGTACACAGCCTCTTCAAATTGGAAATTTTATCTTTGAGGGTGAAACTCAGTTCAAATGTATGGGAGCACTCATTACCAGTAAAAACGAGATTAAAGTTGAAATTGGTAACCGCCTTTTGATGGCAAACCCATGTTATTTTGGGCTAAAGAACCAATTAAAATCAAAATTTATCTCTGTTAATACGAAAAAAAATTATATAAGACATTAATTAAACCAATAATTTTATATGGAAGCGAGACATGGGCGATGAACAAAACTGAAGGGAACAGGCTCCTAATTTTTGAAAGAAAAGTTTTAAGATGCATATTTGGAGCAGTGAAGGAAAACAACGTCTGGAGAAGTTTATACAATCATGAAATTTACATAAAATTTAGACAGCCTAACATCTCAAGAGTCATAAAGTCCTACAAAATCAGATGACTGGGACACGTTTTTCGAAAAAAGGACCAAGAGCCTGTTAAAAAGTTGACGTTTTCAAAGTTTGAGGGTAAACACAAACGAGGAAGACCACCAATGAGGTGGATGGATTGTGTTGAGAGCGATTTGAGAGTACTGGGCATTAAAAGATGGAGAAACATTGCGTCAAACCGTGCTGACTGGAGAAAGCTGACAGAGAAAGCCTTGGCTTCCAGTAGACTGTGGTGCTGCTGAAGAAGAAGAATATTGTAGTTTCGTTTCAACTCAAATAATATCCTTATCGAATTCTTCCTTTTATACAACGATACAGATGTAATCAAGGTTATACTGTCCTTAATTTATGACAAAAAGCCATATATCTTCCGTTTTATAAATTAGATTCTCCTGTACTTGAAATTGATATATAATATGTCACTATTTAAATCTACTTCCATGTCCTTCATCTGAAATTTCCATTCTCATAATCTCTTGAAAGCCATAAAAGCTCGTGTTTACAGAAGAAAACAAAATAAATTTGTAATATCTGTTGGTATATATTTACTCTTACTTTATAGCCTTGTCTAAAAATTTCTTTTTCACATAGCACTATTGTTGTTTATTTTCAGCTCGATTTAATTTCCTGTCTCAAATTCTTCCTTTTAAACAACGATACAGATGTATTCATTCTTATGTTGTTCTTAATTTATGGCAAAAAGTCCTATATCTTAAGGTTTACATTTTAGATTATCTTGTGCTTCAAACTGATACCTCAAATATATCTGGCAATATAAAATTGGTTTCTGACGCTGTATATAAAATGAGAATTATTTGAATCTATAACTGACTGTCTATGCATTGAGATAAATTCAAAACTGTTACTTAAAAAATGAGTATCATTTTCATTGTCAGTTCATTTTGAAGTAGCCATTGAGATATTTAAAATAAACAAAAACTTTCATCAGTTATATTTATTTTAACTGTAAGATAATAACAAGAAAATGATATTCTGATAACACTGCACACCTGACGATTAACTACCCGAAAATCTCAAACAAATGAGAACTGAATCAAATCTATGTCTTCTTACGTAATTTTAAATCGTCTTACAATTGAAGCTTTTGTTCACATTTCACCAAGGCTATAAGATATCCAATGCTGTGTTTAATTCAACCGGACATAATTCTCTTGGAATATTCATTTTAAGTATGATACATAACAAGAAAATGATATTCCAATAAGACTGCACACCTGACGATAAACTACCCGAAAATCTCAAACAAATGAGAACTGAATCAAATCTGTGTCGTCTTACGTAATTTT
>CM063501.1:136136474-136138974 GCA_032207245.1 Pardosa pseudoannulata
ATTACTGAGAGTGTACCCGATAATTCTTATTCAAAAAACAAACCATTTTTTAAATGCCTTATAGGATACTTTACAAATTTTACTGATTCCGTCATATGACGGGTTATATGCTAGTATATATAATATATATATATATATATATATATATATATATATATATATATATATATATATATATATATATATATATATATATATATATATATATATATATATATATATATATATATATATATATATATATATATATATATATATATATATATATATATATATATATATATATATATATTATATATATATATATATATATATATATATATATATATATATATATATATATATATATATATATATATATATATATATATATATATATATATATATATATATATATATATATATATATATATATATATATGTATATATATATACATGAAAGCATGTATGCATATTTGTGCATATACTACAAGTTTACGAATACTGAGATATTTACTGTATCTAAGCTCTAATAATTAGAACACACTAGGGAGCTTATGTGCTAAATTCTGCTTTTAATATTCTTTGTTTATTTTTCGAAAGCGGGTATGTCTTTTTTACCCTTTTTAAATGTGGTTTAAGCAGTGGATACCCCTGAAATTTAAATTCCCTCGAGTTTGTTGCTAAAAGAATAATCTACTCTTCTCTAATAGAAATGAAATCTAATTATGCATTTGTTAAATAAATTTAGTTTTCCAATTTATTGAATCTTAGTTGATTGCCAAAATAATTAAAGCACTATTTTTATAATTTCTGGGTATGAGTTCCACACGAGATTGGGAAGTTATATAAAATACGAATCGCTTCTCGAGTAATTAAACATTGAAATTAAAAGCATGCATTTAAGGTGTTAGATTAAAATTAATCTTCTTTTATTTATACTATGCTTCGTGTTACAGAAAAAGGAAGAGTACTGTGAAATATCTGCAGGGTATCACAAATCGACCGCATAAACTCTGCAGAGCTAGATTCCTCGTTGGGAGTACATAAAAACTGCCCAAAAAAGTGTTCCTGTGTTATGCATAGTTTACGAGAAAAATACGATAAACAAAGAATGAGGTCACTGCCGGTGTAAGAAAAAAAAAACACTTTATTGGACATATCAACAGCAGTATATGCAGGGGCATACTACCTAACAGTTCGAAAGGCATTTCCTTTACATCGGCCGTACATCAAATGCATATCACAGTAGTCACGAACGGAATACATGGCCACCATACGAAGACAACCGGTAACTACAAGATATAGCCTTTTAAACACAAGTTCAACGGTGGCTTAACGTCATTCCATGGCGCGCGCGCATGTTGACGCAATATGCTCGAACACTGTAAACATTATCCTCTGGTAAGATATGCAAATACTGTTGATGATATGTACAATAAAGTGTTTTTTCTAGCACCATCATACTTTCTTTTTCGTGTTTTTTCTCGTAAACTACGAATTGCACAGAAAAGCGTCTTTGGGCAGTTTTTGTGTACACCCAACAAGGAATCTAGGTGTGCAGAGTTAATGCATTCGTTTTGGAACACCCTGTTTATAAAAGACGTAAAGTAATTGTGATTCCTAGTTTTAGATTATATTCAAATACATAATTAGTCCTGTCGTAATTAAATATTTATATTGAATGCATTCATTTAGGATTTGAGATTAACCTTAGCATAACTATAACTATATAATTATAACCAACTTTAGAAACACGAAACAATAACGTTAAATTATAAAAATGTTAAACAAATATTTTTAATGTTAAACAATAATAAAAACTTTTAAAACACAATTGAAAACAACTAATTTATGTCTAAATGATTGCATATTGTATTTGTAAGAAATGATTCTGATTAACCTGTAATTTTTATTTTTATATTGATATATTTTAATTGATATCAATTTATTCAACACTTAATAATTTTTACAGGAATGACCTTGATCAATTTGTTAATTATATTACTCAAACTTAATTTTTATATACACTACTTATTCAAAATTGATAAAAAAAATAACAGAAGCAAGATAAATATAATCACACTTTCCCCTCAAATAATACGAAAATTATCCTTCACTGGACATCTAAAACTTTCTTACGTTTGAATCATTAAAAGCACAATAAATTGAATATTTGAATTACCAACCTTAATACACTGAATAAAAGATAGTTTTTGCTGTTACTATTACATTCACTATTGTTAGACCTCAACCTATAAAAATAGAGAACAACGTTAAAGTCTTCATTCATATCCAAGAACAAGATTCATTTTTTCCTTCCAAACGCAATGAGACTATTAATAAATGTAAAAATATTACAGAAAAAGTTCCGCTCAATGCGGAACGAACAGTTCTGCCACTTTCGTGTCCACTGAAACAACCTATTCCATCAATCACAAAATTAAAAAAGTATCTATCATTGTACGAAATACAATCTTGAGTGGAAAAAAAGTTTCATTCTGTCACCCAAAAAATTGCT
>CM063501.1:136151474-136166474 GCA_032207245.1 Pardosa pseudoannulata
TACATTCGGTTCCGCTTTTTTATACTCCTTCTCGAGAGACTTCGTCAAAGACATATAGTACAGATCCTGTTTAAACTAGAAGAATCTCCCGACTTCTCCCAACCAATAGAAGGGCCCGTTGATTTGGTGTGATTATGACCCCTCCATTCTGAGTGAACCCCTGTTTTTTCTCCGTGGGGCTTTCTGATTTTTTAGAGGACAAGGTTGTTACCAGAGGAGAGAAGAGGGTGAACGTTGCTAGTATCCACTGCTTGTGGGATAAACATTTGGGAGCGACACGAGAAAAGGAAAAAACGTCGACTTATTTGGAGACCGACACCAAATTCAGAGAAGTCATCGATATCTACAAATGATAAGTTGTATTTCAGTTGTATCCTTGGACATTTAATATATAAAATTATTTAATCAAGACATATTTCTCCATCTCTTTTTAATGAGTTTAATTTTTTTCTTTCTCAAACACTAGGCCAACATAATATTATTTTTATAACTAACATAATCTTTTAACTCGATTACAAAAAATTAATATCTTTGTATATGTATCTCCTTCATTTTTTAACATAAAAATATTTTTGAAGATTTTAAATAAGAGATAATTTTTTGTTAGCGAAAATGGAATCAAGGCTATCCATAATGATTACTAAAAATTACTTAAAGACTTTTTGCTTTTAAACATACCACAATATCTTAAAATATCTTATAATCTAAATTTGTATGTATTTAAAATACATATATATTTTAAAGACGTGTTTTAATGATTTGAATTTTTTCCTTAAAACATATCATTGAAAAAAATCTGGGGGATATACAAGTTTAGGTTCAATCAGCTGAAAATTATATTGTATACATCCTGCAAAAATTTTATGAAAAAATTTTTTTTCGATATCGCATGCGCTATACATGAAGTAAAACATGATTTGAATAAAATAAAGTTGAAATTTTGTAAGCTTAAATTTGTTTACATTAAGCCGCTGACGCGTTTTATTTTTCTTTCAGTTTCATGTTAAATTCCTCTCAGTATAGAAATTTTTAACAGATTGTTTAAAAATGTTCAGAACTGAATTCCTTTTCACTTACATTTTTTCCTGAAAAATCTAATTTTTTGTTGATTTAACAGTCGTATGATAGCTCAAATAACAAAGCATCGTCAATATTTTATGTTCCCATTTGATTTGTGCCCAATAAATAATCAACGTTCAATGCACCCTTCTATCAGACTCAAAGAAAACAGGTGGTATAATATTGATACAGCTTAGCAACCTTAATAAACTTAATGCAATATTGTTATATAGCAATATTGTTATATAGAAGCACCTTTCAAGTTGTTCAAATGTTATCAGTTATCTTTATAATTTCGCTTTACATGCAGGGAATTTTCTAGGAAGACATAGACACTAGGCAGGTTGCTCTTTTTTTTTACTAAATTTATGAAGGAAAATTTGTCTTTTTAAATTAAATTTCTTAAGACAAATTTAGCTTCTAGCATAATATCATGTACCACATATATATCAAATTTATGTAAAACATGATATTAATCATATTTTTCAAATTTCTAGCGATAGTCATTTCTAATTTACGAAATAATTTCGAAATCTCTCTTCCCATATGTTTATATAATATATATATATATATATATATATATATATATATATATATATATATATATATATATATATATATATATATATATATATATATATATATATAGTGAGATTATATGAATAGTATTTTTAAGATCATTTTACGTAAGAAATATATATACATTTTTTTTAAATAAAGTAAAAATATAACCGTATTTTTATAATGATAACCACACATATACAGGCTAGTTTTCAGACTGTATGCATAATATCTGTAAAATAGTGTATAACTTTTTGTGGAATCTAATGGAATATCATCTTCACTCTTATCACTAAAACTGCTTTCTGTTTAATTATCAGATGAACTTTAAATTATAAATGATGTATCCATTGGAATATTTTTAGATTACTAAATAAATTTCTGTCTACAAAATCATATTCACCTAGCATTCAAGTCAAAATAGAATTTAAGATGTCAGAAATATATATTGGCTGAATTAATGTTCACCCTTTTAGAATGATATATTCTTCTGAAGTAATTTTCAAAAGAGCTTTAGTACTTAACATAAAATTTATCTTACTTGTTTTTTATTTAAAATAGAACAATTAATGGAATTATTTAAAATGGCTTTTTATGGAATATTATTAAGATATTCATTATAACAACTGCATAAAAATGTCTAGTTTACAGTATTGATAATAATACAATAAAATTATAATATTCTACTTTATATATATATATATATATATATATATATATATATATATATATATATATATATATATATATATATATATATATATATATATATATCTTTTTAAACACATTGTGTTTCAGAGAATATCTTTTCAAAAGTTTTTAGAATTAAAATAACTTTAATTAGATATATAATTGAATAAGTGATTTTTCATATTTATAAAAATGTTTGTATATATATATATATATATATATATATATATATATATATATATATTTAAGAAACTTACAGATATTTTATACATATAAATACAGAAATGTAATTAAATACTAAAAATACGTCAATAATTATATTCGTACTAATAATTTCTTATAAATTTTTGCTTTATCTATGTCCTATTTTGTTGACGTTTTATGTACGTTGTAGATAACAAAAACTTAGATAACAAAAGCAATATGTTAAGTAAAAATACATAAAAATAAAACTCTTATTTTTTTAAAGGCTATGATCTCTAGTTGTACGAATCTACCTAAAGATAAATATTAAAATTTCTTATTTTTATGTACCTTTTAGTATAAACACTATTTGAAAAACTGCTTACTTACAAATTTTTTTAAACTTCCATATTCTGCATAACATTATGCATATGCAATATGATTTTGCATTAAGACAAAAAATCCTGTTCGTCATTGAATTATTTCTTACTGCATTTAAAATTCGTTTCTATCATTTTCCCTAAAGCTTAAGTATTGCATTTATATTGCATTATTTTATAAGTGCACTTTGAAGTTTCGTATGACACGGGTAATACTGATATTATTTCTAGAAAATAGAAGAAAAATCAGTTTCTAGAACAAGATACAACTGTCATTTCGAAAATGGGAAGGACGATATTTGAACTTCCAAAAGATAGAAATAAAAATAGGAAATAGCTATTTCAAAATCTTTGTTATAAAAGTTTTACCTACAACACATTATTTATTTCATAAATTTTAAATTTACCAGCCTTATCCTTCTTTGAACTTAAAAAGAAATTCTGATTTAGGACACATTTCTTATTTGTCTTCAAAACACATGAGAAAACTTAATATTCTGTGGCAGCAGTTTGTATCTTTGAATGGCATTTTTTGAAATTTCAAAAAAATATATGTGTGTTTAGGTCAGTGTTTCTTAAAATTTTAGAAGTAAAGCAGTATTTAAAATTCGACAAATATTTGTAAATGGAATGTATGCAGAAATTTTAGAAACACATTATGTTACATTGAGGAAGTTTTTGAAAAATTATGTGAGGAAAAAAAGCAAGGAAACAATGCATATTAGCCATTTTATATTCTGTTTATATATATATATATATATATATATATATATATATATATATATATATATATATATATATATATATATATATATATATATATATATATATATATATATATATATATATATATATATATATATATATATATATATATATATATATATATATATATATATATATATATACATATATATATTTATATATATATATACATATATATACATATATATATACATATATATATATATATATATATATATATATATATATATATATATATATATATATATATATATATACATATATATATATATATACATATATATATATATATATATATATATATATATATATATATATATATATATATATATATATATATATATATATATATATATATACATATATATATATATATATATATATATATATATGTACATATATATATACATACATATACATAGATACATACATATGTATATATATATATATATATATATATATATATATATATATATATATATATATATGTGTGTGTGTGTGTGTGTGTGTGTGTGTGTGTGTGAGTCTTAGAGTATGTATATATAAAGTCCATAGTTTTGAATCTTACAGTTAATAAGGTTGTATGCAAACGTTCACAAATGGTATTAATTATTTTTTTTAAGTATTGTAGTGACACTCAACCTTTGGGATCGACCATATAAGGGAGCTTGATAATATTCAATGTGGTGCTAGAAATAATAGAAAAAAAATTGAAAAATAGATTAATTGTGTGAGTTGAAAGTTAAACAAAATACACATTTAAGCTGAAACCTTATGAAACACTGTTGAAGGAGTAAACTCTTTTAATGTATACACGATTTTTTAAAAATACGTCTATCGTAAGTAATTGATAATTATCTGTTTTCAGAATAAATAATATTGCAGAAAGAACTAAATTATACCCATATCCTTAAACGGTTAAAATTCTTCTTTTGGCTCAATTACGATATACCTGGTTATTTCATTATACTGTAAGATGGTTTGTAGTAAATACATTAGACTTTTTAAATTGAAGAAATGAAATACTTAATTTATAGGTGCACTAATTTTACGTTTAATATCATAACTATTTGCACTGTTTTGGACGAAATTCAAAGTTTAACTTTTGTGTGTTTCGACATCTTGTTTTTCTAAAAGTTAAGAAATTTGGAGCATCATTTTAGAAGTATAAAGAGTTATTATTATCCTTAAGTAGTTAAAAAATTAAATACTAAATTAATTTAAATAATTTTCAATTTTTTATCAGTACTTAGTAACAATTATTTTATTTTAATATTTTTAATTTAATTTTTATTGTAATATCGATTTCATTGATATTATTTTTGAGACGTACATCTTTTCAAATAGTATCCACAAAAAATAATTTTTATTTTATATCGTTATTTCTCAAACCATTTTTGGCTATAAAAAATTAAAACAAACTATATCATTCAACTACATTTTTTAGACATTTATCTTTTCCAAACCTTTAACGTTTGTTACCTCTTCAATTTTGTTCGCGTTACGAATCATGTATCTTGATTGGTTAAGTGATTAATTGCGTCACTCTTTAACGTCCATTAACGATTGGGACAGTTCTCTTGATGATGATTAAGAGCAATAAGGATTAAATGAAATATCTTTTTATACGGACTATTGACTGTAACCGAGAGAGTGGAAAAATGGTATAAGGAACTAGGATGCTTTATGTTAACTGAAACATTAACGCTAGCATATTTTGCATATGTTGGGAATTGGGTAATTTAGGAAATGATTAAGGATTAGCTATTCATTACATTCATTACGTGAGGTCAAATAATTTTTATATGTTTAATTATTACTCTCCTTAATTAGGAAATAATTTATTTAAGCGTACTAATGAGAAATCTCTATGTATTTTAAGCAATTGGTACTAGAGAATTTAGTTAAATTACTTCAAAATAATAGAAATATAAAAAGTCTATACATCTTTAGGTAACTGCAAAATTTTATAAACTATTTTTCTGTATAGAAAAATATATATTTCATTTTTATACCTGTAAAAATTATAAAAAAATAATACTTTTTTGTTACATAAAAACTTATCCGATTTACGTACATCTGTATAGGCATTGTATATAATATTTGCACAATTAAAGATTTGTAGGTTAATGATATAAACATTACTGAAAAGTTTATCTAATTTTTAGATAGCCTAATGGTTTAAAAAGCGAATTTCGAAAATACTTATATAGTAATTTTTGAGAAAATATAAGAATAATAGGATGCAAAATGAATATAAAAATACAAACGGCAATTTAATGTAATAAAAGAAATAATTTTTTAATTTATTTAAATTCTAACAAAATAATATAATTTTTATCTTAAATATGCAATATATCAAGCTTTTTAAATATTTTTAATAACATCCAGTAATATTCTTCTTTTATACATATATTTCTAGTAATTTTATTTACGAAAATCGATATCTAGTTTTTATTAGTCATTAAAAATAATAATGTTATTCAATGTAATAAAGAACTGGCAAAAAAGTGGTAGTAAATTATTTGACAACTGTCAGGTATAAAATAAAACAGCTTTTAATTTAATTTAAATTTTATTTGAATTCTTATTCTATGTTCTTAAATAAAAATAACACAAATAAAAAACACAACAACTTTTTAAAAACCTAAACATTCAAATCTACAACACAACAATCTTCTATGATGCCATTCTACAATACATATAACTTTGCCAACATTCCATTTTGGAGAAATTAGGTTTGCTATATTGAACATTTGATCATTTTTCTCTGAATTAAAGTTCTGCTGATCCTATATTTGTAAGAGTTCATCAATTCTCCTTTTTTAAGAACATATAGACATAGTCTGAATCATATTCTTTTTTTTTTTTCCATAGACTCCTAAACAATTTTAAAAAAAATATAGACTCTTAATCAAAATCAAAATAACACAAATCAGATAAAACAATAAAATCAGAAAATTCAACAAACAACAAAAAAAACTATATTTCTAGAGAGTTAAGTATCAAATATAAACCAATCTTTTAGAAATATTCACACATCAATATATTAAATACAATACATATTTTGTGTTCAAATCAATAAAATCACTGGTTTTTTCAGGGTGCTGAATATAACTAAATATTTTAATATCTGATATTCTTTTTATAGTGGCGTATACAATAAACATTCATCTGTGAATTTCGTTTCCTTCTTATTCTTCTGTTTTATGAAATCACACAGTGACTTGTTGTTCTTCTTTGGAATCCTTCATTTCAAAGTGTGAACATAAAACGTATTTCGTATTTCTATTTTAGATAAGTTTTAAAATTTGTGTAATTAAAAAAGATTTGATGATGGATTCAATAAATAAGCCATTGGTTTATCTAGTAAATCCAGCGTACATAGGTAGAAAAACAGAAGAAGAGTATATACACATTATAGTTCTAAAAAAACTATTAAAAATCATAATTCTATAATTCATATAGCACTAAATTTCTGTATGTTTTTTCTCCACAAAAATTAAGCTAATAACGAAAATTCACTGTATAAATATGGTATATTTTAAAAAATAATTAAAAGACTTATTTTAATATATCCTTAAATGTAAATTATTCATCTAAATCTATAGAATAATACAGACATATTATGCCTAACGCCTTCCATTACAGACTTAAAAATGTGTTATATTTAGTAAAATTACTGTTAAGATATTTATCTAAATCATATACATACTAACACTTAATTCCAAACACATTTACACAAGGAAGCATGGGATACATTTGACGTTTAATGTATAATGATGCTTGTAAAACACTGTATTTAACTGATTGTATGTTGCAGGAGCTGCAGAGTATTAAATTAATCAGCAAATATATTATGATACATATGGGACAACGGATTTTCAGTAAATATATTATGATATTAAGCATTGTTTCGCAATAAGTGTTATAACAGATTAAGATGATTCAATCTGTTATTAGCTGTAAATGTTTTGAAAAATTTAATTTTATCACCCTATATTTTAAAATAAATGTAGTATGGTTCTATTGTATTTCGTTTATGAGAGATACAATAGAACAAAATTTATGTTAAAATAATAAAGAAAATACATATCATCTAAATATTTAAATGCACGTATATCTATAAATCTGGTGTGAAGAGTAAAATATACCACATTTTCTGAAACCTTTAACGGATGTGCTATTGTTAAATTATGTTACTCGTGAAAGAAATGCACAGGTTTAAATCGTCCATATTTATTCATAACAATCCTCTTTAAATATGTATATATGTATAATATATATATATAATATATCTATATACAAAATTATGTATTTATTATTTTTTACTTATATAAGAATAAATAATATAGCATTATAAAATATAAATTTGATATTAAGAGAAGGCACAAGTCTAATTAAAACTTTATTTTATAGCTTAAAAATATCTTATATAACGACAGAATATATAAAAAAAATATATTTATAACAGATATAGGAAATAATATAAGATAAGCTTTTATAATTAAATTAAGATATATTTAATAACTAAATGTGTTATAGACAGAAAATTTACATATATTACAGAAAATTTTAAATGTATAGAAAGAATTTTATAATACAGGACACATATTTCATTAAATATTTAGAGGCTAAAAAGATTTTAAAATTATAATAGAAAATTCTAAGGAAATATTAAAGTGAAATAATTTTATATATAAAATAAAATACATATATATATATACATAATATATATATATAAAAATATATATATATATATATATAATATATATATATATATATAATATATAAATATATTTATAAAATATATATATATAAATATATATATATATATATATATATAATATATATATATATATATATATATATAAATATATATATATAATATATATATATATATTTATGTATATAAATATATATATATATATGTATATTATATATATATAATACATATATACATATATAAAAATGTATATATAATATATATATATATATATATATACATATATATATATATATATATATAAATATATATATATCTATAATATATATATATATATATATATATATAAATATATATAAATATATATATATATATATATTATATGAAAATAGAAATATAAATAAGATATATGTAAACAAAAGAAAAAAAAGAGAAACAAAAATAGAAAATATAAAAAATAATAATAAAAACACAATAAAACTCTGTCAAACAGAGATATAAAAAAAAAAGAACATAGAAACAAAGAAATAAAAATATAAATATATATAAATATAAAAAATGAAAGAATAATGAAAAAAACACAAAAAAAAAAAAAAAAAAAAAATTAAAAATAAAGATACAAAAATAAAAAATATTATATATATAATATACACACACACATAATATATATAATATATATATATATATATATATATAATATATATATATATATATATATATATATATATATATATATATATAATAAAAAATAATATATATTATTATTTAAATACAGCTTTTACCTAAACCCTAAAGCATTCGTGAAGCTTAAAGTATGCTACAGACACGAGTAACATCACCCCCACTAGGTCCTCGTCATTTAGATGGAGGGACTAGAAAGACGACTATAGGATTAACCTACCACCCCCAGAGGCATCTTTTGAGAGCTTGCAGGACATAGTGACTACTAACATATTTTACGTACCTCAGTCACCTTTTACGAACAAGGCAGATTTTAGCTATGCTCGAACCCCGAACCCTCAACCTTTCAGTTACGAAATCGCTTCCTTTGATCCGACTGAGCTATCGCTGTTCATGACTGTAAATAGCTATCTATGTATCTATTTAATAATGAATATTATATATTTAAGTTGTCTTCTTTAGAAAAAAATGTTTCACAAAAGCTTATCTAACAAAAATTAATGCCATGTGACTGAAATGCTTGCAAATAATTCGTCAAGAATATTATCAATTTAACAAATTTAGGGTAAATCTAGAAAAGTAACAAGCAAATCTAATTTCAAATTTAGTATTATGTCAATAAAATAATGTAAATATAACGAAATGAAAAAATATATTTTAAAAGGATATCTGTGTATTTCTTTAGTTTATTTGTTAAAAATTACAAAATCGATTAAACGCTTCTTTTTATACAAAATAATGATATAAGGGGGTTACAGTAGATAGTCAGAAATTCAAGGGCTAGTAGAACCTTACAATTTTCCCAATCAAATGATAGATCAGGTAACAAACAAGCTATGAGAGGACATTTGTTTGGCTAAACTGGAGAACACAATACAAACGAGTAATAAAGAGCAAATTATCTTTAATCTATAGACATGCATGTTATTAAATAGGCCGCAACATGTAAACAAAGACTCATCCCTAAACAGAGCATTTTCTGAAAAATTCAAGTGCAATTTGTAGCAGGAACCAATTTTTAAACTGTATACACTTTGAAAAATCCTTTTTTTTCAGACGAAAGCTTTAGAAATACTATACCTCCACATGCTTGACACTCACGGTTGAAGTTGCTCTTTTTTGCTCTTATTTCCCAGGCTAATTGACCATATTTTTTAGATTTATCCTTACTCCGAATTCTGATCGATCCTGTGCTATGGCTTGGGTTAAGAATAGGTCAGTATCCAAGAGATGACCATGCAAGCTTACAATGTCTTCAATCGGTTAACACCGTTATTTTTAAATGCCATTTTTATTATCTTATCTCTTTTTCTGCATCTTCGTTTGCATTCATATACATAAGATACATTTATTTCTTCTCTTTATCTGAATATTCCTCAATACATATTGTCGAATTGCAGGTAATGACGGTTCCATCAAAAGACAATAAACCAAATTCCTCCCCTCTTGTCCATTTTCTCCCGATCATTTGGATATCTGAAGCATTCTTATATTGTGAAATTGTGTTTGTGGTTATGAGTGGGTTTATAAATACACGTAAGGGATCTAAACAGGCACAAATGTTTTTACGTCATTCATAGATTAATAGAGTTTTAATAGTAGGTTAAGTGTATTTTGTCTAACTCGAACAGTGCTTTGAAATCAGAAGGAGATATATTGAAAAGACTTTGTTCTATGAACTATTTCAATTTCATTTAATGTATAAGATACATTTTAAATACACCTTTTTTATTTAAATATTTATATAATATTTTTCGTAAATTACATCAATTACATATACATGTAAGTAAGAAATGTTTCAAAAATATTTCCATTTGTACAATAAATATTCCAGTTTTTTAACTTTTGTAATTATGAACTTTCAACTATTGTAATTATATTTAAGATTAATTTAAAAATTATTAAATCTAAGTATTGAATGAGTGATTCAATATATCACCAGGTGTCGTACCGTTTAACGCTGGGTAATAGGGGATTATACAGGACACTATCAAGGGGAAATTATTATTTTTTTTTACTATATTCAAGAGAACGTTCTAAACGAATGTTTCAGCAGGAACTTTATTGAAATTTAGTGCTGTTACCATGCGAAGGGAGTCATAATCCTCCCTCACTGTTGGAAGCTTCAACGGTGCTTAACAGCTGTAGTGAATGACTAATGACCATTAATCAAATATACAATAAGAAGTCCTTATGAAAAATCTGGAAGATCGCCGGTATATGAATAAATGAATGCATAAAATATGGTCTTTATATATCTTTGAAGTCACAAAAAAACTGGAAAGGAACATAATGTCATTAATAGTATTAGACAAAACAAATCTCTAACAAATACAGTACGATGGAATGGTTTGTTTGTTTGAATTACATTCATATTCCTTGCAATTGATACATGATATATAAAAATATTGTATTTATATTACAAATTTATATACAGAGGGAGATAGAGATAAAGAGATAATTACTCAACCATACTTTAAACTCTAGTAAGAGCATCAAAAATGTATTTTACTGCATCTTTACTGTTAAGGTGAAGATCAACTGAGCATCTAGGCCAGCAGCACGTGTAAGTGGAGTACTAGTGCGAAAATACAAACTTGAAAAAGAAACTAATTCCTATTGCTGAATTTTGTTTATTTTGAATATAAATAAAGGTGTGATTAGGAAATAAAAATGCTAATTAGGCCATTATGCCAATGGGACCACATTCGGTCGAAGACATGCCAAACATGGCTTCTTGGTCTTAAAAGAAAATAGTGCAGAAGAATTAAGCTTCACACTCCTTCTTCCTTGCTCTCTATCTGAGGGGGGTCAACAGATCTCCCGAAAAAAGTTCATTGGACAGCATTGTTTGGTCCTAATATGGCTACTCCGCGCTTAGCAACCATTTTTGACCAATGGGGTAGAAGGAGGGTCACTCACATTACTTTCGCCTCTAGGCGAGGCGTTGTAGAACTGTAACTCTTTATCTTCTCTGTCGAATAATCGTAAAGTTTCCACAGATTATTATATTATTTAGTTCTAAGAATGTCAATTGAACTAGTGTTAATTTCTACACGTTGTCTTTGGAGTATTGTGGAATTTATAAGTATGTATGAAAAAATATCATGCTCTCATTATAGAGTAATACTAAGGGGCTACATACTTACTTCTACTTAGACAGTATTTTTTTTAAAAACTGCATTTTCATGATAAAAATTTCTTTCCACTCTTGAAGTTTCTTAGCAACCTCTTTTGATTAATGGGGTAGAAGGATGATCACTCACATTACTTTCGCCTCTAGGGCAGGCGTTGTAGAACAGTAACTCTTTATCTGCTCTGTCGAATATACATAAAGTTTCCACAGATTATGATATGCATTTAGTCTTAAGAATGTCAAATGAACTAGTGTTAATTTCCACACATTGTCTTTGGAGTATTGTGGAATTTATAAATATGTATGATAAAACAACATGCTCTAATTATAGAGTAACATTGAGGGGCTACATACTTATTTGTAGTTACTTAAAAAACTGCATTTTCATGATAAAAATTTCTTTCCACTCTTGAAGTTTCTTAGCAACCCCTTTTGACCAATGGGGTAGAAGGAGGGTCACTCACATTACTTTCGCCTCTAGGTCAGGCGTAGTAGAACTGTAAGTCTTTATTACATTTACCATCTCCTCTGTCGAATAAACATGAAGTTTCCAAAGATTATTATATGCTTTTAATCATAAGAATGCTAAGTGAACTCGTGTTAATTTCTACACGTTGTCTTTGAAGTATTGTGGAATTTATAAGTATATTGGAAAAAATAACTTGCTCTCACTATACAGTAATACTTAGGGGCTACTACTTATTTGTACTTAAACACTATTTTCTAAAAAACTGCATTTCCATGATAAAAAACTTCTTTCCACGCTTGAAGTTTTTTAAAATTTCAATTTCTGCAAAAATTCTACACTAGCATTGTGTATCAATTCCATCTCTTATATAATCAGTCAAAAGATGGACCAATCACTAAATATTAATCATTCTACGTTACTCCATAGTTTATTTATATACATACATATTTGTCGTCATAGATGTTAATATATTTATTTGCATTAATATTAATCACTTATATCATTTGCTTACATCAAAAGTAAGAATGAATATATGCCAGTAATTACTAAATCTCTAAACTAAACTAAGTTGCTAATGAAAGGCATAATGAATCATATAATAAGGTATAATGGATGCAAATGAACCATCTATTATAAAACATAACTTTTCACAGAAACAAATAACTTATTTAATGGGATTATTATTCTGCTACAATATATCAAACTGTTTCGCTGGGTTAACCTTTAATCATGATCTATCACTAACTATAAGTTGCTTTACAGATGAATTAGAGAATAGGTGAAAGTGTATTTATGAAGGAGATTAAGACAACCCTAAAGTATATTTACATATATTTTAATGCAGAACCCTTTATTTCCTAGTTTAAAAGTAAATATATAAATGTTGCAATAGTTCCTCTAGTTAAAAGTAGTACTACTTGCATGTTGTAACAATGGTTATTTTATTAAAACAAACTAACTTTTTTCTGCATTTAATACATGGTTATGCACCTTTTTCTTTTTGCTCCAAAAAATTCATGTTAGGAGGAAACAATTTCAGAACTTATTGCAATATTTTTTTTTTCATTTTGTTTAATGATCCATCTAAATTTTATTCTACATATGTGATCTTCCATACCATTTTGTACTTCTAGGAAATGGTATGAATGCAATGAAAACAAAGGATACTATTTAAGAAAAGAAGAAGCTTCTTGGATTTAGTCGAAGTGTTAAAATTTCATTCCCAGAAAGCCTTAGTTAGGTTTTGTAAAAGCGTAAACCCAAATGACCAGGTTAGATCAAAAAGTGTTGTAATTTATTCTGCATATTTTGATTTAAGGTTACTTTTATAGAAATTCGAATGATTATACTTTAAACCAACTGAGTATACGACTATTTGAAATGGAAATCTTTCAAATCCTTTATTTGAAAATTTTCTCCACCTAATTATTATGAAACCCAATTATTATGAATTTATAGTAATCTGCAGATTTTTACTAATCAATTCAGATTAGAAACAATGTTTTTTGCTGTGCTACAATAGTTAATAACTTTAGTTTTCAAGTAAACAAGAGATTTTTAGTAGTGTAACAAAGGTTCATTTGACTGAAAAATACAACTTCAATCTGATTTCCAACAGTTACAAGTCACTTGAGAGATTACAATACACTGTCTTCAATACCAAAAACGAATGTCCTGCCTCCTTAGCTATCATTTTGCTCTTTAAGTTTATATTGGGGTTTTTTATTTAAAATTTTAATATTGAAGTTTCACTCTTTGAATTTTATGGCAATTCAAACAAAATGTATAAGACTTATATAAGTTCCCTTCTGACAAAAATATGGATTGTAGTCTGAACTCAGAGACCATAAATTACAATACACTGTCTTCAATACCAAAAACGAATGTCCTGCCTCCTTAGCTATCATTTTAAGACTTATATAAGTTCCCTTCTGACAAAAATATGGATTATAGTCTGAACTCAGAGACCATACATTACAATACACTGTCTTCAATACCAAAAACAATTGTCCTGCTAATTAGCTATCATTTTGCTATTTACTTTTACATTGGAGTTTTTTATTTAAAATTTTAATATTGATGTTTCACTCTTTGAATTTTATGGCAATTCAAATAAAATGTATAAGACTTATATAAGTTCCCTTCTGTCAAAAATATGGATTGTAGATAAATTACAACACATTGTCTTCAATACCAAACAAATTGTCCTGCCTCCTTAACCATCATTTTGCTATTTACGTTTATATTTTATATTTTTTATTTAAAATTATAAAATACAAATGAAAAATACAAAGGGGTGAATCTTCAATATTAAGAAGATTCACTCTTTGAATTTTATGGCAATTCAAAT
>CM063501.1:136176474-136191474 GCA_032207245.1 Pardosa pseudoannulata
TGGCCGGCCTTTTTCAAACTAATTGTGCATTAAGGGGTTAAGTATCAATTAAAACATGTTTCATGATTCTAATAACTAAATTAAACTAACCAGAAAATTATATATTTTTATTATTCTGTAAATTAAAATGTTTGTAGTTTTCTAATACAGAGTTTTATATATATCAGCATAATTATACTACATTTTGTGAATTTTCTTCTTCACAAATACTTACAAAAATTGTATAATATTTGTGTTGAAACTGAACTTTGTCTATATGTTTTGTCTGTTATATCATTAATGTTACTATTCAGATTCATGTTGAATTATATGCAATACAGCATTTTCTAAGCAACTTCAAATTATTTATTAGACTAAAAGTAAGATTATTATGCATATAGAGAAGGTGCGCATGACGTCAGGTGCAGCAAAAATTTTGCATCTCAACTTTCTCGTTGGCAAAACAGTTGAATTTCCTACGGATTGTACTTGTTATTGGGGTTTTAATTTTGTCAGTTGTCTGAAAATGGTAGCAATCTGTTGTACGTATGGCTGTACTAAGCTTTTCGAAAAAGGTGAAAATATTGTATTTTATGCCTTTCCTAAAGATCCTACATTGCAAATGGTTTGGATAAAAACTTTGAAAAGGCAAGACTGGGATCATGGCGGGAAAAATTTTAAAGTGGTAATAAAAAGTTTAACCTTATTGTAATGTAATAGATTATATAAAATTATTATGCTCTAAGAACGTTTTTACTAAGTTTTTTTTAAATATTTCTATTGTATTTTTATGCTTTTTTGAGAAGTACTGTACTTATAAATGTAATTATTTTTTGTCTTGATCAGGTTTCGCATATTTTTATTAGATTCTTATTTATGTAATAGTTTATTGTTCCTATTAACATAATCCATGTAGTTATACTTTGATTATGCTAATAGGTTAGTTTATCATAATACTTAATAGTACTGTGATAAGTGTTTAATTTATTTAAAAAATATATAATTTTGTAAGTGTTAAAAAGATCTATTTAGAAATGCTTGGCCAATTTCTAATGTTTCCTTAACTTTCCCTTAAATAAAGTTTAATTTTATTGTATACGGGATACATATTGAAGCTCATAAGATACAATGAAAAGAAGTAATATTTTGCCAACGAAAAATTGAGTTGTAGTCAGCACTTGTATTCGTTTACCAATATGCACTTTCTCTATAATTGTAGTGCACATGTTTCTAAAACTTTATTTTTAGATTACATGATAGGACAATATCGGAAATATATAATGCACTTAAAAGTATGTCATCGTATATACTTTCTGTAATATTTTTTAATAAAACCCACTTAAAGATTCCAGAATATTTAATCATTTATTCTTTACTTTGGGGCTATTGTGGCTATATTTTAACCATTAACATGCTTTCCATCTAGTGTAATATAACACTACAACTATTAAATTCTCCCTAATAAAGATTTACTAGGCTTTTCTAATAATACAGAAGTACGAGTGAGTATTATCCTCACCAAATTCTCTCATTTATCCACGAAAGAGAAAAAAAAGTTCCCTGGTCAAATTGATTAAAACTACGTAAAACGTGAATGGACTTTATACGTACAACTGAAACAGTATATAATCCTGATAAAACCACATTCTATTCTCCAAGAACAATTGACATTACAACATTAAGAGTGAAATTCGCTTCTTTCGAGGCATTTCTCATTCTTTTGTCTGAGTGACGAATCAAGAATCCATAGAAAAGATTTAAAGATAATTATTTCACTAAAAGACTTCAAAATTTTTAAAGTTAATTTTTAGTACATCAATACCAACAAGTTGAGTTTTCAATTGACTTACGGTTAGCTAGCTTAACTTTTCCATTAGATAGGAGTTTAATTAAATTCCCTTAAAAATTTAATAATTTAATATATAACTTCAAGTTGATAAAGCTAAATGCCTGTTGTAAAAAATAATTTTCCACAAAAAAGCGTTATTAAAAGAATTTATGGTTTAGTAAAATAAAAGTAAAAAATATGTATTCTTTAAATAATCTCACTCGTTGTTTATCAGATGATTGGTTACGCTTTATTATAGAAAATTCTAATTTATTATGAGTAAAAACCATAAAAGAATATTATGCTAAGCAATCAACATCTTGGAAAAGCGTTTAACTACCAATAAAGCTATAGACTAAAGCTGTAAATTACCTTTTAAGTGTTAGAAAGAGCAAATATATTATGAAGGAGGCCATACAATAAAAGTTTAACGGTTGAAGTTTTATGAATAATTACATGAAAAAGAAGACTTTGGATTTAGTTTTATGCAGATATTTTGTAGGTAGCTCTAAAAATATTTACATGTATCTATTCTACAGTGAAAGAGTATTCATTTTAGATTCAAAATAAATGAGTAATCTTTAAATATTATCATTGTAAATTTGCTTATTTAGAAAAGAACTACTTTTATTGTATAGCTGAAGATTATTCGAATATATAAGGTTGAAAAATATTTTTTCTTTTGAATTAATATTCCGTCTTAAGCATTGACATGATAAACGAATTTACACAATGAATTTACAAGTAAATTTGAGTACATATTTGTACTCAGTACAGAAGTGTTAGTAGCTTATTGTAAGTAAACTAATTGTCATATAGTACTAATAACAACACTAATAACAGCTTCTAATAAATCTAATAATGTGTTTATTTCTATAATTTTCCCTTAACACAAATATAATGATTGTTATATAGATATAGATATTGTTTATTTAGAGAAGAACTACTTTTATTGTGTAGCTGATAATTATTCGAATATATAAAACAGAAAAATATTTATTCTTTGAGAATAATATCCCGTCTTATGCGTTGGTATGATAAATGAATTTACACAATGAATTTACAATTAAATTTGTGTACATATTTGTACTCAGTACATAAGTATTATGAACATATAGTAAGTAAGCTAATTGTCATATAGTACTAAGAACAACACTAATAACAGCTTCTAATAAATCTAATACTTTGTTTATTTCTATAATTTTCCCGTAATAAAGATATAATGATTGTTATATAGATATAGATATTGTTTATTTAGAAAAGAACTACTTTTATTGTGTAGCTGATAATTATTCGAATATATAAAAAAGAAAAATATTTATTCTTTGAGAATAATATCTCGTCTTATGTGTTGGCATGAAAAACAAATTTACACAGCGAATTTACAAGCAGATTTCAGTACATATTTGTACTCAGTACAGAAGTATTAGGAACATATATTAAGTAAGCTAATTGTCATATAGTACTAATAACAACACTATAATAACAGCTGCCAATAAATCTAATAATGTGTTTATTTCTAAAATTTTCCCTAACACAAATATAATGATTGTTATATATAGATATTGTTTATGTAGAAAAGAACTACTTTTATTGTGTATCCGATGATTATTCGAATATATAAAGATAAAAATATTTATTCCATAAGAAAAATATCTCGTCTTATGTGTTGGTATGAAAAACAAATATACACAACGAATTTACAAGTAGATTTGAGTACATATTTGTACACAGTACAGACGTATTAGGAACATATAGTAAGTAATCTAATTGTCATATAGTACTAATAGCAACACTAATAACAAATTCTAATAAATCTAATAATGTGTTTATTTCTATAATTTTCCCTTAACACAAATATAAGGATTGTTATATAGATATAGATATTGTTTATTTAGAAAATAACTACTTTTATTGTGTAGCTGATAATTATTCGAATATATAAAACAGAAAAATATTTATTATTTGATAATAATATCCCGTCTTATGTGTTGGTATGGTAAATGAATATTGTGTATCCAATGATTATTCGAATATATAAAGATAAAATTATTTATTCCATAAGAAAAATATCTCGTCTTATGTGTTGGTATGAAAAACAAATTTACACAACGAATTTACAAGTAAATTTGAGTACATATTTGTACTGAGTACAGAAGTATTAGGAACATATATTAAGCAAGCTAATTGTCATATAGTACTAAGAACAAAACTAATAACAGCTTCTAATAAATCTAATAATGTGTTTATTTCTATAATTTTTCCCTAACACAAATATAATGATTTTACAATAAAATGTACAAAGGATCAAATGACACTTAATGTGTATAATAGACTTGTTCAAGGATTTCTCTTACAAGTCTACTATATTTGCGTTAATATTTATTTCATTTTAAATTTACTATAAAAACAATTAATATCACCTTATAACCAATAGTTTTCAATTTTCAGTTTGAGTAAATTACGTAAAGTGCTGCAATATACTATATAATTAAAACACTGTTGTATTAGATGGATATCTTCACATGATCTCATAAAATTAGGGAATATAGCAACAGGGTTTTTTTTTAAATGGCTACTTATACTGCTTACAAGTGTGAAGATTCCTTTCGTGTTATGAATAAAATATCATAAACTTTCAAGCTATCTTGTTGATTACCTAAATAGTATTTATGAAGCTGCATTTATAATGCTTTTATCATTTATGTAACTATACAGTACAGGAACTATTTTCAGTATTGAATGAGTATTGAATGTAATATTACAGATCTGCTAAATTGCTTGATCATTTATGACATTATTTATATCTTATCCATTACTAACTTATCCATTTTACTTCATAAAACGTTTAGAAAATCATCCTATGTCACAAAACAACTACTTTCTTCTGACATTACTTCTGAAAAATATCATTTTCCAAAACCTACTAATATTAATGGCCTCAAAACCTTATATTTTCAAAACCATCTAACATTTTCGAAAGCGTATAATTAAAAATAAAACGAAGACCTTTAAATTATTTTCTATTAAAGAACTTGGGAATAAAAAATTTTTAAATTTATTAAAAAATGTTTTTGTGTTATTCGAATTTTATTCCTAAGAGATTTAGTATATGAAAAGGGGAATAAATATCGTGCTTTCTTGGAATTCCCATTTTTTTTAATGAAAAATTTATTTTATGATCATGTAAAACTAAAACTCTTTTTATTTTTATGCAAATAAATATTTTATTAATTATATATTTTTAGCAATAAATAATATTTAATTAAAAAATTTTATCAGTCCTTATGTGTTTCATTAACTTAATAATTTCATTAAATTAATTTTTCAGTTTTAGATTTTTAGTTTAGGTAAACATTTATCGGTGAAAAATTGAATTTGGAAAATCGGTAATTATAGTTCGAATAGTATAAATTATAATACATTATAAACAAATCAATAGCAGAAAGATATACTTAATTTTTAGCATCCTAAATATAAATATTTATCTAAAATGCGATACAATTATTTCTAATATTTCACTTACAGTTTCATATTTCATGAATTTTTGAGCCATGCAATTGAAGTTTATAAATTATTCAGCCCATAAAATACAGTTTTAATAATTTGTAATTCAAATTTGTATTAAAACGTAAAAGCTTTTAATTTCCAAACCATCGCCAAAAGTAAAATATGTTCACTATTTTTCTTTATCTTTCTCAATATATTTGGTAAAACATTACAATATTCTTAGAACTAAACATATCCTACAAATAAAAATGTTCATACTTTGTATAAAACGAATGCTTATTAAACTTTTTTAATAAATGAACTTCCAAAACAATTAATAATTAATGTATTTTAAAGTAGTATTTTACCTCGAAATTTTAACTGATTTCTATGATTTATTCCTAATAACATATTAAATTTTCAATCTGATTAATTAAAAAATAAATTACTTTTAAAAGTTGGCAATAGCTATCAAATAATGGTTTAAAGTAGTTTCAAATGTAGTCATAAATACATGTATAACTACACGTGATTTAAACATTCATTTATAATCTTTTTTTAAGTTTTATAGATGATAAAAATATTAATATTATACTTTATATTTTAAATGTCAGCTTTAATTTTATATTTACGTTAAGATAAATTTGTCTCTGGGCTATAACCAATGTTAATTTTCCATATGTAATATTATATTGTAATGTATTTTTAAATGTAGTCAGAACTACATGTATAACTACACATGCTTGAAATATTCATTTATAATCTTGTTTTAAGATTTATAAATGATAGAAATATTTATATTATTATTTATATTTTAATCATCACCTTTAATGTCATATTTAAGTTAAGAGAAATTTCATCCTGGGCTATAACCAATGTTAATTTTCCGTATGTAATATTATATCGTAATGTATTTTTAATGTAGTCAGAACTACATACATAACTACACATGCTTGAAATATTCATTTATATTATTATTTTAAGATTTATAGATGATAGAAATATCAATATTACACTTTATATTTTAAACGTCAGATTTAATGTCCTGTTTAAGTTAAGAGAAGTTTGTCCCTGGGCTATGTTAATTTTCCATATGTAATGTTATACCGTAATGTATTTTTAAATGTAATCAAAACTACATCTATAATTGCATGTGCTTTAAACATTCATTTATAATTTTATTTTAAGATTTATAGATGATAGATATATTAACATTATACTTTATATTATAAATGTCAGTTTTAATTTCATGCTTAAGTTAAGAAAAATTTGTCCCTGGGCTATAACTAATGTTAATTTTCCATGTGTAATGTTAAATCGTAATGTATTTTTAAATGTAGTCAAAACTACAAAATCTACTTATCAACAAATCTACTTATACCAAGAAGTATAAGAACTCATGATAAATATTTATAACCTTATTTTAAGACTTATAGATGATGAAAATATTAATATTATATTTTATATTTTAAATTTCTCCCTTGACTATAACAAGTGTTAATTTTCTATATGTAATGTTATATAGTAAAGTATTTTAAATGTAGTCAGAACTACATGTATAACTACACATGCTTGAAACATTCATTTATAAGTTTATTTTAAGATTTATAGATGATAGAAATATTAATATTATACTTTATATTTTAAATGTCTGCTTTAATTTCATATTTACGTTAAGAGAAATTTGTCCCTTGGCTATAACCAGTGTTAGTTTTCAATAAGTAATGTTATATCGTAATGTATTTTTAAATGTAGTTAAAATTACTTCTATAAATTTACGTGCTTTAAATATTCATTTATAATCTTATTTTAAGATTTATAGATGATAGAAATATTATTATACTTTATATTTTAAATGTCAGCTTTAATTTCATATTTACGTTAAGAGAAATTTGTCCCTGGGCTATAACCGTTGTTAAGTTTTCCGTATGTAATGTTATATCGTAATTCTGCTGGAAATGTACTTATACCAACAAGTAAACGAATTCACGATAGATATTTAAAAACTGTTCATTTTGTCACCGAGAAAACAATACCCAACAAATCATATTAATTTAAAAGCTTTGTTGTGTAGGTCATGCAAAGCAAAAACACAGATGTGTTACCGGTGAGATTCACTTGCTTAGTAAACACATCGATTTACCTCTAACTTTGTCATAATTACCTAATAAAATGAGCTTTTATTGCACTTTGGCGACATTTTACCCAGGAGCCCTGATGCCAATCTTATTACACAAACATTGCACCTTAATGGACCATTCGTGTTTAATCGTCAAAATATATCTGATTTCATTTAATTGCTGTCGATTACTGAAACAGGTGGATTCCCCAGGCTCGCTCGTTGTTTATCCAATTCTGAGATCTGACTGAGTATTTTTATTCCCACGAAAATTCGATTATTGTTATTTTTATTTCATTTCATATTCAACTCTTCGGAGGCTTTGTTACGAATATTCAAGAATAATATCAATTTAGCAATTTTATTGTAGACAATGTCAAGAATTTATCTCCCGTATGGAAGAGTTAGATTCTGGGTAAGAAAATAAAGCAAAATAAAAGGTGACTACAGCCTGTTCTGATTTATGAATAAAGTACAAATTCTGTATAGCTGAGTAATGGGAGCAGTTGAATCATCGTCAAAATATTCCTAATTTTATTTAATTGCTGTCGAATAGTGGATCTGGTAGATTCCCCAGACTGTTACACAATGCTTAAGAGAAAATTGCATTTATTCGTAATTAGAAAATATTTCCCAATATATGATTTTATAGTTAATGACTAATTATTAACTATGTTATAACTTTGTTTATTCGCAACATTTGCAAAATTTAAGTTTTGAAATTAGCAACGAAATTATGTTTATGGTTGAGTCACTACAATATGAAGATCGGTATGAAACAGCTTCGGCATTGAAAATAGGATGGACCACAGCCTTAGAACATTAATTAAAATGTATTTTAAGTTAATTTCTTACTTATATTTTTGTATCTTTTGAAAAAAAAATTACATTTATTTCCAATTAAATATAAATATTTCACAATTTCTAATTTCATAGTATGCTACTAATTAACGACTATGTTATAATTGCGTTTAATTCGCAATATTTGCAAAATTTCAGTTCTGAAATTAACACCGAAAATATATTTGTGGTTGGGTCACTAGAACATGAGGGGTGGTATTAAAGACCTTTGGCATTGAAAATGTGAAGGACCACAGCCTTAGATCTTTTTTTAAAAATTTATTTCAAATTTCAAATTTATTTACTTATATTTTTATATATCAAAATTGCATTTATTTCTAACTAAATATAAATATTTCACAATATGTAATTTTACAGTTAATGACAAATTAATGACTATGTTATAACTTTGTTCAATTTGAAACATTTGCAATATTACAGTCTTGAAATTAGCAACGAAAATATGTTTATGGCTTGGTCACTACAACATGAGGAGCGGTATTAAAGAGCTCCGGCATTGAAAATGTGAAGTACCACAGAATTAGAACAGTAATTAAAATTTAATTAAAATTTAAAATTTATTTACTTACATTTTTTTAACTCTTGAAACTAAATTGCATTCATCTATAGTTAAATATAAATATTTCATAATACATTATTTCATAGTATGCTACTCATTAATGACCATGTTATAACTTTGTTTAATTAGCAACATTTGAAAAATTTCAGTTTTGAAATTAACAACGAAAATGTACTCATTGTTAAGTCACTACAACATGAGGAAATGTATTACGAAGCTTCGGCATTGAAAATATAAAGGAATACTGCCTTAGAACATTTTTTTAATCTAATCATAATTTTAAATTTATTTACTTATTTTTATATATCTTGAATCAAAACTACATTTATTTCTAATTAAATATAAATATTTCACAATATATGATTTCATAGTATGCTACTAATTCATTACTATGTTATAATTGTGTTTAATTCACAACATTTGGAAATTTAAGTTTGGAAATTATCAACGAAACTATGTGTATGGTTGAGTCACTACAACAGGAGGAGTAGTATTAAAAAGCTTCGGCATTGGAAATGTAAAGAACCACAGCCTTAGAGTATTTTTTTAAAAATTCATTTCACATTTTAAATTTATTTACTTATATTTTATAGACCTTGAAACAAAATTGCATCTATTTCTAATTAAATATAAATATTTCACAATTTCATAGTATGCTACTAATTAATGACTATGTTATAATTTCGTTTTATTCGCAATCTGTGAAAATTTTCAGTTTTTAAATGAACAACGAAAATATATTTGAGGTTGGGTCACTAGAACATGAGGAGCTGTATTAAAGGGCATCGGCACTGAAAATGTGAAGGACCACAGCCTTACAATTTTTTTAAATTTAATTCAAATTTTAAATTTATTTACTTATATTTTTATATATCTTGAAACAAAATTGCATTTATTTCTAACTAAATATAAATATTTCACAATATGTAATTTTACAGTTAATGACAAATTAATGACTATGTTATAACTTTGTTCAATTTGAAACATTTGCAATATTACAGTCTTGAAATTAGCAACGAAAATATGTTTATGGCTTGGTCACTACAACATGAGTTGCGGTATTAAAGAGCTCATGCATTGAAAATGTGAAGTACCACAGAATTAGAAAGAACAGTAATTAAAATTTAATTAAAATTTAAAATTTATTTACTTACATTTTTTTATCTCTTGGAACTATATTGCATTTATCTGTAATTAAATATAAATATTTCATAATACATGATTTCATAGTATGCTACTCATTAATGACCATGTTATAACTTTGTTTAATTAGCAACATTTGCAAAATTTAAGTTTTGAAATTTTTAAGGAAAATATATTTGTGGTTGGGTCACTACAACATTAGGAGCGGTATTAAAGAGCTTAGACATTGAAAATGTTAATGAACACTACCTTAGAATAATAATTAAAATGCATTTCAAGTTAATTTCTTACTCATATTTTTATATTTCCTGAAACAAAATTGCATTTATTTCTAATTAAATATAACTATTTCACAATATATGATTTTATAGTATGCTACTATTTAATGACTTTGCGGTAATTGTGTTTAATTCGGAACATTTGTAAAATTTAAGTTTTGAAATTAGCAACGAAATTTTGTTTATGGTTGAGTCACTACAATATGAGGACCGGTATTAAAGAGCTACGGCATTGAAAATTTAAAGGATCACAGAATTAGAACATTGATTAAAATTTAATTCAAATTTAAAATTTATTTACTTATTTTTTTATATATCTTGAAACAAAATTTCATTTATTTCTAATTAAATATAAATATTTCACAATGAAAGATTTTATAGTATGCTACTAATTAATGACCACGTTATAAATTTGTTTCATTCGCCAAATTTGCAAAATTACAGTCTTGAAATTAGCAACAAAAATATGTTTATGGCTGATTCACTACAACAGGAGCAACAGTATGAAAGAACTTCGGCGTTGAAAATGTGAAGGACTACAGAATTAGAAGAGTGATTAAAATTTAATTTAAATTTAAAATTTATTTACTTAATTTTTTTATCTCGTGAAACAAAATTACATTTATTTCTAATTACGTATAAATATTTCGCAATTTATGATTACATAGTATGCTACTAATTAATGACTATGTTATAATTGCGTTTAATTCGCAATATTCATGAATTTCAGTTCTGAAATTAACAACGAAAATATGTTTATGGTTGGGACACTACAACATGATGAGTGGTATTAAAGAGCTTAGGCATTGAAAATGTTAAGGATCACAGCCTTAGAACATTAGTTAAAATGTATTTAAAGTTAACGTCTTCCTTATATTTTTATATATCTTGACACAAAATTGCATTTATTTCTAATTAAATATAAATATTTCACAATATATGATTACATAGTATGCTGCTATTTAATGACTATGCTGTAACTGTGTTTAGTCTGCAGCATTTGCAATATGTAAGTTTCGAAATTAGCAACGAAAATATGTTTATGGTTGAGTCACTACAAGATGAGGAGCTGTGTTAAAGAGCTTCGGCATTGAAAATGTGAAGGACCACAGCCTTAGAATATTTTTCAAAATTTATTTCACATTTTAAATTTATTTACTTATATTTTATATATCTTGAAACAAAATTGCATCTATTTCTAATTAAATGTAAGTATTTCACAATATAAAATTTTATAGTAAGCTACTAATTAATGACCATGATATAACTTTGTTTAATTCGCAACATTTGCAATAATACTGTCTTGAAATTAGAAACAAAAATATGTTTATGATTGGGTCACTACAACATGAGGATCAGTATTAAAGATCTTAGACTTTGAAAATGTTAAGGACCACAGCCTTAGAACATTAATTAAAATGCATTTCAAGTTAATTTCTTATATTTTTATATTTCTTGAAACAAAATTGCATTTATTTCTAATTAAATATTTATATTTCTCAATATATGATTTTAGAGTATGCTACTAATTAATAACCATGAAATATTACAGACTTGAAATTAGAAACGAAAATATGTTTATGGTTGGGTCACTGCAACATGTGGAGTAGTATTAAATATCTTAGACATTGAAAATGTTAAAGACCACAGCCTTAGAGAAATTAAAATGAAATAAATTGAATTTCAAGTTAATTTCTTACTTATATTTTTATAATTCCTGAAACAAAAGTGCATTTATTTCTAATTAAATGTAAATACTTTACAATATATGATTACACATCATGCTTTTAATTAATCATTATACTTTAATTGTTTAATTTCCAACATTTGCAAAATTTCAGTTTTGAAATTAACAACGAAAATATGTTTGCGGTTAAGTCACTACATCATGAAGAGCGGTTTTAAAAAGCTTCGGCATTGAAAATGTTAAGGACTACTACCTCACAACATTGATTAAAATTTATTTCAAGTTTATTTCTTAATTATACATCTGAAACAGTACGTTTCTAGATATTCTTCACTATAACCGATACTTTCAATAAATAAACAGAAAAAAAAGTTAATTAAAATAATTTTTTAATATTAAACAGTATTTAACTATCATGTAACAAACGATTATTTAAGCAATAATTAGTTAAAAATTATCATTGTATAAAGAGAACTTTTGAATTGCCATAGCCGTATTTGATTTTTACTGACGATAAGTATACGCATATAAAGTGAAATAAAAACAGATATATAGGTATTTTACTTAGATTTTTTACAAATGAAAGTTTGCGTTAACCTGTCTAAACATTGTCAAATTAAATTCTTTTGGCAGAAATTCCTACCAACTGTTCTTTTAATTTAACCTTTGACAGTTTTTAAAAAACGAATAATGAATGACCAGTATACCACTAAAAAGTACTAGGACATTTTATAAATAAGCTTCTTATTTCGTAAAATACATTACTTTTAAAGATAACGTAGATACTACTTTAAAACATCGCAACAGATTTAATTATATACAGTGCTTTTAAACTTTACGATGTGGGAGAGTGTGAAAGTGCTTTTATTTTTTACGCTCATATTTATCATCACACACTAAATAAAAGATAATTCAAAACACTCTTACCAAAATGGCAAAGTAGATATTTTTCAGTAATTTTTTTTCAAAAGTTAATATTATTAATATTTTTTACCTTTCATTGGAAATAATGAAATATTTTAAGGATTATTTTGTTAAAGTGGTCATTTCCCTTTTCCATAAAACATTAATTTAGCAAGTTTATGATGAATAGATCTAAAGCCATTTTATTCATCTATTTATATGTTATTTGTTAAGAAAAATGCTTTGTGTAAGCAGTTATTCTGTAATCATTAAATATCTTTATACATATTTTTATAATCAATAGCTTCGATAACGATTTAAATTATCCTAATATATTCACTGCTACACTTTGAATTATATTATAGAAGTGAAATACATTTTTAATTCAGACTCAAAATTAAGGTTAAATACGTAGGATACAAAGCAGATTATTTGATGAAATCTAGTTATAATATTTTCTCCTTATCTAGAAAGAATCGTAATGAAGAATAAATGTATCTGCATTTTTCTAAATAAAATGTAAGATTTTGCAAATACTTTTAAATTTAATAATGTAGATTAAACAATAATTAACAAGATATTGATTCAACAATATCTTGTTTCTTACAAAACTCACCTTGAGGCTAGAACTTATTGCTTAAAGCTAATACGAAATTTCTACATATGGTTTTGGCTGCAGTAAAATTTTTATTCACATTATGTGGTAAGATATTTGCCGGTTTCATTCAAAACTCTAGAATATTCTAGATCTGACCCGCTACTATCTGGTGTTTCCTACATGATGCTTAATAAACCTGGAACCTACAACTAAAAACTAATTTCAAATGACTACACATTTATATAACTGTAGTAGAATTTTAAACCACCCTACCCTATACATCACCTTAAATGTCGGAATTGAAAAGCTCAATATAGTTAGAGAGCTACCACCCATTGCTTGCACCATAACCTCTAATAATATACCATATTCGAAGCTTAGTGATTAAAGGTAATTTAAATTGGCTATATCCTTACATTGCTGGAGTAGAATTTGAAATTTCATTCTCTAGTATCATAGGTGAAAAACAATAGTTTTATCTCTTTGCACAGAAATACAACAAATGATATTTTCCATCCAACTCGTTTACTGGTACCTCAAGTGTCAATTAAGTAAATTATTTTTTAAGCCTAAAATATTTTTTTGCATATCTTATTTTCAGGTGTACATTTTTAACATCTAGATCTTCAGATTTCATTTAATTCCATTTAAGTATTTAAAACTATTAAAAATGATATATTTGCTTTATATAAATGAAAATCACGCGCTATCAGCAGAAGCATATGCCTATTTTTAGTTTTCTTCCAATACAAATAAATAATAAAATATACTGAGTTCTGGAAGATTTAACAACAGTATTTTTTCTTCTAATGTTCTTAAAATATTTTCATCTCTAATGGACGTAGCAATACGAACAAATAAAATCACGTTATCACAGTTAACATAACTAAATGTTTTCCATTTTTCGTACAATACTAATAAATATTAAAAAAAATGGGATCAAAAATTTCAAATTTAATAAAAATTCAAAATAAACACACATTATTTTCAGGTCCACAACGAGTTGCTCAATATATTCACAATACTCGAAAAATAAACACTATGATTTTTTTTTATTTCTTTCATACAATAATGTTGTATGTTTCGAAGTGAGAAGTTCACAAAGATTTACAAATTACAATTTATACATTTACATATACAATTTACAAATGTAAAACCACCGGAGGATAATAAAGGGTCGCGATGTGGATGCTAAATTTAAAAGATATATATATATATATATATATATATATATATATATATATATATATATATATATATATATATATATATATGTATATATATATATATATATATATATATATATATATATATATATATATATATATATATATATATATATAATATATATATATATATATATATATATATATATATAAATATATATATATATATATATATATATATATATATATATATATATATATATATATATATATATATATATATATATATATATATATATATAATATATATATATATATATATATATATATATATAAATATACATATATATATATATATATATATATATATATATATATATATATATATAT
>CM063501.1:136193974-136211474 GCA_032207245.1 Pardosa pseudoannulata
TGTAAATGCTACAAGTCAACTATTGTAAAAACCGTTGCCGTTTAACGCCATGTAGAAATTAAGGGCCTGTCTCACTAAAGTGGTTTAAAAGCTAATAACCCATGGGGACAACCAATGGTAGGACCTATTCTCCGTTTAAGCAGAAATTAATCTCGGTTAGCGTTAAATGACTTTGGTTAGACCGGCCCTTAACAACTTGACTTACAAATAAAACGGAATTTGATGTGTCTGAAAACTACTATTTTGTTCTGGCTCATCTGAACAATTTTGTGCAAGTTGAGAAACAGAACGTTTTATTTTGAAGAATTAACATTTAATGATGTTTATATATAATGCTAATGTACAATAATTAAGTAACAGTATAAAGTTACGATTTAATATAATGCTAGACGATGTCTGTCAGAGACAGCTACTGACGTCTTGGAGACGCCAAAATCTACTTAGGCGCATGAGATGCCTGACTTCTCCCAGACGTCATTGTATGTCAAGGGGTTAATCTAGCATTTAATAATTAAAATAAGACGTTTCGATCTCCGATTACGCATACGCGACTCTGAACTCTCAATATCAACTTGAGATCATCGTGTGAAAGTGACACTGGACTGATAAGAATGTAATCGCTGCGTCGAGTATACGAGACGTTGGTCACTAACAGGTTAAATCTATAGTGTGACGATCTTTCGGTTTTAGGTTTTTAACTCAACAATATACTCCTTATTAAAAGTTTTTTCTGACTAAAGACTAAAGTAAACTTTTGGAGATTATATCAAGTTTTACTTTCCGAGTGACTTTACTATAATAGTCATCATCTGTAATAAACATCAAGATTACTGTCATTCACTAACTACATATAATTTTGTGTATTACTTCTTTTATACCATATTATTATGCTCCCAGGTCAAGCAAAATATTTAAGACTGTATCTAATATAAGCTGATTCTTTTTTTTCACTGGTACCATTCTAATGATCGTCATCCACATTTATGCATATCATTAACTAAACATCATGTCAGGCATTAATTCCCTCCCACCGGAAGACTGTCTTTCCAGTCAACGGTAAAACAGAGATAGTCCGGAACTATAATTACTCTCCCCTCTATGACTTGATGAGCTCTAACGAATCTCATAACGAGAGAGCTTTTTTGTAAGCTGAAGGGAGATATTTCTAGTACAGTTTAGGACGCTGGGACGCTGTCTGGAAAAAATACTACACATGAAATTAATTGCACAGTTTTTTTTCCATTTATATATAGTCCACGGTTTTTCTTAGTGAAGATTGAAAATAATGTAGACATTACCAAATGAATGTTGTAGTCGACTGCTGGAAAATTATTCTTTGAAGAAAATATTTGACAGAATATTTCAAAGGGAACACAAACAAAAGTAGTAGAAAGTAAAGTGATATTTAAAAGCAAAATATGTCCTTAAAAATAAAAAGTACCTAGTTTTATTATAAATATAATATTTAATCAATGGCTATGTAATGTAAACCTTTAGAATATATGGTTTTACACGGATAGAAATATATTTTTCTAACAATAATGCATATATTTTTATGCTTTGAACTATTAAAAGATGTTATATATTATACACTGGTGTGCAAAACTTAAGCAACAAGTGTACTTTTGTCATAACTCCCCGAGAAATAATCTGATAGACATGAAATCCAGAAATAAAGGAGAATATTATGTACGTAAAGGATGGCGAAAGCTTCGGCACTGAAAAAGGAATATAATGCATACGGTATGGAATCAAACAAACATAAGCTTTATTGAACACATAGTATCGTGAATCATGATTGTCTATCTAAAAAGGAAAACAACAAGCAGATGTTCTGATTTAAATCAAATCGAACAAGTGTGGGACGCTTTGGAGAGACGCATTGCAGCAAGCTTACATCCTCCGGAGAACACCTAAAAAGTCAAAGAGATGCTGATTGAGGAATGGGCACGCTTAACGCAAGCAATGTTGGACCAGCTGGTTCTGAGTATGCGGAGACGGTGCGAAGCAACCATTGCAGTTAGGGGAGGGCATATCCCACATTAAGTAACACCTGCTTGTTGTTCTTCCTCTTGGATAGACAATCATGAGTCACGAAATTAGGCTTTCAATAAAGCTTGTTTTTGTTTGATTCCATACCGTATGCATCGTATTCCTTTTTCAGCGCCGATAATTTTGTCATCCTTTATGTACATAAGGTTCTCCCTCATTTCTGAATTTCATTTCTCTCAGAGGATTTCTCATGGAAATATGGCAAAAAACCCATCTGTTGCTTAAGTTTTGCACACCAGTGTATATACAGTAGACGTTTTCCTGTTTTAACCCTTTAACTTTCAAGTTATTTTGATGATTTGAGTACACAAATTGTCAAGTTTTTTTATTGCAAAACTCAAATGTTTACTACAAAATAAATTATACTTAGTAGTTTAAAATTTATATTTTGAAGTACATGATATATATTCGGGTATAACAATACGATGCATTGATAAAAAATTACTGAGTAATACTCGGGCGTGACATTTTTGAACACCAGTGCTATGCCCGAGATTATCTCGGGCATGACAGTTCAAAGGTTAACGCTGTTAATCCAAAAAATTGAAAAATGTTTTTAAATAAATTACCAATTGGACCGTTTCGATAAAATATGTTAGGAAAAAAATTAAAAATAATTGACGCCACCAAGCTTATAGTCATCACAAACATAATTATATTAAACTAAAATTCCCACATAACCTATACGGGGATTCGATCCTGGGACTCGTCGTACCGCAGTTCATTGCGCTGACCACTGCCTTACAATTATGCTGACCTTGAAGGTTTCAAGAGATGTTATAATAATGTCAATAAGCGCTTAATTCTGGATTTTTTATAAAAAACTTTTTCTGTGGGACCTAATCATGAATCTAAACCATTCTCGGATCCACTTAATTACATAAACAAAATTTCATCAAAATTAGTCCAGCCGTTTAGGAGTTTTATTACAAACACACAGACAGAAAAAATTGTATATATAAAGATTTTCAAACACACATACAACAAAAACATTACATCGATTTTAACTTTCATTATTGCCAAATAATATTAATTATTTTAAGGCAGCCTTAATAGGAAAATATGAAATAATACAATTAAGTAATTTTTCATTTTTCTAGAAACAAAATTAATTTTTTTATAAGTTGATGAATATAATTGTAAATAAGGTTTATAGTTTAAATCCTTTAACAACGGCAATATCAAATAATTCGGTAGAATAATTTTACATTCTTCTTGCTTTATTTTATTTCTGACTGCAATGGTCAATGAACACAAAACGTTACATTTTTATTATATTTATTAAATTTTATGATGAATTATTTACTCCAGATGTACATTTAACAGTTTTTTCGCATATAAATAATTCTTGAAAATTTTGAAATTTGGTTTTTATAAACTTTCCAGTTTATTTTATATAAACTTTCAAAAGCACATTTTAAATTTAAAATAATTTCTTGAAATAAAGCTTTTTAAAAATACATTTTTTCAACTTAACTGAAACGATTTTTTGAAATATTAATAATTGATTTGTCTTTTGACTTGTAAAAAAACAATTGTAGGAAATTAGTTTTAAAATTATTTCCTCAGAAATTATTTAAATTTTATCCCAAGAAATAATTATGGTATAAATATAAATATTACCTGTGTGTAATGTGTATAGTAGTACAAGATGAACAGATTATGTATTTTGAAACAGAATAATTTTCATAACAGTTTTGATCAATATAAAAAACAAATATTAGAAGGATATGTCAGTTAAAAATACAAGTTGTGTCTTAATAAATAACAAAATTGTAGTTTAAGAAACTATTAAATTTATTATTAATGGTTTTATTGTTTCTCGTAGTACTGACAAGCACAGTTAGAATAAAATATGCTGATTAAAAACATATTTCTTAATCTATCCCTTAGGAATAAATTCATTTTTGCAATGATTAACACATGAAATATAGCCATACACATAAGTCATATTATAAAATTGACTGGAATATATTTGATTAATATACTGCAAAAATAACCGAATCATGAAATTTTGAGACACAATTTAGTCACCAAATGGGGCTTCTTGGAATAAAATAAATGCAAGGAAAAAATAGAAATTGTAAATGACTAATCTGTGTAGAGGCATTAATTTATTTTTTCGAACTTAGTTTTAATTCATACCTTAATAAAATAAACATTTCAGTTACAATTAGCCTTGCAGTAAGTCGATTGTCTGAATAATAGTTCCATATGCTATTTCAAATTATTTGAACACTACCAGGACTAAAGTTCAGGTCTTTTTAATGCAGATAATTGTTTCATTGTGTAATGTTTCTGTATTCGGTTGAATCAATTAGCTACTATGTGTAAAATAAATGTTTTCTTAAAAACATATTAATTAATTTATCCCTTGGGAGTAAATTCATTTCTGCAATGATTTACACATTAAATATAGCCATACATATATGTCATATTATATAACTGACTGCAATAAATTTGATTAATGTTCTCCAGAATATAACCAAATCATCAAATTTAGAGACAAAATTTAGTCGCCAAGTGGGGTTTATTGGGATAAAATGAATGTAAGGAAAAAATTGTTATAGTAAAGGATTAATCTGTGTAGAGGCATTAATTTATTTTTTCGAACTTATTTCTAATTCATATCTTAATAAAATAAACATTTCAGTTACAATTAACCCTGCAGTAATTCCATTGTCAGAATAAAATTGTAGTTTAAGAAACTATTAAATTTATTATTCATGACTTTATTGTTTCTTGTAGTCATAACAAGCATAGGAATAATATATATGCTTTTATTAAAAACATATTTCTTAATCTATCCCTTAGGAGTAAATTCAGTTCTATATTAATTTACACATGAAATATAGCCATACACATATGTCATATTATATAATTGACTGCAATAAATTTGACTAATGTTCTCCAGAATATAACCAAATCATCAAATTTGGACACAAAGTTTAGTCACCAAATGAAGCTTTTTGGAATAAAATAAATGTAAGGAAAAAAAGAAATAGTAAATGACTAATCTGTGTAGAGGCCTTAATTTATATTTCAGAACTTATTTTTAATAAATAACTTAATAAAATAAACATTTCAGTTACAATTAACCCTGCAGTAAGTCGATTGTTTGAATAATAGTTCCATACGCTATTTCAAATTATTTGAACACTGCCAGGACTAAAGTTCAGGTCTTTTTAATACTGATAATTGTTTCACTGTATAATGTTTCTGTATCTGGTTGAATCAATTAGCTGATCTGTGTAAAATAAATGTTTTCTTAAAAACATATTTCTTAATTTATCCCTTAGGAGTAAATTCATTTCTGCAATGATTTACACATGAAATATAGCCATACACACAAGTCATAATATATAATTGACTGCAATAAATTTGATTAATGTACTCCAGAATATAACCAAATCATCAAATTTGGAGACAAAATTTAATCGCCAAATGATGCTTCTTCGGATAAAATAAATGTAAGGAAAAAAATAAATTGTAAATGACTAATCTGTGTAGAGGCATTAATTTATTTTTTCGAACTTAGTTTTAATTCATACCTTAATAAAATAAACATTTCAGTTACAATTAACCCTGCAGTAATTCCATTGTCAGAATAAAAGTTCCATATGCTATTTCAAATTATTTAAGAAACTATTAAATTTATCTTTTTAATGCAGATAATTGTTTCAATTGTGTAATGTTTCTGTATAGTGAATCAATTAGCATAGTTAAAATAAATATGTTTTATTAAAAACATATTTTGTAATCTATCCTTAGCAGTAAATTCATTTCTGCAATGGTTTACACATGAAATATAGCCATACACATAAGTCATATTATATAATTGACTGCAATAAATTTGATTAATGTACTCCAGAATATAACAGAATCATCAAATTTGGAGATAAAATTCAGTCACCAAATGGGACTTTTTGGTATAAAATAAATGCAAGGACAAAAAAAAATAGTAAATGAATAATCTGTGTAGAGGCATTAATTTATTTTTTCGAACTTAGTTTTAATTCATACCTTAATAAAATAAACATTTCAGTTGCAATTAACCGTTCACTAAGTCCATTGTCTGAATAATAGTTCCATATGCTATTTCAAATTATTTGAACACTGTCAGAGCTATAGTTCAGGTCTTTTTAAAGCTGATAATTAATTAACTGTATAATGCATTTGCATCCAATTCAATCAATCAGCTACTCTGTGTAAAATAAATGTTTTCTTAAAAACACATTTCTTAATTTATCCCTTAGTAGTAAATTCATTTCTGCAATGATTTACCCATGAAATATAGTCATATACATATATCATATTATATAATTGACTACAATAAATTTGATTATGTACTCCAAAATATAACCAAATCATCAATTTGGACACAAAGTTTAGTCGCCAAATGGAGCTTCTTGGGATAAAATAAATGCAAGGATAAAAAAAGAAATAGTTAATGGCTAACCTGTGTAGAGACATTAATTTATTTTTTCGAACTCAGTTTTAATTCATACCTTAATAAAATAAACATTTCAGTTACAATTAACCCTGCAGTAATTCCATTGACAGAATAAAATTGAAGGTTAAAAAACATTTAAATTTATTATTAATGTCTTTTTTATTTCTTGTAGTAGTGGCAATCATAGTTATAACAAAATATGCTTATTAAAATATATTTCTTAATCTATCCTTAGGAGTAAATTCATTTCTGCAATGATTTACACATGCAATATAGCAATACACATAAGTTATATCATATAATTAAATGAAATAAATTTGATTAATGTACTGCAGAATTAACCAAATCATCAAATATGGAGACACAATTTAGTCGCCAAATAGGGCTTCTTGGGATAAAATAAATGTAAGGAAAAAATACACAGTAAATGACTAATATGTGTAGAGGCATTTTTTTTTTATCTTAGTTTTAACTCATACCTTAATAAAATAAACATTTCAGTTACAATTAACCATGTAGTAATTCCATTGTCTGAATCCATGTTTCATACGCTATTCCGAATTATCTGAACACTGCCAGGGCTAAAGTTCAGGTCTTTTTAATGCTGATTATTGTTTCATTAGATAATGTGTTTGTATCCGGTTGAATCAATTAGCTACTCTGTGTAAAATAAATCTATTCTGATGGGTAACGCAAATTTCTAATGAGAGAAGGCTTAAGAGTACAGTCAAATCAGTTAGGAACGACTAAAATGTGAAAGTATTTTCTATAGTTCATTTTTCATAGACCAAATTTCGTCGAAATGCAAGCATGTCTGTATGTTTATATCTGTTATTATATAATGTTTTTTAAAGAAATAAATTTTTTCACAGTAGAATATTTAAAATATACTTTAGTTATTTAAGAATCATAATACATTTTAAAAATTGATTAACATGGAGATATGTAAATATATTTGGGCTATAACATCTTGCTCTCCAGTGGGGTATGTGCTTTCAACTAGAAGTAGTATACTTTAACCACTTCCGGTAAAATGACGAGATTAGCTCGTCATTAGTTTTTCATTCCATACCGCACAATGACGAGCTACACTCGTCATGAGATTAAAGTTACTGTTAAATATGTTAATTTATGTTTATAAATGTTAATTTAGTTTAAAATTTCTAATGGACTGAATTTGGCAACACTTTTATCACTTGTGAATATCACAAGTCACTATTGCATATTGTTTACTTAGAATTTCTTGGTACAAGTCATTGCGAAATTAATGAGTCAGAATAAAAGAAAACCTACTAAGAAATGCCGTGTGTGTTACAAGAATCAAATTAGAAGTGAGACTACTTGGAGGTGTAAACAATTAAGAAATCCTTTGCACTTTGTTTTGAAAAGTACCACTAGCTTGAAGACTATTATCTGTATACCTTATTAATGTTTTGCTTTCATATTTTCTTAATTTTACCGTTTCTGATATTATTTAACACTATGTAAAAAAATGGATTTTAATTAAGAATATGTAAGAATTGTAAAATGAAACAAGTTTTTTTAAATAAAAATTAAATGGTTATTTCATGCACAGTTTTTCATTACTAAATCATACCGGAAGGGGTTAATATAAAAAATATTTTTATAAATTAATATAAAATATCATATTTTGAATATAACACTAGCATATAGCCCGTCATATGACGGTATCAGTAAAGTTTTTAATTTTACAGAATTGTAATGTACCCTATGAGGCAGGTAAAATAATAGTTTTTTTTTTGTGCTCAGAATTATCTTGCAACAAAAAAAAGTGATGATTAAGTTTAAAATTATCACATATGTCTCTAATATATTATTTTAGCCAAATATAAAGAAAATTTTTTATGTAATAGATAAGGTCAGTGATAAAACGTGTGGAAAGAATGCACATGATATTTAAATAATTTAAAATAAGAAATGATTAAAGGCAGGAAGTCATAATGCTAGAAAAAATGTTATTTTTACCTATATATTTTGTGATAAATTGGTAAATTTAATCGTCTGCTCTTAACTGGGGAAATAAGGCTTGAAATAATGGCATTAAATACTCTGAAAGGGCGGAAGGGGATGATTTCGAAAGTTTTAAAGATGACAGTATTTTTTGCTGTGATATGAAGCTTATTCATACTAATTTATTTTAGAATAAGATGTATAGTTTAAGAGAAGATAAACTTTACTCGCTTTGAATTTCGCTAATCCTAAGTCATCAAGAATGAAATATGAATGTCTCTATCCATTCCAGGTACAACCGCTTCTTAAATTCGAGGTCAGACGGACAGATAACATAGGCTGTTATTATATAGGGAATTATTTTGGAATTTCTATTGGATAAAAGTATATATTTATTATTCTTAATTACTTATTTAACAAAAAATTCTCATAAACAAGAATAATTATTGTTTATGAATTTCAACTTTCACAGATATACAGTTTGTTACTTGTTGATTTTCAAATGAAATATAGCCATACACATAAGTCATATTATATAATGGTCGGGAATAAATTTGATTAATGTACTCAAGAATTTAACCAAGTCATAAAATTTGGAGACAAAATTTAGTCGCCAAATATCTCTTCTTGGGATGAAATAAATGCAAGGAAATGAAAAGGAAATAGAATAAACCTAACCTGTGTAGAAGCGTTTTTATATTTTTAAGAACATTTTAAAAATTAACATTCTAAAACATAACATTCTAAAAATATGCAATATTTTTTTTTTGGGGGGGGGATTTATTAGCTTACTTTACCAAAGTACAGCAAATATACATACGTACATTCATGTTCAATGTATTTAAAAATAATCAGGTATTTAAGTTTGCTTCCTTTTGTTGGTTGTTAATACAACTAATAGCTTTTAAATGATCATCTGCTGCTTCAGAATTAGTAAAATAACACCTCAGGTCATGTATGAGAGAGAAAACTTCAGTCAATAAACAGACAGTTGTCTATAGTTCAAAATAATGGCTTGAACTCAGGTCCTCTCAGATTTCGCACTGACTTCTTAAATAAAAAAATGGAAACTCGTTGAAAACATGAAACTGGCCATATAACCGGTAACAAGAAAAAAAATGACTGTACAAGCGGTGCACTTTAACACATGCTCCCTATTAAGTTAGACGGGACTTTAAAAAACTGACCATATAAGCGGGGTGCCCTTATAAGCGGGTGACCATATAGCCTGTACTGACGGTATTAAAATTTAAGTACATAATTTTTTTTGAGTCCCAAATTTATTCATGGTGTATGTGTAATGTCCCTCCATACTAAAATGTAGCTTTTAATTTATACATTGATTGTCGTCATTAAGTGTTTAATGTAAATTTTATATAAAAACATTTTTCAAATAAAACCGAAATTCCAACAATGTATTCCAGTGTATAATTTCTGTTTCTGGGATTAAAAATCAAACGTTTCCTAAAGGGTATTCACATTTAATCCCTTTGAAACAAATATTTCTACTTCGCTAAATAATTTTAAACGAATTGAATTATCAAAAGCATCTCGCAAATCTTGCCCTCCATTATTTAATCCAATTCCAGCTGTTAGCCTCACAAATTACTGTAAAAGCATTGCTGTGTTATCTCAGCAATAAGACTTCTCCCGTCATCAGACATTGTGTAATTATGCTATTATTCAATTATCATTCTAATAGAGTGCCTCGAACATAGAGCTGAAACCCATTGATCGCGCACTACTGGTGGAGTTGAAATGTCCGGATGTGTTTTTAAAAGATCTAAAAGCCTAATGAATGTCTCCAGTGAAAACATGGTTTATTCAGAGAAAGACTGGGATAAAAGCAAACTCTAACCACTTGTTTACGAATGTACTGGAATGTTACGAATCTGGAAAGACCTTTCTGATGCACCACGTTGTTTTGATTAATTTATACACTAGTATCTCAAATAAAACGTTAGATAATTTTCCGATATCATTATCAATACAAATCAAAAATACAAACACACTATATATATATATATATATATATATATATATATATATATATATATATATATATATATATATATATATATATATATATATATATATATATATATATATATATGTATGTATGTATGTATAAGACTGGAAGGAACGTTTGAATTCATATATAAAAACTTCTTTATTGTAATCCTTCTGTCTGTGGCTATGCCATTTATATATCCTTTGTTCTCATATTTTACCATGACAAAGGTGAAGGTTGTTATCAAGCCCGAGTTCCCGCTCAGAACTGTATTTTTTGGTGTTGCTACCTAAGCAAACTCCTATGTCTAATTCCGTGTCAGTATCTTTACTCTATATAGTTTCGCTCGAGTGTGTGTCTTTCCCCTATTACGTTAATGAATTCTAACTATTTTTAATTACAACTAGCTTAATTCTTAACGCCACCATTTTAAACCTGGCATATATGTATATACATACATATATATATATATATATATATATATATATATATATATATATATATATATATATATATATATATATATATATATATATATATATGTGTGTGTGTGTGTGTGTGTGGGTGTGTAATAACAACTGACGGCCATAATAACTATGTATCCCCTATTATTTTTACTTGCCAGAGCTACTGGCAAGGTGAAGCCTAATCAGTCGTAGTCATAAAATAAAATGGACCACATTGAAGTGACCGGCACACGAGTCCAAATATAATTGAAATTTTATATAAAAGCTGCTAGAAAAGGACATTATTCAGCGGCAGGTGAGATAATACACACGAAAACAGAGATTTACTCTAGAGCTAGAAGTATAGAATTTGCCCAAGGGACAAGAAATTTTGTCAGTAAACTTAGATCAATCTAAGAGTGTGCTAATTTATTGAGGCAGCTGGAAAATGTGTTGAATGGACAGAAAATTTACATGTATTGCGCAAAAAGATTTTGGAAGTGTATTGGAATAATTTTACGACAAAGACACTAATTTGATTAAGACATTTTGTGATATGGAAAAAAGGTTTTAAGGAATTAGAATGGAAGAGATGATATATTTAAAGAGATATTAAAGTAATATATTTTTAATATATTACACACGCACACACACACAGATATATATATATATATATATATATATATATATATATATATATATATATATATATATATATATATATATATATATATATATATATATATATATATATATATATATATATATATATATATATATATATATATATATATATATATATATATATATATATATATATATATATATATATATATATATATCGTGGTAATTTTATATCCAAATTATTTTTGCACATTATTTTTATTATTATTTTCAATTTCCCCGATTACAGTACTATGGGAGAACCTAAGTAAATCCCAGTCTTGGTTTCATTAAAGTCAAAACTTTCAGAACTCCGAAGTTAAAACTTTCTGCAGTAGAATTTCATAGCAATGAAGTTTTACTTTATTCATTTTTGGTAATTTGGTAAGACATGTAGTTTGATAAGTTTGTCAAAAGATCATGACAGGATAAATTAAAGTGTAATATACAAATTTGTATAATTTCACTGGAATTTATTATAATGGAATTACTAATCAAGAATCTAGTATCAGTTCCAACACTCTTCCATAAGTGTTGATACAGATCTTCTTCAAATAAAAATTTTCGGTTAACAAGCTTTTTATGATACATCTCCTTTTGAAAATGTCCTTAAATATCCAACTGTTACACATAATGACTCTAATCTTAATATTAGAAGAAAAATATATAACGTAATTTTCCAGACATAAATATGAATAGTTTGATTTGTAAATTTTTATGAATTTATTCATTATCCTTATTAGCAAAGTATATTAATCACCAGCTTCAACCAATTTCACTGTTACCACAGCCAAATTTATTTAAATACTACACTGTCTCATGTGTAAAACAAGTAAGAAGGCATTTTTTGTTTCCTGCGTTTCTTGTTAATACAACGACATCAAGCTGAAATAATCGAGACCATTCCTTAGCGGGATATGAGCGAAATTATGCAGTCTTGCCTAGTCCTGTATACACCATATCTATAATTAAATATCTTCTCGTGGAACAGTGCCAAGTTGTATTTGTCGTTTCGGCTTATGGTAATGTTTTGTCTCTTACGCGTGGTTAAGAAAGAATTTCTCTTTAATGTTTTAATGATATATCAGCATGAGTTGTTGAAGTAGAGTAGAGATATCATGATTTGTAATGAGGAAGTAGATATTAAGGATGTTTTCCTGTAAGGCAATGTAGAAAGAAAAATTTAAGAATGATATGAAATATCGTTTTTTATCAAAAGTTTTAATTTTATTTGAAAAGGTTAAAAATATTTAAGTCAGCTGTTGACGTTAGAGATATTCAAATAATGCATTTCGCAGTGTGGTCAAGTAAATTTGTGTGGCTTTCGGTTTATGGAAATGTTTTGTCTCTTACACGTGGTTAAGAAACAATTTCTCTTTAATGTTTTAATGATATATCAGCATGAATTGTTGAAGTAGAATAAAGATATCATCATTTGTAATGAGGAAGTAGATATTAAGACTGTTTTCCTGTAAAACAATGTAGAAAGAAGAATTTAAGAATTCTATGAAATATTGTTTTTTATCAAAGGTTTTCATTTCATTTGGAAAGGTCAAAATATTTTAAGTCAGCTGTTGCCGTCAGAGTTGATGGACTAATGCATTTAGCAGTGTGGTCAAGTAATTTTGTATGACTTTCGGCTTATGGTAATAGTTTGTCTCTTATGCGTGGTTAAGAGAGAATTTCCCTTTAATGTTTTAATGATATATCAGCATGAGTTGTTGGAGTAAAGATATCATGATATGTAATGAGTAAGTAGATTTTTTCCTGTAAGGCAATGTAGAAAGAATTATTTAAGAATTCTATAAGATATGGTTTATTTATCAAAGGTTTTCATCTTATTTGAAATGGTCAAAATAGTTTAAGTCAGCTTTTGCCGTCAGAGATGATCAACTAATGCATTTAGCAGTGTGGTCAAGTAATTTTGTATGCCTTTCGGCTTATGGTAATGTTTTGTCTCTTACTCGTAGTTAAGAAAGAATTTCTCTTTAATGTTTTAATGATATATCAGCATGTGTTGTTGAAGTATAGTAAAGATATCATGGTTTGTAATGAGGAAGTGGATATTAAGGATGTTGTTTTCCCTGTAAGGCAATGTAGAAAAAAGAATTTAAGAATTCTATGAAATATGGTTTTTTTATCAAAGATTTTCACTTTACTTGAAAAGATAAAAATATTTTAAGTCAGTTGTGGCCGTCAGAGATGATGAACTAAGATAAACTAATGCATTTAGCAGTGCTGTCAAGTAGTTTTCTATGACTGTTATGGTTTTCCGAGCGTAAAGACCGTAGTGAGGAAACTTCCCTTTTCAGGCAAAACGTGAGGAAAGCATTGATAGCTTATTTTATTACAAGACAATATAGTATTTGCTTGGGATACACATTTCTATTTATAATCAAAAAACTGTCTTACAAATTTTACCATAAAACGAATGTTAAAACTTGATTTCAACCGCAAATTACACTAATTAATCTACTAACTGAATGTTTATTGATAAAAAAAGTAAGTCTGAACTTGTAAATATCAATATTAAATTTTGTTACAGATAAATAAAAATATTCCTTATTGCGGTTTTTAAGACGAGTTCCAATTTTTTTGTAAATATAATTATAGAGCTATTTTGAAGATAAAAAAAATTAAGGTTCGTAAAGGGAAAGAAAAATTTATTTATTCGTGTATGTGTGTTTTAACCTAGCATTAAAATGTTTATACACACTTACTATCTTTAATCAATACATTTATGTAATATTAATTAAAATACATCTATCTTACATGATTTACTTCATCTCATTTAGTATAAATAAATATGCAAAAATAAGTAAAATTCCTTATAATCGTATGCATATTAAGAATTTTAAATATTATAATATTAATAAAAATGCAATATTAAAATAATAAAATATTAATGCGAAATAGTTCTTTACAATAATAATGTATTCCTAACAACAAAAAACAATAATGTATTTCTAAAGGGAAGAGAAAATGTATTTATCCGAGTATGTGTTTTTTCAACCTTACATTATAATGTTTATTTATACTTACTTTCTTTAATAAATACATTTATATAATATTAATTAAAATACTTTTATCTTTTACAAGACTTACCTCAACTCATTTAGTATACATAAATATGCACATATAAGTAAAATTCATTATAAACCTATCCATATTAAGAATATTAAATATTATGATATTAAGGAAAAATGCAATATTAAAATAATTATATATTCATTCGAAATAGTTCTTTACAATAATAATGTATTCCTAAAAACAAAAAAAACAATAATGTATTTCTAAAGGGAGGAAAAAATTTATTTATCTGAGTATGTGTTTTTTTAACCTTACATTACAATATTTATATATACTTACTTTTTTTAATGAATACATTTATATAATATTAATGAAAATACTTGTATATTTTACAATATTTACTTCATCTCATTTAGTATACATAAATGTGCTCATATAAGTAAAATTTATTTTAAACGTTTTCGTATTAAGAATATTAAAAATTATGATACTAATAAAAATTCAATAATAAACCAATAAAATATTAATGAGAAATAGATCTTTACAGCAAAATTACTGTTTGTTTACTTACTGATATATAGATAAATTTTGTTAAATTGGTGCATTTTATATAGCCAAATGCGTACAAAGAAAATGCATTGATTTCATTAAAATATCAAGGTTTCATTTACTTTCCGGTCTTGTATATTTAATGTTATTTTAAATCACTACTGATTCTCGTTACATGCAAATAAGGAAAAAGTTTTTATTTGACCGGAAAAATTTTAATAGTAAAAGCATTCCTAAATTGCTATTTACTTTACTTCATGTACACAATCCCACATTCCCATGTAAAAATCGAACTACTTAAACATGGAATTACGCCAAGTTTGTTTTATTCCATTTCTGTTGTTAGTAACGTTTGGTTGTATCTCTTCGATCGTAAAAAAAAACGCCAAAGACTCCGTCTATTTAAGCTAATCAAATATTTTGACTTGAATTCTACTGAACTGCTCATTAACTATGCATGTGCCAAATAAATAATTTTTTAATCTGTGCTATTAGTAGTAATTGAAAAAATAATAGATTTTTAAGAAAGGACAAAAGTATTTTAAATTGTTGATTATATTTTTTATATATCTGAATTTATTAAACGGCATATGAGCTTTAGATTTGTTTTTCTGTGTAAAGGATCGATTCACGCTTAAATGACAGTGCTCATTTGACTGTGAAATATTTAAATATTTTAAAAATGCGTACGTAATATAGTACACAATTATTAAATTAGAAATTACCGTTTAAATTTATTAACATAGAAATATAGTGCAATTAATATAGTAATAATTACAATTAATAATTTAAAGTTATATAGCAAAAATTTTAGAAAATTATACTTATGCGCAAAACTAATCTTTATGCGTATATATATATATATATATATATATATATATATATATATATATATATATATATATATATATATATATATATATATATATATATATATATATATATATATATGACACGTTCCACTAAACGACACTAGAGTCCTGACATCATTTTCTTAACTTTATTTAAATCTCAAACCACACTACTCGATAATCATCTTCAATGGCGACTCACATAGGCTCCCAACTTTTAAAAAATGCAATGTTAGCTGCTTCGGGTAGCCTCAGCTCTGTCCGTGGAATGTGCACACTGCTTTCTGCCCTGATCTCTGCACGTGAATCTTATATATGTGGCTAACTCCTCACGCCGCGTCACTTCCGATAATGAATCCCTATTTAAAATCTTTTAAAATTAATCAACAATTTAAATGCTGACATATATATATATATGTATGTATATATATATATATATATATATATATATATATATATATATATATGTATGTATGTATATATGTATATATATATATATATGTATATATATATATATATATATATATATATATATATATATATATATATATATATATATATATATATATATATATATATATATATATATATATATATATATATATATATATATATATATATATATATATATATATATATATATATATATATATATATATGTATATGTATATATATATGTATATATATATATATAGATAGATAGATAGATATAGAAGATAGCAATCTATAGGTATGTAAGATCTATAAAATAGATATTGTTATCATTACGATAATTAAATAATTATGTTCTTTAAAGATTATGTCCTTTTAATTGCGTTTTCCGCCACTTTTCCACAAGCTTACATATTATTTTGAATTTACGCCAAAAAGATTTATGTATTACTAATTCACTAGCATATAGCCTGTCATAAGTCGGGATCAGTTAAATTTTTAATTTTCCAGAATTGTTAAGTACACTATGAGGCAGGTAAAAAAAATGGTTTGTTTCTTGGCTGAGAATTACTTTGCAACAAAATATTAGATTAAGAAAATTATTTACGTAATATCTAAGTTTAGTAATAAAACGTATGGAAATGTATGGAATTTATTATATGATAAATTGATACATTTAATCGCCTGCTCTTAAAATGGGGCTTGATATAATAATGGTAATACGTGAATTTAATAAAATAAAAATCATAAAAATTTTAAAAATGGTAAAAATTTATTTTAAAAATAATAAAACAACTTTAGGAATAAGAATTGAATAGAAAAATCAGAAATTATTATATTAATTAAACATTTAGAAAAATTCGCCTACGTCGGGGGCTGAACCATCAACCCAAGAAGTACAACAATCAAATGGGGAGACACTCTACCTCATGTGCCAGCTTACACGTGGTGTAGGAGATGGTTAGCATATATAAGGGTCAAGTAAAAACAGTCCAGAAATTTAAATATTGCGCTTCGCCCTCACCATCCTATCAATAATGAC
>CM063501.1:136213974-136298974 GCA_032207245.1 Pardosa pseudoannulata
ATATAGTTGCTTTAACGATTAAATATGACGAAAAATTTGCAAACATAACACAAAATTTTATACAATATCTATGATTGTTATAAACTATATGTTATGTGTTAAAGTTGAAATTATATTTTACACTACTTAGATAAATATTTTTACATCTACTGTTAACTTGTGAATTTTTATCCGTAAATAATATTAAAAAATAACAAATGATTTGTCCATGATCATTTACCCATTTTTCAAATTTACCATCCATTATCAAAAAACAAATTTGAAAATAAAAAAAAATATGTAAGCGATTAAAAATGACGAAAATATATTTCTTCACAAAAGTTTGAGACTCTTGATGTTTTTTTTTTCCATGTGGAAATCTTATGATAAGAATATGTACTGTCACTTATCTATTAGTCCAGTCGAACACCGTTACAATGAATTCAACGTCTAAAACGTTATTGTTCACTTTATTCAAAATATTAATAAGGATTTTAAAAATCATAAAATTTATAGTTTATAGCAGAAAAGTATGGATAAATATTAAAAAACAATCTATAAAAATGAAGTTCAATGACTGAAAACAGGAACATGAAATTTTGTAATTTCCTATTAAAATCTAACTATGTAACTAAATTAACTACAATTCTAAAGAACTAAAACAATAACTTTTATTTCAAATATTCCAGAACAGACACTTTATATATTTTTAAAATTCAGGGAGAATGTTCTGTAGCACAGAGGCGGAGATAGTTACTGATTTATTTAAATTAATGAAAAGGTAACATTAAAGAAATTGAATAGATTTACGCAATTATTTTGGTTATACCAATTAAACTGTGATTTTGTGTTAATGTTTAATGAGTAACTTATAAAACGATAAAAAGATAATATTAAACAAATTGCAGAGCTAAATCTAGAAAAATTTGCAAACCTTACACAAAAGTTTATACAATAGCTATGATTGTTATAAACTCTATATTATGTGTTAAAGTTGAAATTAAATTTTACACTACTTAGATAAATATTTTTACCTCCATTGTTAACTCGTGAATTTCTATCCTTAATTAGTATTAAAAAATAATAAATGGTTTATCCATAATCATTTACCCATTTTCCAAATTTGACATCTATTATCAAAAATAAAATTGAAAATCGAAAAGAATACAGTTATGTAAGCGATTATATATGACGAAAAATTTGAAAACCTAACACAAAATTTTCATACAATATCTAGGATTGTTATAAACTCTATGTTATGTGTTAAAGTCGAAATTATATTTTACACTACTTAGATAAATATTTTTACATCTACTGTTAACTTGTGAATTTTTATCCTTAAATAGTATAGAAAAATAATAAAGGATTTGTCCATGATCATTTACCCATTTTTCAAATTTACCATCAAAAAACAAATTTGAAAATCGAAAAAAAAGCAGTTACGGAAACGATTAAATTTGAAGAAGATATATTTGTTCACAAAAATTTGAGACTCTTGATTTTTTTTTTCACGTGGAAATCTTATTCTAAGAACACATACTGTCACTTATCTATTAGTACAGTTAAACTCCGTTACAGTGAATTCAACGTGTAAAACGTTGTGGTTCACTCTATTCGAAATATTAATAAGGATGTTAAAAATCACAAAATTTATAGTTTATAGCAGAAAAGTATGGATAAATATTAAAAAACAATCTATAAAAATGAAGTTCAATGACTGAAAACAGGAACATGAAATTTTGTAATTTCCTATTAAAATCTAACTATGTAACTAAATTAACTACAATTCTAAAGAACTAAAACAATAACTTTTATTTCAAATATTCCAGAACAGACACTTTATATATTTTTAAAATTCAGGGAGAATGTTCTGTAGCACAGAGGCGGAGATAGTTACTGATTTATTTAAATTAATGAAAAGGTAACATTGAAGAAATTGAATGTATTGAAGCAATTATTTTGGTTATACCAATTAAACTGTGATTTTCTGTTAAAGTTTAATGAGTCACTTATAAAACGCTAAAAAGATAATATTAAAAAAATTGCAGCGCTAAATCGAGAAAAATTTGCAAACCTTACACAAAAGTTTATACAATAGCTATGATTGTTATAAACTCTATGTTGTGTGTTAAAGTTGAAATTATATTTTACACTACTTAGATAAATATTTTTACATCTACTGTTAACTTGTGAATTTTTATCCTTAAATAGTATAAAAAAATAATAAAGGATTTTGTCCATGATCATTTACCCATTTTTCAAATTTACCATCCATTATCAAAAAACAAATTTGAAAATAAAAAAAACAGTTACGTAAGCGATTAAATTTGAAGAAGATATATTTGTTCACAAAGGTTTGAGACTCTTGATTTTTTTTTTTTAGATGTGGAAATCTTATTCTAAGAACACATACTGTCACTTATCAATAAGTACAGTCGAACTCCGTTACAGGGAATTCAACATCTAAAACGTTATGGTTCACTCTATTCGAAATATTAATAAGGATTTTAAAAATCATAAACTGCATAGTTTATAGAAGAAAAGTATGGATAAATATTAAAAAACAATTTGAATGACTGAACAAGTTGAATGACTGAAAACAGGAACATTAAATTGTGTAATTTCCTATTAAAATCTAACTATATAACTAAATTAACTACAGTTCTAAAGAACTAAAACAATAACTTTAACTTCAAATATTCCAGAACAGACACTTTATATATTTTCAGAATGCAGCGGGAATAATCTGTGGCACATGAGAGGAGATAAAGGCGATTTAGATCAGTAATATAATTGATTCAATCATACAAGGAGTAAAATGCTCGGGATCTAAATCTGACCTCATCACATCTTTGTTAAACGACAGAGGACCATAAATTTATATTTTACGGATATTGTTTTCTTGTACGGTGGTTTCGGACGGGGTTCTGATCCCAGTCCCAGATAAGAATTCCTTCTCCGTACTGGACATTAAATAAGAATGTACCTTTGTGGAGTATTTATGAGTCCCTAAGGGACAATGCCCAATTAGAAGGGATAAGGTTTTCCATGTTGGCGGTCTCAAGGCGGGGTTTAAGCAGACCAATGATATTCTTACAACTATCCCGATTGGACGATAAGAAGGAAGAGAGGGCAAGATTGAAATAAATAAATATGAAAAATCTAAAAATTGAGTTGATGTTCGGAAGTCCCCAAAAGTGAAGGTGTTCGATAGTCGAGACTAGAGGAGAGTCCGACCGAAGGTGTTCGAGAGTCGAGACTAGAAGAGAGTCCGACAGAAGGTTTTCGAGAGTCGAGACGAGGAGAGAGTCCGACAGAAAGTGTTCGATAGTCTAGACTAGAAGAGAAGTCCAACGGAACGAGTTTAAGAGTCCAGCCACGTCCGACAGGAAGGGTTCCTGCATCAAACAGCACGGCCGCACTCCAAACACTCAGGAGGAAGCCCCTGACCAGACCGACGAAAGGTCCATAGATACCCATCGAACAGCAGTGTTCCTGGCACACCATTTTCACTCCCCATAGGTACCCCTTTTACATACATTTTGAAATTGAGATTAGGTCCTCTCTCTATTTACAAAATTACTTAAGTACTAAAAAATTGTCAGAACTAATTTAGAAGATGTTGACAAAGCTTATTTTATGAAAATTAGAATCAGTTTTGTAAGTACATAGATGTATATATATTATATTAAATTTACTTTTTTATATTAAGCTAGTTTCGGATGCTATTAATTTAGCTTTTAGTTTATCTTCATATTTATGTCTGTAGTTTCTTAGAACCTGTGATTAAATTTAGTACAAAAATACTTTTACACAACGCAATCAAAATAAAATCACCACTATACATTTGATCACAAGTTAATACTCAAAATATAAACGAGGACTACACGACAATACGTAAGGTTACTTAACTGTGAGTACAGTCGAAATCTGTTACGGTGAATTCAACGCCTAAAACCAATTCGAATAGAGAGAACTATAACGGTTCTCTCTATTCGAAACATATATAAGGATGTTAAAAATAAAAAAATGTATAGTTTATAGATACTAAGTATAGCTAAATGTTAAAAACAATCTGTGAAAAAAATGAAGTTTAATGACTGTAATCAGGAACTTTAGATTGTGCATTCTCCTATTTAAAAATGTATAACTTAATTGACTACAATTCTAAACAACTAAAAAAAATAAATTTAAATTCAAATGTTTCTCACTGAATTTATAAAATGCTGTTTATTAATCTTTGACTGATACCAGGACAATTGTATAAAAATATTATAAGTTTCTACAAGCAAAGCAACAAGAGATAAATAAACTTTTTCTGGTATATGTGTAAAGCAAAATATTTTAATTTCAAGAATGTTTATTTTTTTAATGATGCAATAGTATTTTGATAACTGATAAAACTTTTCAACAGAAACAAATTAAAAATATATTTAAACTAAGAATAATTAAAATACCCGTTATATCTTATTTTAGGATTTCAAAGATTTGCTACCAAAGATTAAATTTATGTTAAAAGCAATAGAAAACTGACGAAAGAATTTTTTTGTATGCAGGGTTAGCTATAATAGTTATAAGACTGTGTAGGTACATCTGCATATGCCTATGGAAATATTCAAGCACTAAGGCTGGATTGTTTATAAATATTTTGGGAAATATTGATGTACTTTAAGTATCTCGATAACAATATTAAAATTCTGCTACACTGATATATCACCCACCATCGATATTGTTTTACCTTCTCGTCATATCGTGGATCATCAAAGGATATCTTCAATATTATAAAGTAATATCTTTATCGAGTTATTACATTCGTTTACCCGTTTATTTGATATAAACACAAGCCCGAAAAAATATTCTTGAAGATTATCATGTCTCCGCCCAGGTCTTCGAAAATATTAATTAATAATATTCCAATAATTAAGCATGTTTGTCAAGACCAGAAATTCCACTGTTTGTGGTAGACTCGTTTGTCTTTTCCTGCACCTGCTACCGGTTACTAAAAATATTAAGTATCATAAAAAAAGGCTTGGAAGGAAAGAAAGCTAACTCAATTCCAAAATATCAATATTTGAATTATTACTATCAAAAATAGTAATATACCCTATAATCTTAAAGATTTATCGTGATATATCAATAATATCAATATAAATTTCGGATATATGACGATATTAAATTTCTGAGATCTTCCAGTCCTATAAAACACACAGATATATATGTGTAAATAATTTATTTTTGTAATGGGAAACAAATTGTACAAAACATAAAATTTTAACATTCATTTGGCCTCTAAACTGAAAGTAAAAATGTATTCATATTCAAGAACAAATAACGTGATAGAAAAGTATTTGTCTATTACGTAACGTAGATGCATTATGAAGAGGAATATTATTACTTTTTAGAAGCCAATATTAGTCTCTAAAGGCGTGAAAATACACTCATCTTACTAATATATGCTATAGTTTAGATGTCATTTTCAGCAAAATGGATAAATTTTCTTTACATAATAAAAACTATTTTATCACTATTGCTGAGTTTCATCAATAGTTTTGGATTTATTACATATTTTATTGGCTCTATATCATATGGATAAAATATTCTAAATATATCTCCATATTTCTCGATGTTCATTTCATTTTGTTTCATAACATAAATTTATACACACACACATATCTATATATATATATATATATATATATATATATATATATATATATATATATATATATATATATATATATGTATATATATATATATATATATATATGTATGTATATATATATATATATATGTATATATATATATGTATATATGTATATATATATATGTATATATGTATATATGTATATATTATATATATATTATATATGTATATATATATATATATATATATGTATATATATATATATATATATATGTATATATATATATATATATATATATATATATATATATATATATATACATATATATATATATATATATATATATATATATATATATATATATATATATATATATATATATATATATATATATATATTATATATATATATATATATATATACAGTAGAACCTCCATACGTTGACCACCTATGGGACTGTAACTAAGTGGTCAACATACAGAGGTGGTCAACTTAGGGAATTTTTTAAAAATATTTGCTATAGTACAATATTATGCGCTTTACATCATCTTCCTTCAGAGTTGGGTAGTTTTCAGTTTCATCGTCACTTGGATCATCATAACCTTCGCCGTCCGTTTCTCGTACCTTAGAATCCTCTCTGTGCTTAGTCCCAGAGAGTATCTCACTGAAGATTGCCTCTGGGTCTGATTCAACACATATTACTAACTCATTGTCCATGGTAACATAATCTTCAAAATTAAATCCATCAAAAACTATCAAGGGAGATAGAGGAAACTCATCCTCTTGCACCAATGTTGTAGCTGTAATAAATCCAGCTTTCTTGTAGCAGTTTTTAATCGTGGTTTGCGTAACTTTATTCCAAGCAGAATTAATCCAATGAACAGCATTTAAGCATTTACTGACACAGCTGTTGATGATGCCAAAGCAGAAGGACCACAGGTTTGTGCTTTCATGATCACCCATTCCAGATGGTGAGCTCTATAGTGCACTTTGAAGGACTGAATAATGCCTTCATCTAAAGCTTGGGTTTTCGAAGTTGTGTTTGGAGGCAAAAATTTTAACTTCCCATTTGTGAGATTATTCACTTTTGGGTGGCTAGGGCAGTTATCCATGGTAAGTAGAATAGACTGCTTCTTTTTCCTCATTTCTGCGTCAATTCCTCTAACCCACTCTGCGAATAAAGCACTGGTCATCCAAGCGGATTATTCGCTCTCCAAAAAAAAAACAGGAAGGTCATAATGTTTTACATTTTTAAATTCACGGGGTTTTGTGGTTTTGCCGATCACCATAGGCTTCAATTTTTCTCCAGTCATACTAGCACATAGAAGAACAGTCAAACGCTGTTTTGAAAGTTTTCATCTTTTGCAAGAGTCACCCTTCATTACTAGACTTCTATCAGGCATTGATTTAAAGAAGAGACCGCAATCATCAGCATTAAAGATGTACTCATCTTTAAAACCTTTAGCAAACTCTGGGAATTTTTCAATAAATTTCTCCACCATTTCAGCTGAAACCTCATTCGATTCCCTACACAAAACTTTTTGAGAAATCTCGTATCGTAGTTTGAATTTTTCAAGCCAAACTGCTGAAGCTTGGAAGTCCTCAATTTCAAATTCTTTTGCAAATATTTTTGCTACTTCCTGAAGACCCCGATATTTTTGCATTAATTGATCTCATCTCTGTAAACCAACGAAATTTTGCTTCATTCACAGCGTCGAGACACGTTTTCTTCCTTTTTCTTTGAAGTTCCCCGTTTTTGGAAGAATATCTTTCCAGATATTCTTTCTTGCATTGTAAAATGTTGCTCACAGTTGTCTTACTCACAACAAATTTTTATGCTGCTTTCCAGAAAATTAAGAATATCCACTTTCTCCTTTAATTTAAGTTCTTTAGAGCTTTTCTTTGAAGCCATTTTTAATAAAAATTCGCAAATAAGCGACTGGTAAGGCCACGACGTGATGTCCAGAAAAAAAGAACAGAAAGTGTTTCACATGTAAGCGATACACATTGTTTTCCAATTCTGCGTAGTTTGATCAATGCTACACCGTTATACATATATCCCACTCTCCTTACCTTTTTCGACAGATTTCAGCAATTACAGTCAATCTAAGAAATGAAAGTATGCAAAGGGATAGAATATCATTTCTCCATAACAAAAGGCTATATAATCTCTGATATTTCCCTTCCATAGTACTATAATAGAAATGAACAATGAATGGGGCACCAAAGAGGGGGGATCGCGAGTGTTTATCAGATAATCCGATTGACTGATAAAGAAATTCCTGGAAATCAGGTGGGGAACAGCGGGATGGAATATCTAATTCAAGAAAACATCAGTGGTCAAGTTAATGAGAGTAAAACCTACTAAAAATTGGTCAACATACAACTTATGGAGGTGGTCATCATAGAGAGGTAAATCGCCATTGAAAATACGTTATGACCATTCAAACTAATAAATTTCGGTCAACATAGAGAGGTGGTCAACTTTGGAGGTTTTACTGTATATATATATATATATATATATATATATATATATATATATATATATATATATATATATATATATATATATATATATATATATATATATATATATATATATATATATATATATATATATTATATATATATATATATATATATATATATATATATATATATATATATATATATATATATATATATATATATATATATATATATATATATATATATATGTATATATATATATATATATATATATATATATAAATATATATATATATGTATATATATATATATGTATATATATATATATATATATATATATATATATATATATATATATATATATATATATATATATATATATATACATATATATATATATATATACATATATATATATATATATACATATATATATATATATATATACATATACATATATATATATATATATATATATATATATATATATATATATATATATATATATATATATATATATATATATATATATATATATATATATATATATATATATATATATATATATATATATATATATATATATATATATATATATATATATATATATATATATATATTCTATTTAACAATTTTTTTTATCATTGAAACTGAAACATTCCTTTATTACCCATAAGCGAAGTTATTGTTCTCGTTTAGGTACGAGTTACCTAATTTCTATATAATTGTAGAAAATGTAAAAAGAACCGAGATTATTGAAGGAATGAAACAGCTGGTAGCCACACATGGAACAAAAGAACGGGAAAGTAGGGAGAAAAAAAGGGAAGGAAATAAATACAAAGAACAAAGGAAATAAAGAGGAAAAATCTTAGCTAAGTTTTATCTCAGCTCTTCTGTCATAGATTCAAAAATAATTCGTTTGGTTACAGATGATATTAATGTTGGTGAGAAGTATTAAATAAAAGTTAACCTAAATAATACTTTAATTGTTAGAATAAAAGATAAATTATGTAGGTCATAAAACTTGCCGAAATCAATCCTATTTCTCCTCTAATTGTAAAATTATCGTTATAATTTTCTTTGAAATTATCTTTGTAATCTTCTTTAAAATTTCTTATAGTTTTATTGTTAATCATTTCTAGGTTAAACAAAATATTGTCACTGAATTTTAGAATTTTTTAAATTTGAGTTCTTTTGTTATATTTTTATTTAATTGTGTGGTTGTTTTTTACTTTATTTTCTACAGTATATGAAAATTAACGAAGTAGTCAGTGATAACAATATAGTTGTAATAGATGCCTGCAATAGATCGTCATTTTTTTAAACTGTAGTAAATGTCTTACGGTAAGTATTTGCGTTGCGAATCTGTTTATTGTATTTTATGACGTTGTGTGTCAAAATTTCTTACATAATATCCAAGCATCCCTATGAAATGATGCTCTTCAGGTTTTAGCTATATAAATTTTACTGTAGAACCCAATGAAAAAATAAAAAATATGTGATATCATTTTCCCCAGTGGACGAAAATGGATGAAATAGCGATCAAGAATATTGTTGGCATAGATGCCTGCAATGATTCGGCACTTTTGTTAATCTGTAGTAAACGTCTTACAGAAAGTGTTTGCGTTGCGAACTGTTTATTGTATATAATATTGTTGCGTGTCAAAAACTTTCAACCTAAGAACCAACCATTCCTATGAAATGACGCTCTTTAGGTTTTGGCTTCATTAATTTTACTGAACAACCAAGCGAAAACATAAAGAATATGCCACATGATTTTCCCCAGTTGACGAAAAATGATGAAGTAGTCAGCGATCAACAATATTGTTGGCATAAATGCCTGTAATGATTCGCCATTGGTTTTAACCTGTAGTAAATGTCTTACGGAAAGTGTTTACCTTGCGAATCTGCTTATTGTATATAATGTTGTTGAATGTCAAAAACTTTCAACTTAAGAACCAACCATTCCTATGAAATGACGCTCTTTTTTTGCCTTCATTAATTTTACTGTACAACCAAACGAAAAAAAAAAGAATATGCGGCATCATATTCCTCAGTGGACGAAAAATGATGAAGTAGTCAGTGATAAACAATATTGTTATTATAGATGCCTGCAATGATTCTTCATTTTTGTTAATCTGTAGTAAATATCTTATGGAAAATATTTGATTTATGAATCTGTTTACTGTATATAATGTTATTGCGTGTCAAAACCTTTCCACCAAAAAACCATTTCTATAAAATGACGCTCTTTAATCTATTTATTGCATGTCAAAACCTACCATTTCTATGAAATGACGCTCTTTAGGTTTTGGCTTCATTAATTTTACTGTACAACCAAACGAAAAAATAAAGAATATGCGACATCATTTTCCCCAGTGGACGAAAAATGAAGAAGTAGTCAGTGATCAACAATATTGTTGGCACAGATGCCTGCAATGATTCGTCATTGGTTTTAAGCTGTCTTAAATATCTTACGGTAAGTGTTTGCATTGCGAATCTGTTTACTGTATATAATGTTATTGCGTGTCAAAAACTTTCCACCAAAAAACCATTTCTATAAAATGACGCTATTTAATATATTTATTGCATGTCAAAACCTACCATTTCTATGAAATGACGCTCTTTAGGTTTTGGCTTCATTAATTTTACTGTACAACCAAACGAAAAAATAAAGAATATGCGACATCATATATTATATAATATATATATATATATATATATATATATATATATATATATATATATATATATATATATATATATATATATATATATATATATATATATATATATATATATATATATATATATATATATATATATGTATATAAATATATATATATGTATATATATATATATATATATATATATATATATATATATATATATATATATATATATATATATATATATATATATATATATATATATAATATATATATATATGTATATATATATATATATATATATATATAAATATATATATATATATATATATATATATATATATATATATATATATATGTATATAAATATATATATATATATGTATATATATATATATATATATATATATAATATATAATATATATATATATGTATATATATATATATATATATATATATATTATATATATATATATATATATATATATATATATATATATATATATATATATATATATATATATATATACATACAAATATATATATATGTGTGTGTGTGTGTATTAGAATAATGTATATTAGAGCAAAACTTCCTTTGAAAATTATGATTCAGTTATGTTTTTAATACAAATGATTTAACATAAAATTTGTGCTTTGAATTTTAAGTTGTAAATCTCCCATGAAATGCTTTCGGTGGTTCTTTTTAAAACATTTTCTTTTTATATTTCTCACGGACAAACAAAACAATAAAAAAGTAGAATTCCTTATACAATGCTACATCCAACTTGAGAATTTCCAAGACTTAAATTCGTTTACCTCACACCAAATGCTCTTCAAAAATGTGCTGGAAAAACTCACCAATAATTCAGAATTTCCGTTATGAAATCAAAGGAGAGAGGAAGCAAAGATGTAGATTATTTTCGACTTTATAAAATAAGGAATCTGGAAAATATTTTCTCTTATATTCATTTACATCTATGATTTTACTTATTTATTTTTTCGTTTGCTTTCGAGATTGCATAAAAGTAAATCAAAGGAAGTATAAATTATTAGTCCTCCCTTAAAGGAAATTTTTTTACCGTCGAAATAGATTAACCTCTTTAAAATTTTGCAGACAATTTGATTTTAAAAACCTGGGTTCTTAAAAACAGAAAATAAAATTGTCTTCTTAACTGTTGAAAGTTTGTTTTATATTTGTAAAACGTCATATAATTTAAAAATTTCTGCTCTTTAAAGTAGTAATTTTTTTGTGACGGAAGTAAAAGGAATATATTAATAAAAAACAAATTTTATTTTTGAATTTAGATTTAATTATGTCTGCTTGAACTGCTCGGAAGTTAGATCTCTTCTGACCACAATACTTCAAATCTAACAATAAATGTTTTTTTTTATAATTTATTGAATTATTATTACATTCACTTCTGAGAAATAAAATAAAGCATTTATAATAATTAGATGCAGATGGCTCTTATTGTTCAAGCTCTCTATTATAACTGCTTGTAATGTATTTCTTTCAATACTTAAACTACATTTGATTCACACCAAAAAATATGTATCAAAAGTTGTTGAAAAATTGCTAAGTAGTATTCAGGATATTCATTAGAAAAATGTAGATTCAAAATGACCTTTAATAACCATACATATATTGGCTGAAATGTGTTAGAAATAAATAAATAAATAAATATATATATATATATATATATATATATATATATATATATATATATATATATATATATATATATATACATATATATATACATATATATATATACATATATATATATATATATATATACATATATATATACATATATATATATACATATACATATATATATATATATATATATATATATATATATATATATATAATATATATATATATATATATATATATATATACATATATATATATATACATATATACATATATATATATATATATATATATATATACATATATACATATATATATATATATATATATATATATATATATATATATATATATATATATATATATATATATATATATATATATATATATATATATATATCGAGAATTACTCAGGTCCAAAAGAATTAATTAAGTTGAGCTGGGTTTATCTGACTTTCTTGATTTACTACACAAAAGTAAGTTCAGTAGTTTTATCAAAATAGACCGTATTATTACCGTAATTTGAGATATTTTAAATATTCAATGAACATGGCTTTATTCAAATAATTATTATAAAGTATGCTTCTAAATCCATACGTCTCACCATTTCTGAACTAAAATAATATATATTCAGCTTACATACTTATTTCAAATATATACTATCAAGTAAGAAAATTGCTTATCCTGTTATATGCTGGCATAATGGTAAATATTAATAACTATTTTAATACTCGTTCTTATTGTAAGTTTTATGTGCTTTAAAATGGAAGTTATTAGAAAGTACATTTTCGTACCAAGTCTGTGAATCCATCTCTGGTAAACTTTTTACAGTGTTGAAGTTTATGGTCATTTTGACCATAAGTTTCAGGACGTACTTTCAGTCAGATTATGACTCGTATGTGTATTCTGATTTTTCTCCTCTTCTCAAGGACTTTGGGTAATTAGAAATCTTTCTGGGGTTGGATGCAAGCGTAAATATCTCCCTCTTCATGTTCAGTCCTCACAGAACTCCGGTTGGGAACCATTATTTTAAACAGTAGAAAATGTTTTTAAAATGCAAATCATAACTGCAAGCAACAACATATTTCTTATTAGGTTGTAATAAAACTATGTTTTCCTCCTTGGGCATTATGGGGGTAAGAAATTGTCTTGTAAGAAATAAATCATAAATTATTCTCTGAACTAAAATAATATATATTCAACTTTCATACTTATTTAAAATATATATTTTCAAGCAAGAAAATTGCTTATACTGTTATATTCTGGTATAATGGCAAATATTAATAACTATTTTATTACTCGTTCTTATTGTAAGTTTTATGTGCATTAAATGGAAGTTATTATAAAGTACATTTTCTTCTTATGTCTGTGAATCCATCTCTGGTAAACTTTTTACAGTGTTGAAGTTTTTGGTCATTTTGACCACAAGTTTCAGGACGTACTTTCAATCAGACGAGGACTCGTAAGTGTATTCTTTTTCTCCTCTTCTCAAGGACTTTGGGTAATTAGAAACCTCTCTGGGGTTGGATGCAAGCGTAAGTATCTCCCTCTTCCTGTTCAGTCCTCACAGAACTACGGTTGGGAACCATTATTTTAAATAGTAGAAAATGTTTTTAAAATGCAAATTATAACTGCAATCAATAATACATTTCTTATTAGGCTGTATTAAAACTATGTTCCAATCCTAGGGCATTATGAGGGTAAGAAATTGTCTCGTTAGAAATAAATTATAAATTATTCTCTAAACTAAAATAGTATATATTCAACATTCATACTTATTTAAAATATATGCTTTCAAGCAAGAAAATTGCTTATACTGTTATAGTCTGGTATAATGGTAAATATTAATAACTATTTTAATACTCGTTCTTATTGTAAGTTTTATGTGCATTAAATGGAAGTTATTATAAAGTACATTTTCTTACGAAGTCTGTGAATCCATCTCTGGTAAACAGTGTTGAAGTTTATGGTCATTTTGATCACAAGTTTCAGACTTATTTTCAATCAAGCTAGGATTCGGATGTGTATTGTGACTTTTCGCATCTTCTCTAGAACTTTGGGTCATTAGAAACCTTTTTGGGGTTGGATGCAAGCGTAAGTATCTCCCTCATCATTTTCAGTACCCCACAAAACTCCGGTTGGTAAACATTATTCCAAAGAGCAGAAAATGTTTTTGAATATTAAAATTATAACTGAAAGTAATAACATATTTCTTACTAGGCTGTATTAAAACTATATTTCATTCCTGGAGCGTTATGAGAGTAAGAAATTATCTTGTAAAATATAAATTATAAATTATTATCTGAAGTAAAATAATATATATTTAACTTTTATACTTATTCGAATTATATTCCTTTAAGCGAGAAAATTACTTATCCTGTTATATGCTGGTATAATGGTAAATATTAATAACTATTTTAATATTCGTACTGATTGTAAGTTTTATGTGATTTGAATTTAAGTAATTATAAAGCACATTTTTCTTACCATTAAAAAAGACCATTTATAGAATTATTTAATATAATATGCTCATAATTAAGTGAAATTGTAAATTTAAAAATATCAAACTACAATTTTATACTAGTGCTCCTAAAATCATAGAATTAATTATTTAAACAGGATCTGGAAAATATTGTACATATAATTACTATTTCTTATGAACATAAAAATATTTTCTACTCTTATTGTATTCTTTTTTGATACTTTATTTCCATTCTAGAATATACGTATTATAAATTTTTATGATATATTGGACTATCAACAAATATCATCATGAACAAAAAGAATTTCTGCTAATTCAGTAATTGCTTCCATTCTCAGTAATTCCATTATCATTCTAGAAGATCTTAATATTTCGCATATCCACAAGCCAAGAAAATAAAAAAATAGTAGTGTTAGAAGCTCAGTAATTTTTTTCGGCATATTATTAAATCTCAATGCTACACTAATCTAATAAACAGTAGCGCAAAATTGAAAAAAGAAGTATGTACATAATATTTCTTGGGAATTTAGATGTGATATTTGGTCAAGAAATTTTAATATAAAATGCGATCTCATGTGTAAATTTCCTGTACTTTTAGAAATTCATAACAGCTTTTAAAAGTTCTTAAGTTTAATCATTCTTATTTCACGTTTCATCTTAATTCATATTACAAAAACTGTACATATTTTCCACGAAACTGCAACAAAATATCATCTCATACAAAATTATACAATTTTACGATGTATGGAAAGTAAATATCAATAAAAAGGTTTAATTCACTTGTCTATTGAAATGTCAGGATATTTCCAGTTCTAAAACAGATGGGAATCAATATGAGTATAACACATTTAAAAGTACTGTCGTTTTTAAAACTTTCGAAATTCTAACCCTTCTAACCTTTTCAAGTATTAAATTCCATTTTTTCAAGCCCTATTTTCCCTGGTTAAGAGCAGGCGATTAAATTTATTAATTTAGCACATAAACATATAAAAATAACATTTTTTCTAGCATTATGACGTTATACCTTTAATCATCTCATACAATCATTTCTTATTTTAAATTATTTAAATATGGTCAGCATTATTTTCATATTTTTTTATTGCTGAACTTAGATATTACACAAAAAAATTTCTTTTTTATTTGACTTGATTAATAGATTAGGTACATATGTGATAATTTTAAATATAATCATTGATTATTTTTTTGTTGCAATAAAAATTTTATCACTGGTATTAAAACAACAAATTATTTTCATAAAATCTAAGAGTCTGTTTCACGAACTTATAAATATCTAGAGTTTACGTTATATATCTTTGAAAATTAAAGAGTTTGTTCGTTTGTGTGTTTGTTTTTTATACATAACCACATGGTTTGACTAAATGAATGCGATTATAAACTGTAATCACAACATTGGGAGAATTTAGAGGAGTATGAAGATAGACAAATTATTGAGCTTGTACAAGATAATTCTCCTCCAAAAAACAAACCATTTTTTTACCTGCCTCGTAGAGTATTTTACAGTTACGGAAAATTAAAAATTTTACTGATCCCTTCATATTACAGGCTATATGCTAGTATCATATAATGAATTATTTCATGATAATTGATGACACAAAAATTGTAGGCCATGAAAAACTCAAATAAATAAATATACACAGAAGAATCTTGTTTCTGATTAATAGTTCATTCTCTGGATTACAAAATTAAATGACTTTTTAGCCCCGTTTACATGTGCCAAAAGCAGCGTAGAATGCAGGGTAGATACGCGAATTGTACACCCCTTTCAAGAATTATCCCTAGCTAGGGAAAAAATTGAGGGGTAGAAAGAACCCACCCTTCTACCCGGGTAATAGCAGAGTTTACTCTCCTTTCCCATCATCCTTTGTGCTTACACATGATTGCCGTCCCTTATGATCATGTGATTTTAGCGACGATCTCGGCGAAATGAAGGGTAGAAATAATTGACCATGTAAACGGGTTTCTCCGACCCTCCAAGCAAAATCCCTTTACCCGGGTAAAAAGAAGGGTACATGACTGGCACATGTAAACGGGGCTATTCTCTTGAAAAGAGTCTTACATCTTATGCATAGTCATAGACATGTTTCACTAAAATTCCCCAGTAAAAATCCCCACTAAAAATCCCCAAGTTTTCTGAAGTTTAGTGGGAACTTCATACACTGCATAGATTATGAAAATTGCATAGACTTTTAGATGAAATGTGCCTTAAATGGAATTTTGCCTTGTATATGATATTACAGGAAAACTAAAAGGCTTTTAGCAAAATTTTAGAATTCTGGATAAAATCATTATTTGATTTATATAACAAACAAGGAACTGTGTGATATTTAGGTTACCTGCGATATTTCGTTCAACTGCGATATCTTTCGATGAAATGTGCCTTAAATTGTATTTTGCATTGTATATGATATTACAGGAAACCTGAAGGACTTTTAGTAAAATTTTAGAGTTCTGGAATAAAATCATTATCTGATACGTTGAAAGAACAAAGAACAATGTGATATTTAGATTACCTGTGATATTTAGTTCACCTGCGATATCTTTCGTCTCAAAAATCCGCAATCCCTGTCATGTTATTAACATATGGTCTTGAAAATTATATAACAGGGGATATGAAAGTAATTTATGCCTCCTAATTAAACAATTATTCCAAATTTCCAAGTTATATTTAAAAATCACTATTCCCTAGCATTAATCTGTATAAAATAAGATTAATTTACATCATAGGCAGCATTAATTAAGGTATACATTCCTAACTATGGACAGTAACAGACCTTCAAAATGAGTTTTGAATTTGAAATCGGGTTCCAACGCAAACCCTAAATTTTTATCTTTAGATAACGTAGGCATATTACATGCAGGAAACTAAGTTGTGATTTCCAACTCGCTAACATATATCAGTATCCAATAATTTTGCTCGGAGTTAGCTCCCAGGCAATCGATTTGTCAATAGCGGAATATATCAATATCCTAATCGGTTCGCAAGAGTATATTAGTGAAAGCTACCTCCTATCATTTTTGTCAATATATCTGTACTTTAAAAAATATTCCTGGGTTTTTTTTCTCCGTATCAAAATATATTATAAAATTTACATGATCATATTGTATGATGCATTAAAATTCATATCGTTCCTTCGATCGATGCTCTCAGAATAAGAATCAGAGAGTTAGAAGCTAGCGATAAATCAGAAGATTTTATAGTTTCTGAATATATGTATATATTTTAATGTCACTCCGAACTGCATGTCAAAGGAAAAATACCTTCTATCTTCCGTAGTGAATATTTTCTTACCCCTTATTTTTCAGTATTGTTTCCTATTATAAGAGGTATACTTTTTATACTTATTATTTTACTACATACAGGAATACTGCCCCTCATTGTGTATTCGCATAGTTTCAATAACACAAATACATTGAGTTTTTCGAAATCTAAATTTAAAAGAAATATCTATAAAATCTAAAACTTTCTTCGGACGAAAATTACTATCCTTTATACAATTCCGATATCAGTAACAGTCACATTGTGGAATCATAAATCTCGGATACAATTGATTCTCATGGTGATCATGGGAAAAGGTTAAAACCCCTAATAGTGGGACCGTAATAGTGACATGAAAGACAACACAATACGATGTAAAATTTTGTCAAGGCACTACTGTGCTGTAAGGGTGCCACAAGTGACAAATCAAAGGGCTCCTTATATGATATGAAATGGCAGCCAAGCATGGTGATTGGCTTGCATGCCTGAAGACAGGTACCCTACCGCTGTTTCCCGACATATCTTCGCTGGTGATTGGGACTCAGTTCAAAGCACGACTCACCACTGAAGACTATTCTATTCCAGTCATTGATATTCCAGTTTGAATGAGCGAGATACCACGGCAAAAGGACTTGCCGTTGTACAGAGGTAAATGGTAGTCGATGCAAAGGGCGCCGTGTCCTTAGCCCCCTTTCTGTGAATAGTAAAAATAGAATGGTCCTTCTAGAAATGGTCCTTTCTATCACTGAAGCACTAGTTGTGCATACAATTGATGATAGTGATGACTCTGGGACTATCAGCGCTTCACTGACGATTACTCAATCCTCATGTTCTACCGTTTCTCTAATCCTACGCTTTCTTCTTGCCTGAGTTCGTCCATGGTTCACCCATTCCTGTCAACATCATCTAATAGTGGCTTCGTTCTTCCCCAAACGCCCAGTTATTCTTTAATTAAACGACTTCTATCAGCCCAACTACATGTCCTCTCACAAATTCTGTCATATTTCCTGCACCTGTATGCGAGGCATAGTTACTGTCTACCTAAGTACATAGAATGAAATTCGAAAAGATTTTGTGATCTGGAATCGAAATTTCTCTTCTTATGTATCTTCCACACTATGGACAATTGTTCACAACTTCCTGGTGGTGACCTTGAACGATGGTTCAAGGGTTGCATCCACAAGTTAGACCACTAAATGAGCCGTGCTTGGGGATTCTGCATACGGTTTACCGCGCACTTTAGTTGCGCATTCGACTGCTTTTGATCTTTGGAGAAAAATCACCTCTGAAGCATTTTCATTCCCTAGCCTTCAATTTCTAAACATTTTGCATATTTCGTCGAAATCTGTTTGCATATCAATTTGTATTGCATTTCCCCTGTGCGTCGTTTTTCTTTTCATGCAATTTTGAAGCATTATTTTTAATAAATATAAATATAAATCGGTTAGATATTCAAAAACTTTAAATATTCTGCCTATCAATACTATATATATATATATATATATATATATATATATATATATATATATATATATATATATATATATATATATATATATATATATATATATATATATATATATATATATATATATATATATATATATATATATATATATATATATATATATATATATATATATATATATATATATATATATATATATATATATATATATATATATATATATATATATATATATATATATATATATATATATATATATATATATATATATATATATATATATATATATATATATATATATATATATATATATATATATATATATATATATACATATATATACATATATATATAGATACATATATATATATACATATATATATATAAATATACATACATACATACATATATATATATATATACATACATACATATATATACATATATATAGATACATACATATATATACATATATATACATACATACATATATATACATATATATACATACATTTATATATATATATACATATATATATATATATATATATATATATATATATATATATATATATATATTATATACTTTGAGAAACTATCAATGAAAACATCCCGCACAAACTTTTAAACTTTACGTCATGTGATCAAATTTACACTGATTAACAAGACACATAAAAAAATGATTTAAACAAGAGAAGAATATTCCAGATCATTCAAACCTTTCCTTTGAAAGTTTTCTTTGGAAAGTTTCTGTCTCTAAATTAAGACTTCCTCTCTAATTGAAAGAAATACCCCAAAGATTAGAAACATCGATGGAAAAGAAACAGCTGGCTGCTATTTGGCGGAAAGATAAAAAGTTACAACGAAATGTAACGAAGAACAACAGCGAAAAATAATATTGGCAAAGTTCCATTTGTAGGCTAAGGTAGAAAATAAATCGTATTAAGGAGAGACCCTCTGACGACTATTAAAGCAATAAGTGTAAATGGTTTGAACTGATTGCGAGGGCATGGGAAAACGCACAACACGACAGGTTGGAGAGGGAAGAAATATTATGATGAAGAAAGAAAATTTTATAACGTATAAAGACAGTAAATCAAGTGTATCATACTCACAATGGTGTCCACTGCGGACCTTGAATATAATAGTATGTAGCAAACACATCTATAGAATTTTTATAACTAAATTTAATAATCTCTGTAAATGCTGCTTTTTTTCAGTTGTAGTTCTTTTTCGTCCCCGGTTAACACGAATGTGCAGATGTTTTCTAGTATATTCGAAAAAAGTTGCTTACGAAGTGATAAAAGAATATGAATCCGGAAATGATGAAAAACCTTAAAAATGAATTTATATATTAAAGTTTTTAATAGAAATTCTTCATAAACATTAGACAGTTCTCAATGGATGTAATTGAGATCCAATGAAATTCAGATTTTCAGGAACTATTAAATGCTGTTTAGATGTCTGAAATTTAAGAAAATTTCCCAGAAGGCTTTGATAAAACTAATGATGCCCAGAACGTTGAAACTTGCTATATGAGTCGTTATCTTTAAAAGCGATATAAGCATATTTTGACAAAAAATTAGTTAATGATAAAAATAAATACAATTTATTATGAACTTTATAAAAAAAAAGTTTTATATAAAAATACAAAACTAGTGTAATAACATATATCCATATTTTTCAAATTATTCAAGGGCAAAACCTTAAATATCTCCATATAAAACAAAATACACTTATTTCACTTTAAAAGAAAGCAACTCACATACATATAAAAAATATAAAGAAAGAGATAGATAGATGTTAGGTAGATAGAATGACAAACCGCCGAGAGACAGATACATAGATATACACACATATAACTATATATATATATATTTATATATATATAATATATATATATATATATATATATATATATATATATATATATATTATATATATATATATATATATAAAGATAGATGAACAGACAGACAGATCAATCGATCGTTTGAAAATGTTTTTTTAGTTTTTTCTTTTGATTCTTCCTTTATATATATATTGAAAGATAGATGAATAGACAGACAGATCTATCGATCGATTGAAAATGTTTTCCTCTGTTTCTTCCTTATTATTACTTAATTAATTAAGCTTATTATTATTGTAACTCATTTGTTAAACAATTTTAAAAAATTTGCTTATAATTTCCCGCCATATTGATCAGTTAATAAGATATATTTTTATGGTACAGAAGTCATATTTATGCAAAACATTTCATCTACTGTAATTTTAATTTGAATTGATAATCTAAATAAATATGTACGTATATGCACATAAACTAATAAATGTTAGTTCAAGTCAGCAATGCTTAGTAAATACATTTTAGGTATCAGTCAAAAATTAAATAGCAAGAAACATTTTGAAAATTAAGACACATTTGAATGATATATACTTACTTCTATATAAATATATGTACATACAAGTTTTTATAACTCTGAATGAATATTTTATGAAAAAGTTTTGTAAAGACTTCAGTGCACTTTAAAATTACAAAAAAAGTCGTAAATACAAATTTTATCATTCTACACCTAACTGTGTTTGAGTAAATGCTGGCAGTGTTAAATTCTATTATTTGAATGAATTTATCATTATATATATATACTACAAATATGATAAGTATATTATATTTTAGTGTTCTTTATTAGAAAAAGAAATGCTAAGAAATTTATATGACAATATATAATGAATAAAATAATTTTATGTTTCCATCACATGACATCCTTTTACACCTAGTAAATTGTACATATTCATAACTTATGCATCATCACAAATATCATTCGAAAGTATTTTTCGTTTCTCTAGATCACGGTAGTATCCGAAGAGGGGTTAAGGTTTGTGATCTCCTGAAACCAATGACTTTACGTTTTATTGAAATTTTCGTTATATAGATAATTCGTTATAAACCTAAATTTTTCGCGATTAATAGATTTTGTAATAGGAGATATTTATATGTACTAGGAAATAAAATCAAGTCCAGTATATTTGGGGTACTGCTTCGAGTTCCCAAGACACAAGTCCAGGTTTCGATTCCCTGGCTGGGAGAGGTTGACTCAGCTTTTAATGTCTTCAGTGGGTAGACAAACTGAGCACCAAGCATGCTTTGTAACTAAATACAGTGGGATCTACGTAAGGTTGACCACTTAAACGGAACATATGCATTTCCCCCCAGGGCCTTTGGTCTCGGAAAGGTAGACTCGCACTATAGTCCTTGCCCCCTTAGCTCTGTTGCGGAGAAGTTTAGTTTAGTTTAGGAAATAAAATGAAAGTATAAAATAAGAGAATTTTGTTTTCATCACACACAGAATTTTTGTCTGGGGAATGAAAAGCTTTGTTTTATTTTTGTATTCTAAAAATTCAATGTGTTATTTTATTTGTACTCTGAAGAATGTATTCTATTTCGTTCTTTGCAAATAAAATATATATATATTATATATATATATATATATTTCTACTAGAATCCATTGCAGATACCAATAAAAAAAATGTTATGCAATACAAATAATGATCATACAACTTTTAACTTAAATAAAGTTATTAAATTGCATAGTATCTAATTTGTAATAATAATTTATAGAGTTCAGATCATAAACCAAAATGTATAAAATCAGTATAAAGTGGGAATTTTGTTTTTAAAAATACTTTATTGATGAAGAGATAAGCATATAAATCCCATTATCATAAAAAGAAATAATCTTTGAAAACTTCAAATTACTTTACGATTTTTTTAGATAATTTTATACCTTATCAAGTTGATTTTATATATTTAACAGCGTTCCATTTTGCAAGAAAATTTTCTTTATGTATAATAACAAAGTCAAAAATATTAAAAACTTTCTTTCATATGTATTAATATATATATATATATTTATATATTAAAAAATATATATTTATATATATATATAATATATATATATATATATATATATATATATAATATATATATATTTATATATATATATATTTTATATAAATATATATATATATATAGATATATAAGATATAATATATATATATATATATATATATACATATATATATATAATGTATATATATATACATTTTTACATATATATACATATTATACATATATATCATATATATATATATATATATATATATACATATATATACATATTATACAAATATATATATACATATATATAATATATATATATATATATATATATATATATATATTTGAGATAATTTTAAATAATTAATAATTTAAATTTTATTTCTACATGAATCCATTGCAGATACCAATAAAACAAAAATTTCAGACAATGGAAATAATGATCATATAACTTTTAACTTAAAGAAAGTTATTAAATTGTATAGTATTCAATTTGTCCAAATTATTTATAGAGTTCAGATCATAAACCAAAAGTATAAAATCAGTATAAATTGTGAATTTCGTTTTTAAGAATATTTTATTCATAAAGAGATAAGCATATAAATTCTATTGTCATAAAAAAGAATAATCTTTAAAAACACCAAATTATTTCACAATTTTTTGTGATATTTTTATACTTTATCAAGTTGATTTTATGTATTTAACAGTTTTTCATATTTCAAGAAATTTTTCTTCATATATAACATCCAAGTCAAAGATGTTAAAAACTTTCTTTCATGTGTATTAATATATACATATGAGATAATTTCAATTAATTAAAAATTTGTACACTGACTTAATATTCTGCCATATTTGTGAAACTTAATTAATATTGAAATTATCAATAAAAGTATTTTATGCAAGTGAAATTCAAGAATAATGGAAAATCTAAAAATGTATGCCACATTTGTGAAGCTTAATTAATATTGAAATCATCAACAAAAGTATTTTATGCAAGTGGAATTCAAGAATAATGGAAAATCTAAAACTGTATGCCATATTTGTGAAGCTTAATTAATATTGAAATTATCAACAAAAGTATGTTATGCAAGTGAAATTCAAGAATAATGGAAAATCTAAAAATGTATGCCATATTTGTGAAGCTTAATTAATATTGAAATTATCAACAAAAGTATTTTATGCAAGTGAAATTCAAGAATAATGGAAAATCTAAAAATGTATGCCATATTTGTGAAACTTAATTAATATTGAAATTATCAACAAAAGAATTTTATGCAAGTGAAATTCAAGAATAATGGAAAATCTAAAAATGTATGCCATATTTGTGAAACTTAATTAATATTGAAATTATCAACAAAAGTATTTAATGCAAGTCAAATACAAGAATAATAGAAAATCTAAAAATGTATGCCATATTTGTGAAACTTAATTAATATTGAAATTATCAACAAAATTATTTTATGCAAGTGAAATTCAAGAATAATGGAAAATCTAAAAATGTGGCATATCTGCCACATTATAATTTACAAACTCTAAATACTTAATAAAATAATATTATTATAAATTTCAATAAATGCAAGTTTTAGCTTTAAATACTTTAATATTTTATTCGAATTAAATTCTCAAAATATTGTGAATGGTGATGCAAATAAAAAACTTCTATATATATAATTGTATTGTATACATAAATATAATATGTTTTGTTTTTGTAGTTTAATATATAAATGTTGTTAAACATCCCTTAAAATAATTCATTCACTTTGCAAAATTTTACACTGCTATATCTGTTTTGATTTAAAGTCAAAAACATTTAAGATGACTTAAATAAAAAGAACCAATTACATTTCTATTTCATAAAGCATTTAGAGATAATAAATATTTTCCAAAATATTTTGCATTTTATTCACATTAAAATGAATTAATCGGAGCTTTTTAAATATTTTTTACAGCTATATTTATTTAACTTTGTGCCTATTTCCGTTTTATACCAACAAATCACGAAGAACAATTCCCTTGAAATTCTCGAGAAAAATTGAATTAAACAAGTTGCGATATTTATTGATAAATTTCTTGGTAAACCCGTGGTTCAATTTTTTATTACTTACATTTAAGTTATTTTCATTCTTTCGGATGGGCGGCGAATTTTTGAATTATTAAGATGAGATGAAAAATCCAAGCTAGCATTTATATTTCTCAAACAGAGTTCAGTATTTTTTAAACGATGGGGGGCCATACACAAATTTAATATTTTTAATGAAATAAATTGCTGATTACTATATATACATTTCTGATTGTTAATGGAAATCATGTGAAATTTCCTTTAAATATAATTATATAATACATTTTGGATAATCGAAAGTATAATTTTAATAGGTAGAAGAAAAAGATTATGATTTTGATAAGAAAATAAGAGATAATACTTGACATATTTTAATGGAAATTTTATGGATTTATAGCATTTTAAAATTCCCTGGAACACAAACTTCTATAAATTTGAATTGTAATTTAATTTTTAATTTATTTTTTTTAAATATGAGAGAATAAAAGTATTACGACACATAAAATAAAATTTTGAAATATTTCAAATTTCAAAAATAACCCAAGAAGGATTAGTGTATGATAAACAGAACAAGTATTGATAAACATTGATAAATTTCTTAGTAAACCCGTGTTCAATTTTTTATTGCTTACATTTAAGTTATTTTCATTCTTTTGGATGGGCTGCGAATTTTTGAATTATTAAGATGAGATGAAAAATCCAAGCTAGCATTTATATTTCTCAAACAGAGTTCAGTATTTTTTAAACGATGGGGGCCATACACAAATTTAATATTTTTTAATGAAATAAATTACTGATTACTATATATACATTTCTGATTGTTAGTGGAAATCGTGCGAAATTTTCTTGAAATATAATTATATATTAGATTTTGGATAATCGCAAGTATAATTTTAATAGTTAGATGAAAGAAATGGATAATTTTGTTGAGATAATAAAAGATAATACTTGACATATTTTAATCAAAATTTTATGAATTTATAGCATTTTAAAATGCCCCGGAACACAAACTTCTATAAATTTGAATTGTAATTAAATTTTTAAATTGATTTTTTTCTTAAATATCTGAGAATAAATGTATAACTGCACATATAATAACTTGTTGAAATATTACAAATTTCAAATATAACCCACGAAGGATTAGTGTTTAATAATTAGAACAAATATTGATAAATATTAATACATTTTTTGGTAGGTCCTCGGTTCAATTTTTTTTAATTATATTTAATTTATTTTCATTCTTTTGAATGGACGACGAATTTTTTAATTATTAAGATGATATGAAAAATCCAAGCTAGCATTTATATTTCTAAAAAAGAGTTCGGTATTTTTTAAATGAAGAGGGCCATATACAAATTTAATATTTTTAATGAAATAACTTACTGATTACTACAAATATATTTTTGACTGTTAATGGAAATGGTGTGAAATTTTCTTGAAATATAATTATATAATATATTTTTTATAATCACAAGTATAATTTTAATAGGTAGATGAAAAACAAGGATGATTTTGCTAAGATAATGAGATATAAAACTTGACATGGTTATACTAGAAATTTTTTAGACATGAAACAATTTAAAAGTCGCTAAAACATAAAATTCTATACTTTTTTAATTGTAATTTAATTTCTAATTTGATTTTTTCTTAAATATGTGAGAATAAAAGCATTACTACACATATAATAACTTGTTGAAAAATTACAAATTTCAAAAATAAGCCACAAAGGTTTAGTGTTTAATAAATAGAACACATATTAATAAATATTGATAAATTTCTTGGTAAATCGGTGATTCAATTTTTTATTAAGTATATTTAAGTTATTTTCATTCTTTCAGATGGGCGGCTAATATTTGAATTATTAAGATGAGATGAAAAATACAAGCTAGCATTTATATTTCTAAAAGAGAGTTCGATATTTTTTAAACTAAGAGGGACATATACAAATTTAATATTTTTATGAAATACATTTCTGATTGTTAATGGAAATAATGTGAATTTTTTTAAATATAATTATATAACACATATTGGATAATCGCAAGTATAATTTTAATAGGTAGATAAAAAACATTTATGATTTTGATAAGATAATAAGAGATAATACTTAACATGTTTATAATAGATATTTTATAGATTTATAGCATTTTAAAATTCATCGGAACACAAACTTCTATAAATTTTATTGTAATTTATTTTAAAATTGATTTTTTCTTAAATATGTGAGAATAAAAGTATTACTACACATATAATAACTTTTTGAAATATTTTAAATTTCAAACATATCCCACGAAGGATTATTGTTTAATAAATAGAACAAATATTGATAAATTTCTTGGTAAACCCTTATTAAATTTTTTATTACTTATATTTAAGTTATTTTCATTCTTTCGGATGGGCGACGAATTTTTGAATTTTTAAGATCAGATGAAAATACAAGCTAGCATTTATATTTCTAAAAGAGAGTTCGGTATTTTTTAAACGAAGGGGGCTATATACAAATTTAATATTTTTTTAATGAAATAAATAGCAAATACATTGTGATAGTTAATGAAATTCATGTGAAATTTTCTTTAAATATAATTATATAATACATTTTAGATAATCTCCAGTACAATTTTAATAGGTAGATAAAAACACGAATAATTTTCCTAAGATAGTAAGAGATAATACTTGACATGTTTATAATAGAAATTTTATAGATTTACAGCAATTTAAAAGGCCCCGGAACACAAGCTTCTATAAATTTTAATTGTAATTTAGTTTTTAAATTGATTTTTCCTTAAATACGTGAGTATAAAGGTATTACTACACATATAATACCTTGTTGAAATATTACAAATTTCAAAAATAACCACGAAGGATTAGTGTTTAATAAATGGAACAAATAGTGAGAAATATTGATAAATTACTTGGTAAACCTGTGGTACAATTTTTTATTACTTATATAAGTTATTTTCATTCCTTCGGATGGGCGGCAAATTTTTGAATTATTAAGGTAAGATGAAAAATCCTAACTAGCATTTATATTTCTAAAAGAGAGTTCGGTATTTTTTAAACTAAGAGGGACATATACAAATTTAATATTTTAATGAAATACATTTCTGATTGTTAATGGAAATAATGTGAATTTTTTAAAAATTTAATTATATAATTCATTTTGTATAATCGAAAGTATAATTTTAATAGGTAGATAAAAAAACATTTATGATTTTGATAAGATAATAAGAAATAATACTTAACGTGTTTATAATAGATATTTTTTAATTTATAGCATTTTAAACGGCCCCGGAACACAAAATTTTACAAATTTTATTGTAATTTATTTTTTAAATTGATTTTTTTTAAATATGTGAGAATAAAAGTATTACTACACATATATTATCTTTTTGAAATATTTTTAATTTCAAAAATACCCTACGAAGTATTATTGTTTCATAAATAAAACAAATATTGATAAATATTGATAAATTTCTTGGTAAACCCTTATTAAATTTTTTATTACTTATATTTAAGTTATTTTCACTCTTTCGGATGGGCTGCGAATTTTTGAATTATTAAGATGAGATGATAAATCCAAGCTACCACTTATATTTCTAAAAAAGGTTTCAGTATTTTTTAAACGAAGGGGTCCATATACAAATTTAATATTTTTCAATGAAATAAATTACTGATTACTACAAATTCATTTGTGATTGTTGAAGGAAATCATGTGAAATTTTCATTAAAAATAATTATTTAATACATTTTGGATAATCGCAATTATAATTTTAATACCTAGATGAAAAATACGGATAATTTTTATAAAATAATAACACGTAATACTTGAAATGTTTATAATAGAAATTGTATAGATTTGTAGAATATTACAAGACAACGGAACACAAAATTGTATAAATTGTAATTGTAATTTAATTTTTAAACTGATTTTTTTAAATATGTGAGAAGAAGTATATTACTATACATATAATAACTTGTTGAAATATTACAAATTTCAAAAATAACCCACGAAGGATTAGTGTTTAATAAATAGAACAAATATTGATATATATTGATAAATTTCTTGGTAAACCTGTGTTCAACTTTTTATTATTTTATTTAAGTTATTTTCATTCTTTTGAATGGATGGCGAATTTTTTAATTATTAAGATGAGATGAAAAATCCAAGCTAGCATTTATATTTCTAAAAAAGAGTTCGGTATCTTTTAAACGAAGAGGGCCATATACAAATTTAATATTTTTTAATGAAATAACTTACTGATTACTACAAACATATTTCTGATTGTTAATAGAAATAGTGTGAAATTTTCTTGAAATATAATTATATAATATATTTTTTATAATTACAAGTATAATTTTAATAGGTAGATGAAAAACAAGGATGATTTTGCTAAGATAATGAGATATAAAACTTGACATTGTTATACTAGAAATTTTTTACACATGTAGCATTTTAAAAGTCGCTAAAACATAACATTCCATACTTTTTTAATTGTAATTTAATTTTTAATTTGATTTTTTTCTTAACTATGTGAGAATAAAAGTATTACTACACATATAATAACTTTTTGAAATATTACAAATTTCAGACATATCCCACGAAGGATTATTGTTTAATAAATAGAACAAATATTGATAAATTTCTTGGTAAACCCTTATTAAATATTTTATTACTTGTATTTAAGTTATTTTCATTCTTTGGGATGGGCGGCGAATTTTTGAATTATTAAGATCAGATGAAAAATACAAACTAGCATTTATATTTCTAAAAAAGAGTTCGGTGTTTTTTAAACGAAGGGTGCTATAAAGAAATTTAATATTTTTTAATGAAATAAATAGCAAATACATTGTGATAGTTAATGAAATTCATGTGAAATTTTCTTTAAATATAATTATATAATACATTTTAAATAATCGCAAGTACAATTTTAATAGGTAGATGAAAAACACGAATAATTTTCCTAAGATAGTAAGAGATAATACTTGACATGTTTATAATAGAAATTTTATAGATTTACAGCAATTTAAAATTCTCCGGAAGACAAACTTCTATAAATTTTATTGTAATTTATTTTTTAAATTTATTTTTTCTTAAATATGTGAGAATAAATGTAATACTACACATATAATGCCTTGTTGAAATATTACGAATTTCAAAAATAACCACGAGGGATTAGTGTTTAATAAATGGAACAAATATTGATAAATATTGATAAATTTCTTAGTAAACCCGTGATTCAATTTTTTATTACTTATATTTAAGTTATTTTCATTCTTTCGGATGAGCTGCGAATTTTTGAATTATTAAGTTGAGATGAAAAATACAAGCTAGCACTTATATTTCTAAAAGAGTTTGGTATTTTTTAAACGAAGGGGTCCATATACAAATTTAATATTTTTCAATGAAATAAATTACTGATTACTACAAATACATTTGTGATTGTTGATGGAAATCATGTGAAATTTTCATTAAAAATAATTATTTAATACATTTTGGATAATCGCAATTATAATTTTAATACCTAGATGAAAAATACGGATAATTTTTATAAAATAATAACACGTAATACTTGAAATGTTTATAATAGAAATTGTATAGATTTGCAGCATTTTGGACAATTCTCCGGAACACAAAATTGTATAAATTGTAATTGTAATTTAATTTTTAAACTGATTTTTTTAAATATGTGAGAAGAAATATATTACTACACATATAATAACTTGTTGAAATACTACAAATTTCAAAAATAACCCACGAAGGATTAGTGTTAAATAAATAGAACAAATATTGATATATATTGATAAATTTCTTGGTAAACCCGTGTTCAACTTTTTATTACTTTATTTAAGTTATTTTCATTCTTTCAGTTGGGCGGCGAATTTTTGAATTATTAAGATGCGATGTAAAATCCAAGCTCATTTATATTTCTAAAAAAGAGTTCGGTATTTTTTAAATAAAGGGGGTCATATACAAATTTAATACTTTTTAATGAAATAAATATCAAATACATTTCTGATTGCTAATGGAAATCATGTGATGTTTTCTTGAAATATAATTATATAATATATTTTGGATAATCTCAAGTATAATTTTAATAATTAGATGAAAAACACGGATAATTTTCCTAAGATAGTAAGAGATAATACTTTACATGTTTATAATAGAAATTTTATAGATTTATAGCATTTTAAAAGGCCTCGGAACGCAAACTTCTATAAATTTTAATCGTAATTTCATTTTTAAATCGATTTTTTTCTTAAATATGTGAGAATAAAGGTATTACTACACATATAATAACTTGTTGAAATATTACAACTTTCAAAAATAACCCACGAATGATTACTGTTTAATAAATAGAACAAATATTGATATATATTGATAAATTTCTTGGTATACCCGTGTTCACTTTTTTATTACTTATATTTAAGTTATTTTCATTCTTTCGAATGGACGGTGAATTTTTTAATTATTAAGATGAGATGAAAAATTCAAACTAGCATTTATGTTCCTAAAAAAAATTCGATATTTTATACACGAAGGGATCCATACACAAATTTAATATTTTGTAATAAAATAAATTACTGATTACTATGTATACATTTCTGATTGTTAATGGAAATCATGTGAAATTTCATTTAGATATAATTATATAATACATTTTGGATAATCGAAAGTATAATTTTAATAGATAGAGGAAAAACACTTATGTTTTTGATAAGATAATAAGACATAATACTTGACATGTTTATAATAGAAATTTTATAGATTTATAGCATTTTAAAATGCCCCGGAACACAAACTTTTATAAATTTTAATTGTAATTTAATTTTTAAATTGATTTTTTTCTTAAATATGTGAGAATGAAGGTATTACTGCACATATAATAACTAATATATTTCTGATTGTTAATGAAAATCATGTAAAATTTTCTTGAACTATAATTAAATAATACATTTGGTATAATAGAAGTTTTAATATTAATAGGTAGATGAAAAACAAGGATGATTTTACCAAGATAATAAGATATAAAACTTGACATATATAGGATTTTAGCAAATATACAGCATTTTAAAACACCCCGGAACACTAAATTATATAAATTTTCATTGTATTTAATTTTTAAATTAATTTTTTCTTAAATGTGTAAGAATGAAAGTATTACAACACATATAATAACTTGTTGAAAAATTACAAATTTCAACGAAGGATTAGTGTTTAATAAATAGAACAAATATTGATAATATTATAAATTTTTTGGTAAACCGGTGGTTCAATTTTTTATTACTTGTATTTAAATTATTTTCATTTTTTCGGATGGGCGGTGAATTTTTGAATTAATAAGATGCGATAAAATATACAGGCTAGAATTTATATTTCTAAAAGAGTGTTTGGTGTTTTTTAAACGAAGGGGAGCCATATACAAATTTAATATTTTTAATGAAATAAATTACTGATTGCTACAAATATATTTCTGTTTGTTAATGGAAACCATGTGAAATTTTCTTGAAATGTAATTGTATAATACAAGTATAATTTTAATAGATAGATAGATGAAAAACACTTATTTTGATAAGATAATAAGAGATAATACTTGGCATGTTTATAATAGTAATTTTATAGATTTATAGAATTTTAAAAGGAACGGGAACACAAAATTGTATACTTTTTTAATTGTTATTTAGTTTTTTAAATTGATTTTTTCTGAAATATGTAATATAGTAGATATATATGTAATATAGTTAAATAAAGGTATTAATACACATATAATAACTTATTAAAGTATTACAAACTTCAATAATAACCCCTGAATAATTACTGTTTAATAATTAGGACAAATAATTTTTCTCTTTAATGTACAAGAAATATAATAAATTATTTTGCTTTAAATTTTTGAAAATTATAATTTCAGGAATAATTAATCAGCAATATAAAGTATATGTAGCTAGACTAATTTATCCAAGTTATTCAAGTTTTTTATGTATATATGTAATATATTTAAATAAAGATGTTAATACACACATAATAACTTGTTGAAATATTAAAATTTCAATAATAACCCCCGAAGGATTAGTGATTAATAAACAAAAATATTTTTCCTCTTTAATGTACAGGAAATATAACAAATTATTTTGTCTTTAAGTTTTTGTATTGTTATAAATTTAGGAATAATTACTTTCAGCAATATAAAGTATATTTCTCCACACCAGAAAAAAATTATAATAACATAAACGTGTTAAAATTTAGATATTTGGAATGCATCGTAATAAACCGTAATAATAATAGTATCACGTTAGCTGTTAATGAGGGGGATGAACGTTTTCAGTACTTACTAAGTTCGGAATCTAACTTCTTAATTACAATAAATTTTAAACGATTTACTAACTACTGAGCATTAATGATTCTGTGTTTTAAAACTCCACTGCTACGTAAAATTACAATTTTACCTTAGACTCAAAATTTAATACTTAAACCCTTAAAAGCATGTCAAATCTTTTCTCGCTAAAGGCATAAAAGATTAACATAGATGTAACAATTGTTACCCAATTTATTAAGAGCAAATACAATATAACGTTTTAAAGAGAACTATTTAATATAATCCCAAAATACCATAATCTATTCTTTAAATCCCTGGGAATTAATTTATGTAACAATTTTGCACTATCTTTGCAACAAAAAGTATCAACAGTTTAGTGCGCTGGTATTAACAAATTTATCATATTAAAACAAGTTAAATTTATTATAATAAAATAATCTAAGTATAATATTTACAAATTATTTAAAAACTATACATAAATATTTCTGTACTAAAAAATTCCATTACTCTAAAAATTATTTTTCTTTAAATTCAAAATTTGTTATTTGAAGACTTTCCTGTTACAGATATAAATCATTATAGTAAAAAAAGTAAAATCATGATAAATGAAGAACAAATATATTTTTTTTAAAGATAACTATTTACGATTGTCCTAAATCCTACAATCTGTTATTTGAAACCGTAGTTTCGAATAAAAGATATTTTATGTTACAAGTTTACAGATATCTTTGTAATATAAAATATTCCAGATATCAGTGCAAATAGTGCATAGTTACAAAAACACTCTTTGGGGGGGACTTTTAATTTTAAGTTATAAAACATTACTTGGTTTTATTATAGATAAGGAAAAGACAATGTTGTAGTTAACTGAGATTTTATAAATAACAGACTAGCATATAGCCCGTCATACGACGGGTCAGTAAGATTTATAATTTTCCAGAATTGTAAAGTACCCTATGAAGCAGGTTCAATATCAGAAACTTATAATGCGTATTCATTTCTCCCATATCAACGATTAATGAGGTGGATGGAAGTTTCCAGTACTTACTATATTCGGAAACTAACTTCGTAATTACAATAAATTTTATACCATTTACTAAATATTGAGCATTAATAATTATTTATTCTAAAATGCCACTGCTAGGTAAAATTACAATATTAACTTAGACTCAAAATTTAATACTTAAACCCTTAAAAGTATGTCAAATCTTTTCTCGTTAAAGGCATAAAAGATTATCATAGGTGAACAATTGTTAAGCAATATATAATGAACAAATATAATAAGGTTTTACAGATAACTATTTAATATTATCCCGAAATACCATAATCTATTCTTTAAATCCCTATGAATTAATTTATATACCAATTTTGCACTATCTTTGCAACAAAAAATATTAATGATTTAGTGCAATGGTATTAACAAATTTGTTATATTAAAACAAGTTAAATTTATTATAATAAAATAATCTAAGTATAATATTTATAAATTATTTAAACACTATGCATAAATATTTCTGTAATAAAAAATTCTATTTCTCTAAAAATTTACTTATGTTTAAATTCAAAATTTGTTATTTGAAGGCTTTCCTGTTACAGATATAAATCATTATAGTAAGAAAACTAAAATCATGATAAATGAAGAACAAATATATTGTTTTAAAGAGAACTATTTACGATTGTCCTAAATCCTACAATCTGTTATTTGAAACTGTAGTTTCGAATAAAAGATATTTTATGCTACAATTTTACAGATAAATTCGTAACAAAAATTATTCCATATATCATTGCAGATAGTGCATAGTTAAAGAAACACTGTTTGGGACTTTTAACTTTAACTCATAAAAAATTCTTGACTTATATATTGTTATACAGGAGGAAAAGAGAAAGTTATAGTTAATTGAGGTTTTATAGATAACATACTAGCATATAGCCAGTCATATGATGGGATCAGTATCATTTGTAATTTTCCAGAATTGTAAAGTACTCTGTGAGGCAGGTTCTGTATCAGAACTGTATATTGCTTGTTCATTTCCCCGTATCAATTAATAAGCTCCAAAATGTTTTAACACTATGACTGACTATTTTTATCAAAACAATAAAACATTATACAGATATTTTCTTGATATACTTAAATAAGTAATAACATATATTCTTAATACTCCATGACTATATCTTCCTTCAATTTACCATAAATTTTCGAATTATTCCGAAAAACATTGTACATATTAAAATATAAAATTAATATTCAAAATACTTTACTGACCATATGTTAATTGCTAATTTTAATTTATCTTGCGGTTTAATTTATCTATCAGCGGTTTTAATATTGGCAGCGATTATTTGGCGGTATATATGAATGATGTAAAAAATTTAACGAATCTATTGCAAACCGTGTGGTGATGTATAAAAACTAACAAACAAACACAAAGATATATATAATTTAAACTCTAGATATTTATTAGTTCGTGATATAGACTCCTAGACTTTTATAAAAATAATTTGTTGTTAATACCGGTGATAAAAATTTCATTGCAACAAAAGAAAACCAATGATTATATTTAAAATTATCACGTATGTACCAATATATTATTTAATCCAATTATAAAAGAAAATTAATTACATAATATCTAAAACCAGAGATAAAATGGATGAAAATCATGCAAATGATATTTAAATAATATAAAATAAGAAATGAATAAATGGGATGGTTAAAAGAATGGCGCTATAATGCTAGAAAAAATATTATTTTTTCTTATATGAAAAATTTGTAAATTTAATCGCCTGCTCTTAAACGGGGAAAATAGAGCTATAATTAATAGCCTTAAAGAGGGGAAGATGTGGATTTCGAAAATTTTAAAGACGACAGCATTTTTCCTGTGATATGAAGCATATTTATACCAATTCATTTTAGAATCGGATAGAACTTACTATGTGATTAATTGATAAATATAATAGCCTACTCTTAACCTTTGAAAGTAAGGTTTGAAATAATGGCATTAAAAGCTCGAAAAGAGGAGAAGGGGTAGATTTGAAATGTTTTAAGGATAACGATATTTTTCTGTAATTCGAAGCATATTTATACCAATTTATTTTATAATGGCATTAAAAACTCGAAAAGGGGAGAAGGGGTAGATTTCGAATGTTTTAAGGATAACGATATTTTTCTGTAATTCGAAGCATATTTATACCAATTTATTTTATAATGGCATTAAAAACTCGAAAAGGGGAGAACGGGTAGATTTCGAATGTTTTAAGGATAAAGATATTTTTCTGTAATTCGAAGCATATTTATACCAATTTATTTTAAAATCGAATAGAAAGCTTAGGAAAACATAAACTTTACTATGTGATTAAGTTATAAATTTAATAGCGTACTCTTAACCTGGGAAAGTAAGGCTTGAAATAATGGCATTAAACACTCGAAAAGGGTAGAAGGGGAAGATTTAGAATGTGTTAAGAATGACGATATTTTTTCTGTAATATGAATCATATTTAAACCAATTTATTTTAGAATCGGATAGAAAGCTTAGGAGAATATAAAATTTATTATCTGATTAATTTATAAATTTAATAGATAATTTCATTAAAGGGTGAAAGAGGTAGATTTCGAAAATTTTAAAGACGACAAAATTTTTCACAATGATATGAAGCATATTTAGACCAATTTGTTTTAGAATGGAATAGAAAGTTTAGGAGAAGATGAACTTTACTCTCTTTCAATTTTGCTAACCCTAACTGATGAAGAATTCAAATGGATGCCTCTATCCATTTCAGGTCCAACTAATTCATAAATTGGATGACAGACGGACAGATAACTTAGGCTCTTATTATATAGAGGATTAGGGCGTAAGTAGTAATAATGAATATACTACTACGGATTTGGTTTGGAGAGCTACGGTATACTGTTTTGCTACAATGTGGCTAAAAAACTATGATCTAATTCCTAAAAATGAATCCGAACAACAAGGATCATCCATGCCATAAGCGGTTTTCAAACCTACCAACTTTGCTACCTAAGAAAGTGCCATACCATTAGACCACAGTTCGGCTAAATTAAGTATAACAAAAGCGTTTATATATAAACTTAGAATATTAAACTATTTCAAAATACTCTGCAGAAATATTTCTTTGTTTTAATATAATATTGCTATAAAAATATATTTTCTTAAGCTTATTATCATATATTTTGTCATGTGGCACATTTTTAATTCTTTGTTTTACCGCTTCCTAAATGTGAGGACAGATAACTTAGGCTATTATTATATATCGGATTAGTAAGGGCGTAAAGGCTAATGATGAATATACTACCTACGGATTTGATATGGAAAGATACAGTATACTGTTTTGCTACACTATGGCTAAAAAACTATGATATAATGCCTAAAGTCGAATCCGAACGACAATGAACATCCATGCCATCAGCAGATTTCAAACCTCCCAACTTTGCTACCTAAGAAAGTGCAGTACTATTCGTCTACCGTTTGGCTACACTAAGTATAGAAAAAGTTTGGATACATAAGCTTACAATATTAAACACTTTCAAAATACTCTGCAAAAATATTTCTTTGCTTTAATACCATATTGCTATAAAAATATCTTTCTCGGGTTTATTATTAAAACAATTATGGAAACAAATAAATAATTTTAAATATTTTACCACGAGCACAGTTTTAATTCTTTGTTATACCACTTCATAAATGCGAGGACAGATGGACAGATAACTTAGGCTATTATTATATAGGGGATTAGTAAGGGCGTAAGGGCTAATGATGAATATACTATCTACGGATTTGGTATGGTAAGCTACAGTATACTGTTTTGCTACACTATGGTTAAAAAACTATAATATAATGCCTAAAGTCGAATCCGAATGACAATGAACATCCATGCCATCAGCAGATTTTAAACCTCCTAACTTTGCTACCTAAGAAAGTGCCGTACCATTCGTCTACCGTTTGGCTACACTACGTATAGCAAAAGTTTGGATACATAAACTTACTAAACAATTTCAAGAATACTCTTGTAGAAATATTTATTTGCTTTAATATCATATTGCTATAAAAATATTTTTCTCGGGTTTATTATCAAAACAATTATGGTAGCAAATAAATAATTTTAAATATTTTACCACGTGCCACAGTTTTAATTCTTTGTTATACCACTTCATAAATGCGGGGACAGAGGGACAGATAACTTAGGCTATTATTATATAGGGGATTAGTAAGGGCGTAAGTGCTAATGATGAATATACTATCTACGGATTCAGTTTGGAGAGCTACAGTATACTGTTTTGCTACACTATGGTAAAAAAAATCTATGAACCAATGCCTAAAGCCAAATCCGAACGACAATTAACATCCATGCCATCAGGGGATTTCAAACCTGCCATCTTTGCTACCTAAGAGCAGTGCCGTACCATTCGAACCGTGTTTTGCTAAACTACGTACAGAAAAAGCGTTGATACATAAACTTACAATATTAAACACTTTCAAAATACTCTGCAGAAATATTTCTTTGCTTTAATACCATATAGCTATAAAAATATACTTTATCAAGGTTATTATCATAAAACAATATAGAAACAAATATATAATTTTAAATATTCTACTATGTGTGTGTTTATATCTGTGTTATACAACACGTTAAATTCCAAAAACTATTAGGAGAACTGTGTCGTGCTAACAGTGATCCAGGGATTAAAATGCCCTGGCTCGCAAGGTCTAATTAACAGAGTTATAGTCTGATATCGACAAATCGATTGGCTCTGAATCGGAAATTGTTTTAGAATCGATATCGAATACTGATATTTTTGGTTGGAAAATCAGATTCTTACAGTCTAATAGTTACAATGGTCTCGAATGCTTACAAAGAAATAGGATTTCTTTAAAACAAAAACTGAATGCTCTCCTGTGTTGAAATACTTCTGGAAAATCAATTATATAAGCGAAATAGTTGAACCGATATTTTTGTGGTTTTGTGAAAAGTTATGGCTTAGCTTAAACCAAGTTTAAATTTAAAATGTCGCAAAAAAATTGCATTATTATTTTATATACCTTCCGGCGAATCACAAGAAATTGTATTTGAGACATGTCGAGAATTCCAAAATTTTCCTGATACAGATATAGTAAAATATACAAATCATATAAAATTTCACATTATAATTCTAATGATAAATCTAGTGATATAACTTTTCAATAGACATCACTCAGTGATTACTTTATTGTAAAAATATTTAATTATATGTAGGAAAGTATTTTTACATTATTTGTTTTAACTTGTTTTGATAAGACAGACTAACTTCTATTACATTTTAATGTTTAATTCACAGAATAATGACATGACTCAGAGAATTGTTTTAAAGAATTGTGTAATTGTGAAATAAATTGTGTTAAATTGTGTAAAAATTTAAAAAGTGTTACACTGAAACCTGTTTTTGTGTGGTGGATAGGAACCGCATAAAAAATGCACAAAAAAATTGCACAACACTTCACGAATAGCTATAAAATATAGTTTTCGAAACACAATTATTTTTTGTATTCGGTGAATACTGACCATAAAAGAGTCTCACGTTTAAAATAACTCAAAACCTTACGAAATAACTAGTACATACCTGGAATTTCGCCAAACGTTTTGGAATTTGATTTAAAAAATACACTTGCGAACATTTTTAAATATTTTATTTACAATTATGATTATTTTACACATACAAAACTTTTCAAAACGTATAAACATTATCCTTCGTAGTCTGACAATACGCGAACTTTCCTGTGCTAAACTGGTTCAAAATCGCTTTCGTCACTTGAAGATACTATCTCGCACTCGTTTAGAGAGCTAGGTACCATATAGTCAGTGATTAGTTTTTGCAACGACAGTTGTTTCACTAGGCGCTTGTATATGTCCCGGTAGCCAGATATGTACGACTGAAGCTCCTTTTGGAATTTTGAAGTTCTTTCCGAATTGGCCTCGATTGCAAGGAAATGACATTCTAATTTATGACAGAGTTTGAGTCCTGCATAGATTTTATTTGCTGTCATATGATCGGGTTCTTCTTGCCCATCAGTAATATCTGTTATGTAATTTATAATTTCATCTTCCCTTACAGTGTCATCCTGAATCATTTAGACAAGATCATTTTCACTAAATCTATTAAACCCATCTCCGCCGATATCATTATTGATAACTTCGATAACTTCGTCAATTATGTTCAATTTCATTGAAATTTTTATTTACCGCACAAAAACAGGTTTGTGTTACTTAAAAAAAATTAATGTGTTACTCTGAAGTAAATAATATCTAATTAATTACTCAAAAATTAATTAACTTACAACCTCTAATATGGGAATATTCCGGTAAACGTTTTATGATTCATAGCATTTTTCTGTTAAGAAATATTTACTCTACAATTACCCCTTTTTTCTTTCCAATCGCTTGTTTTCGGGAAATTTTCCCACATCTGCGCCCCCTTCGGGAGTGCAGGTGGGCTCATTAATAAAATAGCCTCTTTTGTGCAAGCTGACATTTTTACCCCCTGCTCCCATAACTCACGGTTACATCTCTGTGCGAGCTTGACCGTTACGCTGCCATTCCGTGATCTATACCTTCTTTGCGAGGGTCCCTAAACTAGACGTGCGCAATTGTCCTAAATTCCTCTAGGAAATATCTCCCACGGCTGTGCATGCACGTGCAAACCACCGTGGGAAAGTACTTTGGTACAGGCATATAACGTTATTCTTTCAGAATATATATGAAATACTTAAAAATTACTTAATCAAGTCATACACTATCCCACATATATCAATTCATGTATAATCATTTTATAACACATGCCTGTATAATTATTAAGAAAAAATACATTTTCAACCTGTATTGGTCAGCTCTGATCCAACTCAAGTATTATATTCAGTTTAAATAAACCTTTCTCTAGGCTTAATCCAATGTTTATTTCAGATAAAATAACAAACTACTCAGAAATATATAAGTTACTAGTTATTCCTTGCATAATTCAGTCAGTCATAAAATCTGTAATTAAACTCTAATTAACTTTTACATATCAGTTATGGTTTAACATATGCTGTAATATTCCACCCATCAATTTTACTTCCCATCCCTCATCTTACAATCTCTTTTAAAATACGGAGGTTGAAGGAACCAGTTATTGAATTCCCTTTTAGAGCAACTCCCAGGAGAACAGAGATTAAAGGTGTGTTGTAACCCAAACAAGAAATCACAACCTCAAAAGCACCTAAGAAGATTCCAGAAGGTGAAGCAAACCTGAGCAGATAGCTGATAGGATTATATTCTGTAGCTATCAATGCTCAAGAATGTGGTGACCAATATGTTCAAACCTATAAGGCCAAGGAAAAACTTGTAATTTCTTAAAATTTAGCGATCGTCTCCTCAAGATGGTAGCCATGATACAAGAGGACATCACTGGTCCCTTGATGTTTAGATGTTTTCTGAGGGTAAAATGATTATAGTGAAGACGACTAGCCGTCTACCTCAGGCCATCCTTATAAAGCATTAAAAGATCTTTATGTGTCATAGTGCGATAGTCCTGATTGAGGTCTTAGCTTTAAGCGATTATCTTGTCTAGAACCCTCCCCACTGTCACAATTAGGGTACTTTTATATGCCTGAAGTAATAAAAAACTATGTTCCTGACAGACCCAGGATGAGTATCAAAGAGAGGCTTTGGACCAATAAAGGAAATACTGAACCCTATCCTAGCTAATTTATCAGGTCTTTCATTACTTTGATTACCCATAGTTCAGAGTTAAATATGCATATGTATATACACACATATATATTCTATATATATAAAAATGAATTTGTGTGTGTCTGTCTGTCTGTCTGTACTCAATAGACTCAAAAACTATGCATCCAATCGCCGTGAAAATTTGGGAAATGTTTAGGTATATCCCTGGGAAGGTTTTTGTAAATTTTCAACGTTCGAAATCCATTCATTCCCCCTTTTTCGAGCATTTCATGTCATTATTCCAAGCATTATTTTCCCCGGTTAAACGCAAACGATTAAGTTTTTAATTTATCGCATCATATCTAAGGGAAAGAAGCAATATTTCTAGCAATGTGACGTCATCCCAAGTAATTGTTTTAAACGCAGTTTTCCACGGTTAAAAGCAGGAGATTAAAATGTTCAATTAATCACATAATAAATAGGAGAAAAGGATATTTTTCTATCATTATGACGTCATTCATTTAAATATTTCATTTATTCATTTCTTATTTTATATTATTTAAAATCGTCTGCTTAGTATCTATTCGATTTGAACTGAAATTTGAGATATAAAGTGATTCACTTTCATTTCTATGTGACGCAAATTATAGCATTTTTATATGAGAACTAGGCCCTTACTCTGGGAGTTGCGGTTCGTACCGCAAGTGCGGTATGACGTCAAGTTGACGTCAGCTCGAGGAAATTTTGAGAGCAAACGAAATTTTGGTACTCTGTGGGTTACATGAGGAAATTTACATCAACCTAAACTATTGGTAACTTTCCGCATGTAACCCCCAGAGTACCGAAATATCGTTTGCTGTCAAAATTTCCGCAATCTGACGTCAAGGTGACGTCACAACGAACGTTCGGTACGAACCGCAACTCCCAGAGTAAGGGCTTTGGCCTAACGATACCTAGTTGCCGCAACTAAGCTCAAACCGTACTCTGGGAGCACGGAAACGAAGGTGCGGGAACTAGCTTACTATCGAGTTTGAGAAATAAATCCCGCCTTTGGGCTGGGCTTATTTTAGAGGCGGAGTTTAATGGGATCTTCTACTTTGCACCATTTAAACCAATCAGAAATTTAGAATTATAATTCTGATTTTCAGTTTCGGCAACAGCAATGTTTGTAAATATAAACAAATAAATAATTCGCATTTTTCTTTGCATGCGTACGGTATTGATAAAAGTGGCATCCAAATCTCAAGAGTTTAAATCGAAGAGATTGTCTCACGGAAACTTTTACCCATGATTAGTTTTATGGAGCATTATTATATACAGTATGGAATTTTATTAAGCATATAGAGGCGCTTTCCATAGGTTTGGTTTGGAGTGCTACGGTCTACTTTTTGCAACACGAGTGCTAATGAGACCGGGACCTGCAGTTGAATTTTCTGGGTTTCTGCAAGTTACATTCTCTTACAGATATATTTTATACATTACAATTATGATGGAATGCATAAAAATGATGTAACTGATGAATATTATGATGTAAATATTACTGCATTGAGATCATTGATAAAAAACTTGATAAAAAGTTATATTTGTACTGAAAAAACTGTAAAATGATAGTTATTCCATCAAAATTTATCATATTACTACTATATATCAATACCTAAAATCTAAACATCAATGTTTTGTTTTGAACACAGTTATTAAAATATATAAAATGCAAGAAATTAAAATTTGAAAATCACAATATGAAAATTATGGTTATGATGAAAATAAAAGATATAAATATGATGAAAATTAAAGATAAATAATATTTAAATCATACTTTGATAGTATTTTAAAAACAGTTTTATTATATGTAAACACAAATTTTGGGTTCAGACTAACATCACAGGTATCCATGAAGATTGTAAATTTTGTGCTTAAAATATGTAAAATAAAAGCCGAAAGTTATAAAGGCTTCGATCTTTTTATTACTTAGCATTGTTAACAAGATTTCTACTAGTATGAAAAACATAAAATATAAGATCAAAACTGAAGATACACAATATTTACATCATACTTTTATACTGCTCTAAATTCAGCATTAATATATTTAAAAACAACTTTTTAGTTCATACTTTTAATATCAGTGGTATCCGTGGAGATGGCATGGAATTTTCTACATTTTGGCAAAACAGGCATATTTTTTTTTAACTGAGCTATATATTCGTAAGTCAAATAAGCCGCCATGTTTTCTTACTATCGAGAAGTTCTCTCTACCAAATTTGCTGCCGGAAAGTTTCCGCAACCTGTAGCTATCGGTAACTTTCCGCATGTAACCCCAGAGTACCGAAGTATCGTTTGCTCTCAAAATTTCCGCGAGCTGACGTCAGTTTGACGTCATACCGCACTTGCGGTACGAACCGCAACTCCCAGAGTAAGGCCCCTAATTTTAAATTTAATTCTTGGTTCATTTTTATGTTACAATGAAATGCATATCAACAATATTCTAAGTACAAAAAGTACAAATTTCAGTGACTCTCATGGCCAAATAAAACCTATCATTTTATATAGTTATCTTCATATTCATATGGTTGTCGATATGAATGTGTGTTTCTGTTTCATACAAAACTATGTGGTTTGTCATAAATTTCCTTAATTTTGGAAAACATTTATTACTACCAACAAAATTAGCACTGTTGCTGTCAAAACCTGTGCTTCCTATTCTATCCCGTAATATGGCAAGATCTGTTAACTTTGCTAATCAACGTACAGTAGTAATACAGTAATGCAATTTAGGGTTAAGCTTATATTTTACAATAAAAAAAGTTTGAGCAAATTTAATATAAGACAAATTTGATTATAAAAACTGAATAATGTTATAATACGCTTATGATAGAAATATATAAACATGCCAATGACTCGAACTGAACTGTGACGAATTTAGAGAGTTATTCACGAAAAATAAATCTTTGTTTAAAAGTAATATATTAAGTTCACCGTAGCGAAGCACGGGCAAACTTGCTAGTAATATATATATATATGTATGTATGTATATATATATATATATATATATATATATGTATATGTATGTATATGTATATATATATATATATATATATATATATATATATATATATATATATATACATATATATATACATATATATACACATATATATACATATATATATATATGTATACATATATATATATATATATATACATATATATATACATATATATATATATGTATTTATATGTATATATATATATATATATATATATATATATATATTTATGTGTGTGTGTGTGTGTGTGTGTGTTTGTACTTGTTTTGATTTAAAAAATAATTCTACAATTTTTTCTTACTGTCTTGCTATTGAATTTCACGTTCAGCTGATTCCTTAGATAAAATTGGTCAAATAATTATATCAATTACAAAGCCACGTTAAGTTGCAGTTTTTGCAAATGATAGTAAATAAATTCCTGCCTTTATTTTTTTTTATATTACACCATCTGATGTTTAAATATACAGCATTTCACCATGTGGGATTAAGCTGTAATTTTAAAAAAAGAGTTTAACCAGAATTTAATACTTTCTTTAACTATCAGGATTCTATAGCATTTATTTAACTCTTGCGATCTAAGCTAGAGAATCACACAAGTCAGAATGTCTCTCCAGAAGAAATTCAAGTCTGTGATCTATAAAATTCCAGTTTATGTACATTAGTGTTCTATTTATGAACTTTGTATATTTATTAGTATTTATTTAGCATAAATGATGGTTAATATGTTAAAGAAAGAAATGAAGGAGTTATTTCAAATTTTGAGCCGGAACATTTTAAATATGGCTGTCTATCTAAGAAAAGTGTTCGCTCTTTCTATAATAATATCTTGTATTATTTTGAAGTTTTTGTTAATATTACGATATCCCTACATATTCTCAGAGTATTTTATAAAGAATTGTTATAAGTACTCAAACCTCTGACTACAGTGAAAGTCATATGGTCAAAACAGTTCTAATTTGAAATTTTTAGATATTTATTAGTGTATTTTTATTAGAAATGCTAGTGAATGGGTTTAAATATTGACTGAAGGTATGATTTAAAAATTTATTTTAGACCCTTTTATTTAAAGCTTCCTATTTCAGAAGAAAAATGCATTCTCTTTCTATATTAATTTTCTTCTATAATTTTATAATGTTTGATAATTAAAAGTAGTTTCGCATAAATTTTTATTTAATTTACACATACATTTTAAAAATTTTTATTTTTTAAATATCTAATATTTTTAAATTTTTATAAAAATTTTATATTTTTGTTTTTTTATATTTTTTTTTGTAGTTAGTTTTTTTTTTTTTTTTTTTTTTTTATGTTTATTTTTTTATTTTCTATTTTTTTTTTTTTTTTGTGTTTTCTTTTTTTAATAATTTAATTTAAATTATTTTTTTTTATTTGTTTAAATTATTTTATGTATTAGTAAATTTTTTTGTTATTATTTATTATTTTTTATATTTAAAAAATTTGATGAGTGTTTTGGTAGTGTAGAAAGTTATTTTTTTAATTTTTAAGAAAAATTTTAAAAAATTATTAAAATACACAAAACTCTCAGTCTACAGGGATACATATAATTAAAATTTATGATACCTGGAATGTTAAAATATTTATTAAGGTATGTTTAGTAAAAATAAGCGTTAATGCCTTTAAGTAATAATAATATAATTAAATTTATTGTCCCATATAATAATATATGGCTGTCTATTACAAGAGAAAAGCTCTTTCTATTTCTAATTTATTCCTATAGTTTTAGTATGTATCAACATTATATGAATAATGTTATAAATAGCAAATATATTTAGCATGTAATATATTTAAAATAAATGATTGTAAATAGGTTAAATTATTGATAAATAAAAATAAATTTTGATTATGAATTTGGATTTGCATTATTTTATGTAGGCAGTCTATAACGCTAGAAAAGCTTTCACTCATTCTACAATAATTTTTCCAATCCTTTTTACCGTATTTTATCATTACATAAATAATATGATGAGTAACAAATGCACTAAATATAAATCTAACATCAGTTCTTGAAAATCTGATTGTTACAGAAATATTTTTAACGTTTCAGTGCAATTGATTTAAAACTTTCAATTTTAATATTTAATTGCAGTATTCTTCAAATCCATACAATTTTAAATAAAGTAATGTTAAGATAATTAAGTTATAAGAGAAAATTCACTTTTCTTGGCTTTCAACATAATGCATATTTTACGTTTATAATTTAATTCCTTTTGAAGCATTTTTCAAGCAATTTGCTGTTGAATGCTTATTTGCCGTCTCTTCACCCCATCTATGCGCTGTTAGTTTTTCTTTCCCGTTTCGTAAATAAAAAAAAACATAGTGTTTGCGTTTCCAACGCACCATATATTACGCCAAATCTCTCTGATAAACACGTTAACACCATATCTCCACTTTTGGCGTAGTCGATAAAACAATGACAAGTCGCTGGCGCTATTACATTTATTGCTTCGGGGCGGTCTTTAGGTCCTTTTCTTAACGGAACATATTCGCATCTAAGATGAAATGCGTACAGATGGAATTCTGCCAAGTTTCTTCTTTTTTTCATTGTTCTGGATTTCGTTTTTTTTTTACCCTTTCTGGTGTTATTCGTAACGTTTTGTTGCAGCTTTTTCCCCCTCTAATGGCAACCAGCTGTTTCTTTTCCATGCCTTGTTTTAATCCCCAGTAAATATATCTCCCCCTTTTCTAAGGCAATTTTTACTTCATAAATTAAAATTTACTTTTCAATTTAAATACCCGCTTGTATGATTGATGGGCAAGCGGCTTTTATGAAGTTGTTATAAAAATGTCTAAATTGATTTATTTGAATATTTCGCTCGGATTAATAGCAGAAATCTTTTGGAATTATCTGAAAGGTTTTTGCTCACTTTTTACATCTGTTTTGAAATAAAATGTATCATTATTATTTATTTTCAATGTATATTTTTTTCTACGAACATGTTTTTAACTGAATTTAAAAGGAAAATAATTATTTAACATGCATAAATGTAATTTCTTACAATTAAACTGTATAGAGTGATTTCATGCAACGTCATGAACGGCTTTAATGCCCTTCCAATTCACTTTCAAGATTATGATAGCCAATAGGCAACCAGTAAGCTACCCTTCCATTTGAAATTAAAGCCAGAATCATAATGATGAGATGTTACTGCTGACTGAAATCACCCTGTTACATTTAACACGAGTTTAATTCTTTTCTGTGGCATCTCACATCAGATTTTTGCACTCTTTATAAATCTCTAGTGGAAAGAAATGTTTTATTTTTTATCTATTTTGAATTTATAATAAAATATGAATATTGATAAAGAAAATGTAAAAATTACATAATTATCCCAAAAGCATGAACTAGTTTTACATTTACAGTTTTAATTATATGTGTCTGTTTTATATATTTTGATTGCCTAATCGTAAATCCACAGGCGGGAATGTAATATTATGAATAAAACATTAATGCCGATATATCAAACCACGAAACAAGGAATTTACCTTGTTAGGAACTCATCAAACTAAAGTGTAACTTTTCTGTAAACTTCAATATTTCATACTAAACTAAGAGAAATATAAAGGCGTATTGGAGTATAAATTGCATTTTAATTAGCTATTGTATAAGTAATTATTACATTGTATTTATCGGATTGAAATACAATTTATGTGGTAAATTTCACCATTTCATACAAAACTAAGAGAAATATAAAGGTGTACCTGGAGTAGATTGCATTTTAATTAACTATTCTATAACTAATTCTTACATTGCATTTATCTGGTAGAAATATAATTTATCTGGTATACTTCAATATTTCATACTAAACTAAGAGAAATATAAAGGCGTACTGGAGTAGAGATTGCATTTTAATTGGCTATTGTATAAGTAATTCTTACATTGCATTTATCTGGTTCAAATACAATTTGCCTGGTAAACTTCAATATATCATACTAAAACAAAAGAAATGTAAAGGTGTACCTGGAGTAGATTGCATTTTAATTAACTATTCTATAACTAATTCTTACACTGCATTTATCCGATTGAAATACATAAAATAGCAATAAAACTAAGAAATAAAAATTTTAAATTGAATAAGCATAACAGAATGTATAATTGAATGTATAATAAAAATATGTATAAATACTTTATAAATTAAAATTTTATTTTTTTTTCCTTTTTCAATTCATCGGTTACATCAAGTTTTTTTTTTTTTTCAGATTTAAAAGACTGTCAACTTGGATGTTTGATTTGGTTGCATCGTGAAAGCACGAGTGTTTGGTGAAGTCTACATCATAGTAATCTGTGTAGTGAGAAGTGAGTATTATCCGTCCAGAAAATGTTGAACAAAAAACCACTGAGGCTTGCATTCCATTATTGCTAAAGACCATTTAGCAAATGATTACCATACAACTCTAGCTCATTCAGTGATTGCAATTTGTAGGGATAACGATTCAATATCCCGTCGAATATCCGTTGAATTTATGAATGAGTCACATCCGATATGTTAGAAGCTTTGCAAGAAATGCTCCACCCTGTGTACGATTTCACCGTCGTTTTATTTTCGCCTAAAGATTTCCACCACAGTAATGTGGTCTTTTGCCGATAAAGGACAGTTATACCGTGTTCCGATTCTTCAGCTAGCCGGTTATTTTAACCGTTTTACCAGCTGCAATTTGTCAGCACACGATATGCGGCAAACTGTCTTCTTTCTCAGTCGTTTTACCATTTAAAATAATCGCATTGTAACAATAGTCATTCAAATGAAACAATCTTCAGCAACAACACTCATTAAGGTAAGGGTAACGTTATGAAATTCGCTGCGACGTAAGTGGAAATATTACCACGTGCACAAGCAGATATCGCTACTTCCGTGTCGGAGAAATAAATTAAATTCTAACCTTTCTTTTTCCCAAATGGCATTATGTGAATGGCATTACATCTTCTGCCATTTCGTAGTAAAAGCTGAATTGTGTCCAAAATTTCAGCTTAAAGTGTTGATATTCTTATTTCCTTTATGTATTCATACTTGGTACGGTGTAAATAAATTAATTTTGTAAAAGCTGTGTTCGTCATTTTTCTTCAAATTGAATTTCTAATATATCACAGTCTCTTATTGAAAGATTTATTGCACAAATTAGTTGAATCTCTCAGATGTCAGTTTACTTTAAGATTTTTTTCTTCTAAGCACAATCCGACATATATGTTTAAACTGCAAAACTTTATAATTATTCCGTCTCTTTTTATACATTTTTAAAGTTTATCAGACTTTTCTCTCACCCTATATATAAATATACTAGCTGCTTCGCACCCAGCCTTCGGTCTGGGTAATAAATGTATTCCAATAAAGTTTTGAAATCAATACTATAGATTAAAACATTCATAAAAAAAATCAATCAAGTGTGATGCAGAATGTTAACGAATATGATAGTTTATTAGCAACTGTACACGTACATGTACTGTGTTGCCCATGAGCCGCTGAATAATAATTTCAAATGCCATGACTTGCCTTACTGTAGGAGTCGAATTTTAACATATTGTGAATAGTAATGTATACGAACTGTTTTGAATGTCATAATTCATTTCACAATTTTATTATTAAAAATTTGTATAAATATTTTTTAAAACGAGTATAAATTGCAAGCAAATGTAATTAATTACGTTCCCTTTTTTACATGTCCTTTTTTCAGTGTATAAAATAGAAGTTCCTTTTACGATATGTTGAAGCAAAAAAATGCCCAAAATATTATTCTTTTTTCAAATCATTTTAAATAATTCAATGTGTTTCATCTATCCTATGGGCTTAAATTAAGTAAAACATGAAAAAACTTTAAAAGATAGATAATATCTATTTATTTTAGCGCTATAGATGAAGTGTAGGTCTACATTTGCAGGTTCTGAAAGTTTTTGAATTTTTCTCAATTCAAAATTTTTGAATATTTATTTTTCACATTTATATATTTTTTTATTTTTGAAATCTTTTTCACATTATTTTGCAAACATTTTGGTTGCTAACTGCAAAACAGTTGACCTGTAAGAAATATTGAATACAGAGTACATATGTCTAATTGAAATTTAGTTAGCATGATTGTAATTACGGTATTTTAATGGTGGAAATAGTTTAAGCGTCCAGCGTCCAGCGGTTCGCGAGGAGATAGACGCACATACAAACATAAAAACATAGATAGTCCAAGTCAAATTTTAATATATAAGATCAAAACTACTTAAGAATTGGGTTCCCCTTGGCAAATTTGGCGAAAATATTGGCGATATTTACTAAAACACAAAGGTAATCCATCCAAACAGTGTATTTCTTGCTTTTTCTGGCAACTTTAATTAATGCACAATGAGCCATCGTAATACAATTATATACTCACACTTAGTTAAAGAAAACGACTTAAAAACCGGACATTTATATTTATGGGCAATTAATCCCTTAACAGTTTACAAACGCAACAGCTCCAAATTATCAAAAATCAGCCATAGTGTACCATTAATGGTTTGTTATATCTAATTTTTTTAAGCATTGCGCAGTTTTAATATATAAGAAAAGAGTTACACAAGGAGAAATACCATATAAATTATAATATAAATACTGATTGTTTGGACACGGTGAGATCAGGAGTAAATGTTAGGCAACCATACTTAAACCATTATTGCCAAGTTGGATGGGGAAACCCAGTTCTTTAGTCAATCCCATAATCTCATTGCAATATTTATTTGCCCAAATTAGTTGAATCTCCCACATGTCAGCTCCTTTGTTTTCTTTTAAACATAATTTAACTTGTTTGTTTCAAGTGCACAACTTTACAGTTATTCCTTTTGTTTTTATACATTTTTAAAGTTTATAAGACTTTTTGCTCACCAGATATATAAATATACCTTTTATCATTTAATGTTCAAGCATTTGAGTACATATGTGTATGTATTTTCATACAAATCTTGTTCTATATAGTTTCTCAATAGTCAAAATGTAATTGATTATTTAAACTATATAATAAAATGGAATTTGAAAAGATTGATAATTTTTAACATACTTGTCATGTTTCAAATTCATTTTAGGATAAAAATATAAAAGCGAATGATATTTTGCCGCCGTTAATTGTATGTAAAGTAGCAATACCGAGCTGCACTCACCGTTGATCAGTTATTAACCTTCTTCAGCCCATATGATGAACTTTTGTTGCAACTTAGAAAATTGTTTCCGTATAAAATGAGAAGTTGTTAGTCTCTTTTATTATGACACTTCCAGGATTTAATTAGGTAGTAAAATTTTATGATTACCTCTTAAATTAGAAATATTTCTGGAGAAAGGGGGTGGTCTGTTTATATTTACTAGATTAAGTATAATCTAAAAATTATTTTAAAAATATTATTCTAACTGCATTCAGGTAGCGAATAGTAAGTGAACATGATCCTAATGGCTCTCAAGCTTCTAACCTTTTTTTTATTTATTCGTTAAAGAAAATTTATTACCAGTAAAAAATATGAAATAGTTTTGTACGAAATAACCGTATCAGATAACCGTAATTTTCCTCAAATTACAGCAAAATAAATTAAATGACATAATTTTGGGGACAAATATGATAAACTAATACAGAAATATTGTTATTTATATCAAATACCATGAATTCCATATCCCTCAGAGTCCTTTGAATATCACAGATCTCTTACAGTATCTGAGAAATAGCTACAAATGTCGCGAAATTGCCAAAAGTTTTCATTGGAAGGTACCTCTATTTATTGAAAAAATGACAAATTAAATATTATGTATAGGTTGAATTTTGGGCTTCCAAAATTCCAGAACTCAATTCGTGAGCCACAGGAGTTAATCAATATACGCATTATATCTTTATTATTTTTATTTCCAGAATTTTAACTTTGTTAAAAAATTAATCAGAAATCATTATTTTATTGAAGCAATCTACATATCGTTCAAATAAAAATCACATTAAATGTCAGATATATACGTAATAAGCTTACAAGTTTACATTCTTTAATCTGAATTCGAATCATTATACACATCTGAAACAATGTAAACATTTTATCAACTTATTACGGAACAAATATATTAGTGCGGCATAGGTGGGGATTTTAATTCCCAAAAGTTAATGCCATCAAATATTTCTGCAGTTGACATTATACATAGATATTAAACTCTTTGTCAAAATCCCCTACATCGCTGAAGATCTAATAAAGCTTTCACAATGAATAGAGCCCCCGTAATGATCCGCTACGAAATCCATATATTCCGATGGCTCAATTCAAACAGTTAGCTACAGGACAATCGATAATTTGATTTCTAAAAATAAGTGGCCGCTAGAAATTTATAATTTGTCCTCAGGAATGAGCAGCTAATAAAACTTTGGTAATGACTTATGTATAATGATGCCTCTGTGCAAAGTTCATAAATCCACGGCTGTCCGATAAATTGTGTTCAAACATTTCGCTGTCAGACAATCAATAATTTGAGCTCGGAAAACAAGCTATTAATTATTCGCAACCCAAAATATTTCTTTTGTGTTAGGTTATTGCACTACTTCAGGAGAATGGGTATACATGTAAAGTTTAGTTGTTTATATTACGGAAAAATATCTGGGCAGAGTGTCATGCGGCTTGAAAAATACTTGCAGTTCAAAAAGCCACATTATATTAAAAATATATTAGTGTTTCAAAACAAAATGTAAATTTAAGGCAAATTTTAAATGATTACATAATTTATTTTTGTACGATATTTTTCTAAAAAATAACGACGTTTTCATAGACAATTATATCTTTAAACAAATGATATACATTTAAAGTAGTCGTCCCATAAAATAATTAAAAAAATAGATACGTCTATATACTGCAAATCAACAGGCTTTTTATTAGTCAACATTTTTGTTAGTTATTCGCAACCCAAAATATTTCTTTTGTGTGAGGTTATTGCACTAGTTCAGGAGACTGGGTATACTTGTAAAGTTTAGTTGTTTATATTACGGAAAAATACCTAGGCAGAGTGTCATGCGGCTTGAAAAATACTTGTAGTGCAAATATTAGCAATATATTAGAGTTTCAAAACAAATTGTAAATTTAAGGCAAACTTTTAATGATTACATAATTTATTTTTACGATATTTTCCTAAAACATAAGGATGCTTTTCATAAACAATTACATCTTCAAACCAATAATATACATTTAATGTAGTCGTCACATAAAAGAATTGAAAAAAATAGATACGTCTATATATTGCAAATCAACAGCATTTTTATCAGTTATTCGCAACCCAAAATATTTCTTTTACTTGAGGTTATTGCACTACTTGAAGAGAATGGGTATACATGTAAAGTTTAGTTGTATATATTACGGAAAAATATCTAGGTAAAGTGTCATGCAACATGAAAAATACTTGCAGTGCAAATATTAGCAACATATTAGAGTTTCAAAACAAATTGTAAATTTAAGGCAAACATTTAATGATTACATAATTTTTTGTACGATAATTTCCTAAAAAATAACGGCTTTTTATAAACAATTATATCTTCGAACCAATAATATACATTTAAAGTAGTCGTCACATAAAAGAATTAAAAAAAATAGATATCTCTATATATTGCAAATTATTTATTATTTGCATTTTTTTTACTCAACATTTTTGTTAGTTATTCGCAACCCAAAATATTTCTTTTGCCTGAGATTATTGCACTACTTGAAGAGAATTGGTATACATGTAAAGTTGAGTTGTTTATATTACTGAAAAATATCTAGGCAGAGTGTATGCTAATTTAAAAATACTTGTAGTGCAAAAAACCGCATTAAAATTTGCATTACATTGGTGTTTCAAAACAAATTGTAAATTTATGGCAAATTTTTAGTGATTGCATAATTTTTTATGTGTTATATTTTCTAAATTATAACGAAGCTTTTTTATAAATAATCAGATCTTTAAAACAATAATATGCATTTAAATTAGTTGTCTTGTAAAAAAATTGACAAATAATTAGATACATCTCTATTTTGCAAATTAACAGAATTTTTATTAGTCTGCTTTTTAAAATATTATTCAAGGTGACGTACACAGTCTTTTTCTTCTCTGTGAATTCAACTTCGTACCCAAGCGTTTATTCTCTACTTGCTCAACATATACAATAATCTGAGATTGAAAAAGTTCATTAACAACGTAAAAACTGCAGCTGACCAACACAACATATTAAATCTACAAATATATACACCAGTGAATGCAGATATTAAAAGAAACTTAATAAATATATTTTGAAAATTTTCTCTAACATTTTGTGTAATATTCTTTCAACTAAACTCCTTGGAACAGCAGCTCCTAGGGGGCCAAATCCTACTTTGCTAATCTCCTTTTCCGAAACCAAAGCACCTAGTGTGCAATGTATATGTTAGGTGGTCAACCTTACACGGAATCGCTAGTGTTTATTGCCCAATCATGCTTCGACTACAGTTTGTCTACCCACCGAAGGACTGAAAGCGGAAGAATCAACCTAGCTCAGTCCAGAGGTCGAACCTCGGAACTGTGTCGTGGTTCACCAAACATCGAGTGCTACTCCAACGCCACTGGGCTACGTTTTAATCTTAGATTCACGAAAATAGCTCTGTCGTTATATGTCGCCATTGAAGTTTTCTATTGCTAAGAATTTCAAGGCAGAAAAATTTATTCACTACCAGCAGAACATTTTGTACTACAAGCATAATATTTTGTATCAATGCAATGTCTTTATCAATTCAATAATTTTAATATGCCTATGAATTTCAAGAAAAATTTGAACTAGAGTGCTGGGTCCAGGATGTTCCGAGAGTTAAACTTTCTATAAACAGTTTTGTGATCAATCTTTTATAGAAAGTTAGATGAATGATTTGGAGAGATATGGTCTACACTTTTTATTACACGAGGACTAATGAAACCAAGACCTGTTTCAAGTTGATTTCTAAAGGCTGCTAACATACTTAACAGAAGCAGGATACAAGCATATGAGCATTATGAATAGCAGTGCATTACCCATTCAGGCATTGTTCGGCTTTTGCCATTTATAAAAAAACATGCTATTTATAAAAGCATATTCCAAAAACTTAATAGAAATAACACGTTAGATAACACTCGATGAGGGACAGGCGTATTTAAATTATTATACTACAAATATAATTTTTTATTACTTAATTGATGGAATATACCACAAGAAATAACTTCGTCAATGTAAGGAAAAAATTCCCAAATGCAGAATGAATCTGAACTATAGGATTTTGTTACAACGGAAATCAAATTTGTAAGTAGTTTAATGGAAAGTAAATTTAATTCACTGTACTACCAACAGAATATTTTACAGATAATTTGTAAAAAGGAAAATTCAGCCTTATATTGAAAGCTATTCTTCCAGTGGTCACAATATGGAATCTAACAGTTTCCTTCTTGATAGCCGTCTGTTTTTAAAAAAGACAAAACAATCATTCTATAGGTAATTTTTTTAAGCACGTAAGATTTTCCTCATCTTTTGTACGAAAAAAAAGATGAGCATCTGACGTAAGCTACTTCTGTATAAGATTGTTCTAACACCTATATTTTTGTATGGGAATCTGCAACATACACTCATATTCAAAAGTTCAACAGTGCAAAACAAAGTACATCGTCTAAATCGCAGAGCTCCCTGGTACTATCCTAATTTTTAAGCCCATTGTGATGCCAAAATTGATTTAACTAAAGCAGTTACCGTAAATTTTGTTTTGAACATTTTTTCTTGATCTCGTATAAAGTAAAAAAGGACTAAAAAGAAAATATCCTAGTCTATGACCCCAGAGAATTTTTCAAAAGTTTGTGAAACCTAAAATAGTCTCACATTCCTTTATTAAACCTACTCCAATATAATCTCACAGGAATTTTTAAAGTTAATCATTTTAAGTTCAATTTATTTTGTTAATTAATTCACTTGTTATTAACAAATTAATTCAATTGTTATTAAACTTTGAGTTGAGAAAGTTAGTATCACAAGGTCAAGAAATTTTTGAGGAAAAATTCAGAATAAAGGAAAAATTAATTCTATTATTAAAAAAGTAAATTATCCCTTGCCATTCTTTCCAATTTTAACAAATCTCCATATCATTTCTCTTTTATCTATTTTAAACTTAACAGGTTTTTTGGTTTTAAAGAAGGTACTAAAATATATAATTTTATATGAATCAGTTTCATTATTTTTCAAACATTCATAACTATTAAATTCTCAATCATAGAATTTTTTAGTAATTAATATAATATCTATATTTCAAAAGAAAATTGATCAGTGTTAGAGTGGATGCAACTCATATAAAAAGGAATTGTATAATTATTATAAGGAAGTTTTACAAAGACATTTTACTCTTTACAACTAAAAATAGATTCGAATTTGAATTAAGATCAAAATATATAACTGGAGTTGAGACAATTTCAGACTTTATAAAACGTTTAAAATATAATGTCCCTAGAATGTATTTAGTTAGAGATTCATTTTATTATTCGTGATTGACTTCATAAGACATTTTCTGAAGGTATAGAATTAGAAGATTATGACCAATATAATAATTTCTATCGAATTGAATCTATAAAAACTTATTATATATATATATATATATATATATATATATATATATATATATATATATATATATATATATATATATTTATATGTAGTAAGTGCAAGTTACATCTACTATAAAATTTCCTTTAAACTGAAAAATTTCACTTGTCATTTTATTTCAGTTATTTTGAAAATCCATTTTAATCGTTTGGAGCAGATGTTCAAGGTAACTGTTGTTGAATCAACGCATACGCAAACTTTGTTCTAAATTCTGACCAGTAGAATTCTTTTCCAAAAAAATCGTTTGATTCTGTGTGGGTTTTTTTCAACATCCTGAGACCCCGTGCATTATTTGGAGGGTTTACTATGGCCAGACAAAAATCGATCTTTTGGGATATAGTATTTATTTTTTTAAATTAAATTTTAAAAAAAGTTTAAATGAAAGGTTATATACTAAAATTGAAATGTGTTCTAGGATAAACATTTTCTATCAAATATTTTTTGGAAACATGTTTGTAAAAGACAAATGTGAATTGAATATTTCTATGGGAATTATTTTAAAGTAGTTGATAAATGAAATATTTAGTTGTACCACTGAAGACGTAGGTTCAGAATTTAACTTAAAAATACTTTTTGATCTTAAAGTTTTAGAAAATCTTCACGCCTTTATTAGATTTCAACCCCATGATTAATATCATAATTGAATTAAATATTATTGTACTTTTTTTTACTTTTACAGAAAAATGGGATTGGATAAATAACAGGATACATTGAATTTTATAGATTTATGAAAATAAGTTCGTGGTCACAATGCCCTCCAAAATTCCAAACAATGTCTCCAACAATAGAGATGGCAGGCAAAGCTTCGGGGGATTCTTCTGCTTAACCTTTGCAGGCCGAATTCAGATCCAGATACACTTTAAATTATTTTTTGCTTACCTTGCCTTCTAATGCTTCAGTTAAAATATGTTAGTCATTTAATTGTGGAAAAAAAATTTCTTTTACGATTTTCATGATGTTCCATTTTGGGAACATTGGCCACTTCTGACTCTACACTGGATTCACAAATTGAGCAGAATGGTGTAAATATTAAATATTAAATAATAAGAAAAATAATTAGAATGAATTTAAAATTTATTTTTAAATTTAAGGACAGATATTAATAAAGTTTAAAAATTATATATTTAAATGAAAACATTTTCTTAAACAAATATCAAAAACATAAATTTATACCTTTATGTCATGGCATATTGAAAATCAATGGAGATGTAATTTTTTCTTGTACTCATTGCAAGCTAATCTTGCATTTAATGTGCACTGTGCACATCTACCTTGTGTTGTTTCTACAAGAAAATGGCCATCCCTTTTTCTCTGTGATATCCTGAGGCCTAACTTTCCTTGGTGCAAGAGCGGTTGTAACTTGTAGTTCACAGAAGTTCACAGACAAAAAAAAAATTAACACCTTTCAAAATAATATCTGAGAAGCAAACTCACTAGACTGCTTATAGAATTGAAATGCCTTTCATAAAATTAGGAAATTCCCCTTCATTTCCTACCCCTTTCAAGAAATGCTCTCCGTAGAGGAAATTATTTCGTCGAGTATAGCGGCAACAGTCCATTGTTCCCAATTGGGAACATCAATAATTAATAAATTATTCCAGGTACGTTTCTGATTATTAATGTCGAATTTCATATTTTTTAAATAAATTAAAGTTGTTTTAAGGATACCAATCGGATTTTAGAAGCATTAGATGTTTTTTTTTTACATTTATGTGAATTTTTAATATGTGCTCTATAGAAAATGATGAAAAGGGTCATTTTTATGATTTTTTTTTACAGTTTTCTATTAATCATAGAAATATAGCTTTAAATTTAAAACATCGAGTAGTACTTATACTACATTTGTTATTTTTTTGTATCCATATTGATAATATTTAACTTTAACTAATTTTATTAATATTATGTTTCCTTTTGGGAACAATGGACTGTAAAAGGTTAAACCGTGTTTCCAAATTACGAGAACTGCTGAATAGAATAATCTTTTCCTCATATTAGGTGCTATCATAAAAAGTGGATAAAACAAACTTTCGGTTTGATTGTGGAGAATGCTATAAGAAACAATTACATTGGAAATAATAATTAGTGATCTAGTCTTTCTACACATAAACGAAAAATATAAAATCTCTATCAAAATTTTTCTCTTAATTTCACGCATTGAAATAGTAAAAGTCTTTATTTAAGATACAACTATTTTATTTTTTCATATGATTCCCATAATATATTGAATAATACTGAGCATGTAATTAACAATTAGTTGCTTATATCATTTATTGTATCCATATGCAAGGAATAAATATCAAATTTCTCTGTTTTTTTTTATAACAAACGTAATATTTTTATAAAATTGAATTTTAAAGATATCTGTTAACCCATATCTGAGTTTTTCAAATAATAAATGAACAATGTTAAAAATAGAACAAAAGTATACATTTAAAAAAGGCTATATTCTAAGTAACTGTTGAATGTTTAAAATACACTGAAATAATGCATTTAGAATTTCAGTCTGTATTTTGAAAACATATATTTATTTACAACACTATTTTATTACCCATAATTCGCATACGTTTCGATATATATTTGCTACACTGTTGTTCTTTATTTTATTTATTTAGATAAACAGCACCAGGTGTTTCGATAAAGGAAGGCCAATTTTTTATGGCAACCCTGGTCTATGAGAGAAATTCAATCGTTTGAACTAGTACAGGAGCTCATATCAGATTCATTAGTATTGCGTTATACAGCTATTTATCACTTGCTTTCCCAAACAATTTTCTTAAAATGGATTCTATCATTAAAAATTATACAACCTCCACAATCCGAAGATTGTCAAAGGTTGAAGAGGACACCAAAACAAATGTAAGTGTATTTAATTTATTTTTTACTAATATTTGTACATTTTAATCGCCTGTGTAGAATTTAAAAAGTTGGTTTAGCCTCTGACGTTCTGAAACACGACGAACCATTAATGTAGCCTCTATTTTATGGCAAAAATTTGACCACTTCCTGATGGTCACCTAGGACGATGGTTTACAGGTTGTCTCCACACACTGGACCACTAAATGAGATACGAATATATTTTATGTGCCCCAGTCTCCTTTAACCCCTTTAGTGATTTGCCCGTACGACGTACGGGCACAGCTTTCGGGCCTTTACTGATTTGCCCGTACGGCATATGGGCAATCTGATTTCAATTTCGCTTGCACTGTTTCGGCCATATTTTTTTCCAATTTTAGTAACAAATTATTCGTATAGACGACCATAGTTGTCTAGTAAATGATTGTTTGCAGTTTATTGTATTTTCTACTCTGATTGGTTCAAAAGAGCGGATTTTTTCGCATGTTTTGTATCAGAAGACGAATTGTTATCTTTCAGTGTATAGCTTTCTAATTATATTTTACTAACCACCTGATAAATTTATTAATGTAAGAATAGAATAATATATTTTTACTTTTAAATAATAGATAATTGAGAGAGTATGGAACTAATTTCTTGTGATTCGAATTGTGACTCGGAATCAGAAACTGAATTATCTGTAAATGATAGTACCGAAAGTTTACTAGATTATCTAGATAGTAATAACTTTGATAGTAGTACAGATGGAATCAGTCAAGCAAGACAATTTTTAAAATTAATTGTGATAATCCTTCGGATCCGCCTCCTAGATTTGCTTTCACTGGAATTCCAAAAATTAATTTGGATATCGATGAGACTAAAGGTAAACTTCAGTTCTATGATGCTTTCATAGAAAGAAAAAAAGTTGTAATAAATGCTTAAAAATATTAAAAATGTTAATTTTAATGACATATCTTTACTTAAAAATGTAAAATGAACAAAAAATGCAATAAAAAATGTGACATCTTTTTGACCGAATTCTGGTAAAAAATGAAATTGTCAAAGGATTAATGACCACGGTGGATCTTATGCCGGCTCGATCCCTGAAACCCCAGCCTTTCCGTTGCGAGATCGCGGCATTTACAGACTGAGCTACCAAGTTTTGAGACAGAATTAAGTAAAATATCTCAAGTTGTTTATTTCAATCATTCTGAAATTTGTGAACACTTGTTCCTTCCACATCAATATCCCAACAAAAAGGGCTATACCTCTTTCACACCATCGTCAATTGTTTACCACAGTAGTACTGGCCCTGATGGTGAACTTGGTCGAGGGTTCACGTGTTGTATCCACACAGTGGGAAACTAAATGAGCACAGCACGGAGGTACATCCATAGAGTCTACTGCGAACTTTAATGGTGAATCTGGCTGATTTTGATGTTTAAAAAAAAAACTGCTTCAGAATCCATCCTTTGTCAAGATCATTTTCTCGTCTACCATCATCAATATCGATAAGCCATACCTCCTCAGAAGAGGGATAAAGGCTTGCAGTGGACCATAGTAGGGAGAAGGGTCTTAAGTAACAGACAGTTTATCAACAATCGAACGTTTTTTATTTTATGTAAGATAATGTGAAAACTCTATAGGTTTCTAACGTAATCGTACCATGCAATCAAATATTAAGTATGCATCCAATCTAATTTTTTATTATTTTATTTTTTCAGTTGGACGACGCTTCCCCAAAAAGAAAGAATTTGGCCCCCACCACCACACCGGCACCAACCCGGCAGCCGCCGAAAAGGCGGGCAAGTCCCGTGAGTATTATTTACACATATTCTTTTTTTCTACTAGATTATTTGTGTACTTCGAAAGTAGAGATATGCGAAAAATTCAAAAGTTTACAAGAGAGTATAGTAAAGAATTTTTGAAGAATAATTGGGATTTGTTTAGCGAAAGGCCTTATACAAGTGGAAACTCAGACTCTGTAAACATATGAAAATATTAGAAATAAGAAGCTTTGCGTCCAAATGAGAGGTTTTATCATGTTAATTAATAGTTACTTTCCAATTTCGCTAAATCTCTCAACTTTAGGAAATTGAAGTAAGGCTTTTAGCACCTAATAGAGAAGAACATTTCATACACGAAAAGTCTCGATTTAAAGAAATGTCCATAGTGTCCTTTAAAATGCAATTTGAGTACATACTTGAATACTTACATTACTTTTACATATTTCAATAAAAATAACATTTTGAAGAACTCAAACTGTGCTAAATGCAAACTATTTTGAAATATGTATTGTTTATTTTTATCTTTATACATTAGTGACAATCATTCGTAATTTGATCTGGGCAGTGGTTATTCCTCGAAATTAGTCTTATTGTGAGGAACGCGAAATTCCTATGTTTTCCTACTCATTATCACTCACTGTCGCAGCTGTTTTGTAAATTTACAGGAGAAGTTTTTATAGCAAACAGAAGCTAAATATTATTTTTTATTTTATGAACTCAAATTAAGTTAAAATTCAGCAATAGATTCCATTTCAAAGTCTAAAATATACTGTTTTTTGATGTGGAATTTTTTTATACAATGTCTAACATATTTAAGCATGAAAACATCAGATACATTTACGGTTTAAATATTCAGAATATTTTATTATTTTATATTTATGGAGATATGTTTTACATTTATGCAGATATATTTTACAAAAATAAAATTATATATTCTACAAAAATTTTATTTTAATACACATATTTAACATTCATCTGGCGAGTACAAAAATTCCTTTCTTTTTTCGCTTTGTGAACAATTCTTGTATTACTTTTCAAAATAAACTTTTTGAAATGACAAATATATATAATATTTTAAAGTTAAACTATTATCAAATAACATAATAAAAATCCATTTTTATTAATAAAAAAAAATTCATTCTGATAGGTGCAGATTTTTTATTTTATTTTATCATAAATCCAAAAAAAAACTAATTATAATGAAAATATTCAGTTCGAAATGTGCTATATACATTGTAATACATTGATAATTTAAATTTTGAACACTATGATAGTACTTAAAATCGTCATTGCATCTAGTTACGTGATGTATATATTTAAAATATATTTTATTTCATTTTTTAAATAAATTAGAAATTAATTGCCTGCCTTGTATGAAGTTGATTCATTAGATAATAAAATGTAGTTATTTAAATACATTTTAAAAAATTTATTTTAAGAAAAATGTAATTCTTAAATGTTTGTGTTACTTCCAGTTATTTACCGGCATAAGAAATCATTCTGCAAGTTGAAGAATTTTTTGTTATTATAAACAGAAGGATAAATAAAAAATAATTTTGTGATTTCAAAAATGATGTTATGTAAAGAAATAACTTTATCTTTAATGGTACTATATCCCCTTAATACCTATATACAAAGATAATTTGAAAATTAAATTGCTTTAAAACTAATTTTTCAGGGTTAATGTTACTCCCAGTTATTTACTGGCAAAAGAAATCATTCTGCAAGGTACACAATTTTTTGTTATTATACACAAAAGGATGATTTAAAAATAATTTTATGAATTGAAAAAAAAATGATGTTGTGTAAAAAAATAATTTTATCTTCAATAGGAATGTATACAAAAATAATTTGAAAATTAAATTTAAACTCTATGATAATACTGGAAATGATCGTTGTATATAGTCATATTTTATATAGACTGATAGAATTTAATATATTTGTTTTTTGCTAGCAATTAATTTTCAGCTTTGTATAAAGTTGTTTGATACGAAAAAATATTAACCAGTAAATCTTAATGGTAATGGGGATAAAATTGCAATTCATTTTTTTTCCGGTTCTGTCCTCGACGATGTCAATAATTATGAAAGTCAACATAACATAATATTTTAAGCTTTTTATCATAAATTCTTATTTTTAATGCTGTTTTATAATTTTAATGCTTTTTCAATATTTTTAAAATCATTATTTCTTATTTTTTCCTCTTTTCAGAATTTTTACTATTTAATTTATTTAACTTCATGCATTTTGTACTGATGTCCCTGGCCAAAAGATATTTTTTGGTTTTATATTAAATATTTTATTCATAAACTCTCTACTCACTAGTTTTTGTGCTATGAACTCAAGAATCCACCCTTTTATCTCTATATTTTTTATTTGTTTATTTTTTCGCTCGTTGTTATTTTTGTACTTACTGATAAAAACTTCTGGATTGAAGGGCTTTGCCCATATGAACCAGTTGTTCCATTATCTTTAAAGCCTTTAAAGCCTTTCTGGTGTTTCAATCTACATGCAAACTTTGCTCTCTACTGACGCAGCTCCTTGTAATCGTTTTAAAATACTCATATGTGTATATTGAATATGATACATTGAACTTTTCCTAATAGATTTTTATTCCTTATATTCTGCTTGTAGGGCAATATTTTAGGCTACAAATATTTTTGTATTGCTTTAAATTTTGTTTAAATAGTTCACCGATAATTCATTCCCTTCTCCTGCCAAATGAGTCTGAACAATGCTGTAGCAAAGTTTGTTTGAATGAATTTTTTTTCTACAGGCAGGACAGCCTCCGAAGACGATGAGGCAAGTGGTGCATAGTGCATCACCACCAAAACTACCAACCCTAGCACCAGCTGCAGCATCTGCAGCAACAGCACCACTGGCTCCAGCAGCCTCGACCCAGGCTCCAACTGCAGGGCCTTCCAGGCGCGAATTAGATTATCGCGCTGCCTTCCCCTACGCAGACAGAGGAGAAAGTGTGAGTAACATTTAAGAATTGTTTTATTTATTGAATATCTGAACTGAAAAAAAAATTACTAATCGACATTACTTAATCTCTGGTCATCATTTTGGAATATCTACTTGTTCTCTTATTTTTTATATACGCAAAGATTCGTAACCTGTTATTGATTATATGTCATTCGTGACAAAAATTGTGTATATATGTGTGAGAGAGTGTGTCAGTGTATGTATGTGTAAGTACAGACATGTCAACTACTCGGAATCTCCGAAGTTGCTCAGGAAAAATGAAAAAAATTGTCGACTCCAGAAACTCATTAGATTGCTCCGGAAAATAACATAACTTTTGAACAGCTAAAAGATTACGATTCAGCAATTAAATACAAAATTTTGTAAAAAAAATACTGAATATTACTCTTTCCATGCAGCAATGCTACATATTAAAGAATTTTCAGTGCTGTGCAGAAAAACCAGACTGTATTTAGGTCAAATTTGAGTTGACTAACTCTAGAATTGTCTGAACAGTAACAATCAGCAAGTTCCCACTGATGTTTAGCACAGTAGCATGGCCTAACTGAAGAATGAGTTTCTTTAAAGAAGTTACACAAAAATACAAAAACTTCAAAGTTTATTTTTTTTCTTCTAAAAATAACGTAAATAAAAAACAGTTAGACAGAACATCCAAAACAGTTGCATAATAATACAAAACTAAGTTGCAAATTAAACATTCTGGTAAATGACTAATTTATGTAATTTACGGATGGAAAAAACTATATCGAAGAAGCAAAAACACGACAAGCAACAACAGACAAACTGTGAGTGTAAAATGCTCCCTTTTATACTTCTTGATTTCGTAAACTTTACAATTATTCACATGCTGAAGAAAAAAGACCACGGAGCATACAAATAACAATTTCTAAATTAATAACTAAACTGCTCTCACATGAGCTTCAGACATGAAAAATAAAATGAGATCAAGTAACCAGGATTAAAAATACTTAAGAATTAAATTCCTGTGATTTATGGTTTGGTTTGGTTTGGTTTTGGAGCGCTACGGTCTACTTTTTTCAACATGAGGGCTAATGAGACCGTCTGTGATTTATGTTAACCTTTATCAGATTAAAATTTTATAGAAACCAACTTAACCCACTTAAATTAAACACACTTGCTTGGTGTCAAAAAGATTAAATTATGACTAAAAGTTTAGCGAATTTGAAGAAATGGGATCCGTGTATTTGGTAACAAGAATCCCCGATGACAGAAAAATGGAAATATTTTAATCTGGGTCAATATTGCTACAAGAAACACTGTTCTGTAAAATAACTTGTTAAAGCTAAAAAAGCTACTCATACATTTTTAAACACAAATTTTAATTTAGCTTTTACAATTTACTACTGTGTAAATATTTTACGTTTAATAAGATATGTACTTATATATAATCTGTAATTAGCATCTTAAAATTTCAAATTACGCTGTTGCTCCTGACACAAGTGACTGAATGTTGGCATGCCTGTAAGTATGTGTACAAGTGTGTACGTATGTATGTATGAGTATAAAATTAAGTTATATATTCAGCTTTATAAATTGTTTTTTTAGATAAGTAAAAATTTCAGTCTTTTAGATTTTAAATTTCTTGTTCAGTTATTAACTTATTGTTCTTTAATTATATATATATATATATATATATATATATATATATATATATATATATATATATATATATATATATATATATATATATATATGTGTGTGTGTGTGTGTGTGTGTGTGTGTGTGTGTGTGTGTGTATTCACAGAAATATGTCTGCATTTTCATAAAATATTTTGTGTTATGGAAAAATTAATAATTTTTTGTTATTCTATGGGGATAATGATCCACTTCACACCTCAATTTTCTTTTTAACTTATATTTTATTTTGAAATTCTCTAAGCGCATTTTTCTAACCTTTCTCAAACCTCTATTAATTGTTTGTTAAAAAGGTATCATAAAATTGAGTATACTTCAGGAATTTAATGTGCTTTGTGTGGATTGCACAAAATAGGAATAATAAAAAAATAATTTAATACCTTGATGTATTTTAATGCGTGAGACATTTTATCCTACGGCAATCATATTAAATAAGAGTCAAATGCTTTCTAAAATGTAATGCAACTACTCGAGTTCTATGAATTGTTTCTATATTAAAGAATATTCTGAAATTATATATTTATCTTTAGTTTCATGCAATAGTCTTTTATTTTATAATTGAGAAAAAATAATTTTAAAATATGTAACACTTTTAGGATAAATTTTTCTTATCCACTCTAATGCTGTATATCTACAAATGACAAAAGACACAGGCGGTGGTCGAAGAATACCTTCATTATTATAATTAGTGGGTCCGAATCAAATGTCTATTAAAAGTCTAGATGGAAGTTTCTAGACCATTAGAAATTTGACTTTAGCTGCGGTTCTCGGTCTTTCACTTCTTGTGAACTAAAAACTGACTCTTGAGGTAAAAAAAAAATATTTAAAAAAAACATTTTCACTTCAGAAATTTAATATGCTTTGTGTGGATTGCAAAAACAGCGATACAGTGAAAAATTATAAAAAAAATAATTTAATAAGTTGTATTTTAATACGTGGGACATTTTAATAGACATTTGTTTCTATATAAATTAGTAAATTACAACAAAAATATTAAAGCAATCATATTAGATAATTGTCAATTGCTTTTTAAAATGCTGTGCAACTACTCGGGCTCTATGAACTATTTCTGTATTAAAGAATATTCTTTAATTATATATTTGTCTTTAGTTTCAAGCAATAGCCTTTTATTTTATAATTGAGAATAAAAACGTTTAAAATATGTAACACTTGTAGGATAAATTTTTCTTATTTTCTCTAATGTTGTACATCCAGACATGCCAACATTCATGCACTAGTGTCCGGAGCAACAGCGTGGTTTGAAATTTTGACATGCTAATTAGAGATTGTACATAAGTACATATCTTATTGGTTTCTAAATTGAAATTAGATTAAAAATACTTTCATGGTAGTAAATTGGAAAATGTAAATTAAAATTTATGCATTTAAAAATGTATGAGTAGCTTTTTTTAGCTTTAAGAACTTATTTTTCAGAACAGTGTTTCTTGTAGCATTGACGCTGATTAAAATATTTCCATTTTTCTATCAGCAGGGATTCTAGAGTTTGTCTACCAAACTTTCATCTAAATTCAGTTTGGTTCTTCTACACAGTACTGAAAACTATTTGACATGCTGCATTACTGTGTGGAAAGAGTAGTATTCAGCAGTATATTTTGTAAAACTTTGTATTTAATGGCTGAATTGTAATCATTTGGCTGTTCAAAATTTTTGTTCCTTTCCGGAGCAATCTGAGGAGTGTCCGGAATTATCAAATTTTCTCCAGAGAATTCGAAGTAATTGGCATGTCTGTATATCTACAAATAAAAAAAGACACAGGCGATGGTATAAAAATACTTTCATTACTAAAATTAGTGGGTTCGAATCAAGTCTTAGTGTGAAAGTTTCTAGACCGTTAATCTGAATTTAGTTGCTGATCTCGGCCTTACACCTCTTGTGGACTAAAAACTGACTGTTGAGCTCCAAAATAAAATATTTGAAAAAAAAATTAAAAATTCTGAAAATTATAGAAATTATTTGGAGTTATTTAGTATCGTTGAGCCATAGCAGGAGTCTCCATATTCTTAAAGAAGTATGCACAAGGATGACATCATATATAAAACCATGCTCAGAAGGGATTCACAAGGGAAAGTTCAATAAAACAACTAGATCTAAACACAGACATTTATTTAAGATACTATAATGAATGGCGTAGATCTCTGGATATCAAACTGAACTAACATTACGGAAGTTTAAAATACTGAAAGTACATACAAGTTACATAAACAAACATCAGCACCTTCAATGCAACATAGCTCCCTGCTACAGTCACACTGACTCTTATATAGGCAGTTTACATATACATACATTACAGGTATTTGCACATTTACAGATAAGAATACGATAATTATAAAACTTGACTCATAACAAATATCCATAGAAATCGATGAATTCATGTTACAATAATATATGAAAATACATTACAACATTTATAATATATACAAGACACTATTTACAAAGACTGCACATTACGTCAACGGCCTTAATCAGAAAGGATGCGTACGACTTAAATCTTCGGTGAATCTAAACGAGGCAACGACGTTGTTATTGCGCAATCACCACAAGTAGCTTACTGAGAAAAGTTTCTAAAACGGAAGTTTTATTTCATATTTTATGCACTTAAATTTCCTAACGAATCTACCGTTTTCAGGATCTTTAATCTACCAAACTTTGTTATTTAGGATGACACACTTTAAAACCTTACTAGTTTTCTTGACATTTTACATTAAACTGACATTTGACGTTTCTAGTAAATTGTCTTTTCGGAAAAGATTGACATGTTATAGGTCACAAGATCAAATTAATAAGTTTAGGTTTGTCTGGTTTGATTGGAGTGATACAGTCTACTTTTATGCTACACGAGGGCTAATATAAGACCCGGTCTCCATGTTTGTGGCCCGATTCCAAACGGTTAAAAACATTCTTGCAGTGGGTTTCGAAACTACGATCGTTGGAAACAAAACGCATTACCTTACGCATTATACCACCGCTCGCTTTCCTTATTTTTAGACACATGTATATGTGCATATATATATATATATATATATATATATATATATATATATATATATATATATATATATATATATATATCTGCATTAAAATGCTATTCTTTCTTCTTGCAAGCAAAATTCATGTAAGTGAAAACTGAAAATATTACGTACCTATTGAATATTATTATTATTCTAAAATTAATAAGATAATTTAAAAATTAACAAGTGTACTTAAATGTGCATAGAAGTCAATAGATCAGTACAATATTATATTGACTATAATTAATGCAAATATTTTGAGTTTCGTTGTGATTCGTAGTCTGGCGAAGTTAGTTGATGTTTAAAAGATTGATTTATGTCATGAGGTGTGTTTCTCCCTGATTAAAATTTCAGACTTTTTGAGTTTTGCTTCATTGATATTTATATGTTGCAATAACGTACCATACATATACATATTGATTCACTCTAACATTGATTCATTCCTCATTTTCAGTCAGCCTCGAGGCAGGTATGGCTTCCCAAAGATCAACAGGAGATGGCGAATTTTGAACGCCGCTACCCCCGCTACACCTACAGCAGGCGCCCCCAGAAGCCGGTGAGTAGGTTCGCGGCTTTGTTTGATCATAGGGAATTGGTCATCGGGATGTCGTGTGATGCCCCTGCCTCCCTGCTCTGACATCACCACTTGGAGGAAGTAGAGAGTTGGCCACCAGTGGATGAACTGCCAATATTACTACGGAGGCCACCGCCGTTTTTGCTGACCTGAGGCCACCATCATAGTAGAATGAAGAACTGGTTAAACACTGCTATCTGCAGAACTATCGCAGTGACGACCTACTCTACTATCATCCACAGAATTACCATCACCACGGCCTACTTTACCAACAGCGCCACTACCCTTGCAGCCTTGAATCCACCACCAGAAGGATGAGTTGTTGGTTAAACACCACCACCACCTGCAAAATTATCACCGTGACTAACTACTCTAGATAAGAATATCTTTCTGGCCCTTTTTTTATCCATTTGTCTTTGTAATTCATAATAAAAAATTTCTTCATAAAATACTTCAGTAGTTATATTTATCGTGTACATTGAGTAGAAGTGGTGGTTCTTTTTTTGAAAAAATAGGTAATATAATTTAATCTTGGATTTGAACACTTACTGAACTTTAGTTAGTCTAGAATATATTTTTAAAAAGTTACAAGTATACATATAAGCTGCTGACTGGAGATGGAATTAGAGGTTGTGGATAAGTCTCCCAATTGTCAGAGATACGAGACTTTCTTGGAATAATTATGGGTCATTTAAATTGTATGAAATCGGGCACTTATTTGAGATATATTTATCTTGTACATTGAGTAGAAATGGAAGTTGTCGTCTGGAGAAAATAGGTGATGTAATTTAGTCTTGAATTTTAACTCTTAATTAATTTTAGTTAGTCTGGAATATGTTTTTAAAAAGTTAGAAGTAAACTTAAAAGCTGCTCACCGAAGATGGAGTTGCAGATAGTGGGTAAGTCTCACAATTGTCAGAGATACGAGACTTTCTTGGAATACTTATAAGCCCTTTAAATTGTATGAAATTTTATTTTGAGGAAAAACTATCATAAGTTTTAAAGATATTGTCCTTGTTGTATACATTGATGGGGAAATATTGGCAGTTTAAAAAATGATGGATAAATGAATTGATAATTCTTCCTTTAAACAGTAGTGACTCTTAGTCTCTGTCAACTTTCTATGTAAAGAAAAATAAAAAATACCGAAAAGTACCGTATATTAATTCTGAATTTCTGATTATTTTGAAATGATGAAATTATTTTAAAAAATAATTGGGGAAATGGGAAATTTTGTGTCGTCAGAATTGTGATTCTAAGTGTCTGTGGCATGTATGTTGATTAAAAGTTATACTGCGTACAAAAAGTATGCATTTGTAGTAATTTTTATAAAAAATATTGATTAGAAGACATTCAGTTCTCCCTAGAATTATGTTGTATATTTTTGTGGTAGGAAATTTAAAATTTTTTTATAGTTCTAGCTACATTTATTATTTCCCTATAATCCCATTATCACTGTCTGCACAAACACCAAAGTACAATAAATACCAAACAGGAAATTTTAACTTTGTCATCATTTGCAAAAGCTTATTCAACATTTGAACATATCAAGCAATCGAAGCGTTTTCAATGTAAAAAATTTCTTGTATTAATATAGTTCTAAATATATTTAATATTTCTCTATAATCCCATCATCACTATCTGCACAAACATCAAGGTATCATTAAATACCAAACAGGAAATTTTAACTTTGTCGTCATTTGCGCGTGCTTATTCAATATTCGTACATATCAAGCAACCTAAGCGTTTTCAATCTACCCTAGCTCCTAAATCTGTCACAATTTCAGCGTTCTCTTATCCACTGCGATCGGGCACTTTTATTCGAGTGCCTCTGTGTTCTACAGAATAACAAGTCAACGCGTGTCAATCAAATTCCGTAAAGAGCCTGCTGGTCTCTTCAGGAACTTGTTTAATCAGTGAGATTACGCAAATTAGGACGGTGCTTGAAGTGACACTTTTATACGTGAAGCTTCTCGGATATATTAAGAAACGGTGTATAATTGGAAAGCTCGGAAATAAACGTGCATATCAGTCGCAAATATATTTATGGCAGTCAGTAAATTTTAAAGGGAAATTCTACTGAATTTAACGGTAAATAGCACAATTGAGCTGATAGATTCTGATATGAATGATTTTTTTATTTATTCTAAAACAAAAATTGTTACTCATTCTAAAAGGTAGGGACATTATACTGAATTTAACGGTAAATAGTACAGTTGAGCTGATAAATTCTGATATGAATGTTTTTTTTATTTATTCTAAAACAAAAATTGTTACTCGTGCTAAAAGGTAGGGAAATTATACTAAATTTAACTGTAAATAGTACAGTTGAGCTGATAGATTTTAATATGAATTTTTTTTATTTATTCTAAAACAAAAATTGTTACTCGTTCTAAAAGATAGGGAAATTATACTGAATTTAATGGTAAATAGTACAATTGAGCTGATAGATTCTGATATGAATGTTTTTTTTTATTTATTCTAAAACAAAAATTGTTACTCGTTCTAAAAGGTAGGGAAATTATACTGAATTTAACGGTATATAGCACAGTTGAGCTGATAGATTTTGATATGAAAGGGTTTTTTCTATTTATTCTAAAACAAAAATTGTTACTCGTTTTAAAAAGTATAGAAATTATACTGAATTTAACGGTAAATAGCACAGTTGAGCTGATAGATTCTGATATGAATGTTTCTTTTTTATTTATTCTAAAACAAAAATTCTTACTCGTTCTAAAAGGTATTTTGTTTGTTTAGCAATAAACGATCTTTTTTTAATACTCTCTTTAAAAATATATTGGGTATACTTAATATTTAAATGAAATTAATATATTTGAATTAATTTAATCAAATTAAATATATATCTTCTGTTTTTAAATATTTCATTTAATATATCTATCCTATTAGTTATAGTTAAATGAATATATTCAGTAAAGGAAAAATATATACCCACAAAATGACTTTTATAATAAAAATATCAGAAACTAAACTAATGGATAAACTTTTTATTATTCTCTGATCCTTAATAAATATTTGAGTGATATATATTTCTTATTGCGTGTTACATACTTGAAGTTAAATAGAAATATTTTATATATTTATCAGTTTCTTCAAAATTATTATTTTTAAGTAAAATTATTAAGAAATAACTTTTAATTGTAGAGAATAAAAAAAGTATTCAAATTAAATATATATCTTCTGCTTTTAAATATTTCATTTAATATATCTATCATATTAATTATTGTTAAATGAATACATTCATTAAAGGAAAAATACATACCCACAAAATGAAGTCTAAATACAAAAATTAGAAACTATACTAATGGATAATTTTTTTTATTATTATCTGTTCCTTGATAAATATTTGAGTGAAATATATTTCTTATTGCGTGATATATACTAGAAGTTAAATAGAAATATTTTATTTATTTATCAGATAATTAAGAACTGTTATTTTTAATTAAAATTATTAAGAAACAAATTTTAGTTCTGGAGAAGAAAAAATATCCACCTGATCTTCATATAAAAATTAAGTTTACAATATGCAGGTTTCAAACGCTGTCTTCTAGGAAAATCAATTTTTTATATGATGTACATAGAGAGTTGTCAAAATCATATAACCTATAATGCCAAATAAAGTTTCATTAAAAAAATTTATTTTGTGAAAAATCAAAATGAGGTTGTTATAATGGACACTTATTCTACTCAAAATATTCTATGTTTAAAATGACGTTTTCACAAAAATGAATTTACAAAATTTATAAGACAGGTTATGATAAAATGTATGAATTAAAAGAAATTATATTTTATAAATAATCTATTCTTAGCAACTTGGCCTGCTTTCTCTTAATAGAAATTTGCCAGTTCGATTTGAAGTGCCAATATATGAAACACATTTCTATTAAAATGTTATAAGGGTCGTTTTCTTTATAAGTAAGTTTATGTTTGACAACAGGTTAGGTAATGATAACAATGGATATAATCTGCTATGGACATATTATCTATAAACAGTTTTTCCAAAGAATGGTTCAAGATTTTCATCATATTTCTCATTATAAATTTACGTAGTTACTACTAATATAATTTTTTGAATGTAGTATGCTAACTTTCTTCAAATACAGGATGACGCAAAAACAAAAACTTTTAAAATGCGTAGTGGAAACCATAAGCAGGTGGCTGCACTGCATGAAAATGACCTTGAGGAAGTAAATGGTTTGCCATTTTAGTAATCGTGGATTAGGTGGATTAGGGGGGGCATAAAACAGTGTGCGTTTGGTATAAAAATGTGCTATAAAAAACAGTGATAGTTTGGAAGCTGCTTGGAGGATGTTGCTATGTTTTTACACATTAGTACATCGTGGTATTGTGTCATCAAAACACACGATCAACCGTATCGGAGACACCGTGTCTCCGAGAATTCTTCTTTCCTAATAGCAATGTCTACAACGACCAGATATCAACACCGGCAGTGTCTGTATTTTTAAGAGCCTGAGATACATTCAACGATTTCTGAAATGTATTTAGAAAAGTAAACTAGGAGTGTTAATTATATATGGTAGGCAAATAGTGTTTTGATGAGCGGTAATAAAAAATAACGTATTGATTAAAGTATTAAATATTTACTTTTTTTCTTTAACACATTATGTGCGGGTACATTTCACAGCGGAACTGTACTGGGAGCGTGCGTTTTGCTCTTAAATTTAGTTATTCAGTTAAATCTCAATAGATCGAAAATTATTTAATTTTTTAACCAACTTTTCGTATTATATATTAAAATATATAAGCAAATTTATAAAAATGAATATATAAATAACAACCATAAGATATTTTTAAACGAAAAATTGATTGTGTAGTGTATAGATTTATAATAGTATCGTGAATATGAAAAATCAAATAGAAATAGTAGCATATAGTTTTAATTTTTTTTAATTATGTTATATATAAACATTTTTACATTATAAAAACTGAAAAGAGCAATCATAAAACTAATTATGTAAAAACTAGTTTTTATTTGTCTAATTTTTTCCAAAATTTATGCAGTAGACAAGAACATTTGGCTTCGTTTTCCTGTATATACAGTTATTTTTGTACCCGCAAACAAACCATATTGTTAAGCTAACCTGTACTAGTAAGTGACCCGCACTCAAGTATCAATCGTCAGAAAATGTACAAGTACCTGTCCCGCGCTCAAGTATCAATCGTCAGAAAACGTACTAGTACGTGCCCCGCATACAATGTGTTAAGATGTTTGGACTTTATTTATTACTGGGTAATAACAAGTGTTACATGTGAAGCATTTATATTTTTTTAATCCTGATACTTTAAAATCAACATTACAGCGAATTTAAAAATGATTATAAATTTCTTGTTAGAGCTTTCCCTCCTCCTTACAAAATATACATCTATTTACATAAATAAGACTTTAAATACATAATAATTCACAAATTTATTATAAATTTACTGCTTACTCCAATCTTTACAAAATTATGAAAATTATTCATCTTAATTCATCGTACTACAAAATGTAGAGCATCTAACTGATTAGAATTTTGAAAATTACAATTATAATTCGTAATACGATTAAAAACATAGCTTAGTTTAGCATATAAGAATTAACCTACAGTTTAATTCACAGTGATTTGATAACACAGTTTTTTAATGAACTATTAATATAAAATTTATATTTTAATATAAAAGATTTAAAATCTCTTGAAAATTACTTTAAAATGTAGAAGTAAAACGAATTTATAAATAATTACTCATTAAAACATATATTTAATTATATGAATGTTATTAATTAGTAAAATAGATACTTATGAAAATTTAGTCTTATCTTTTGAGAAAAAATTTTTAATCTTAAAGTTCGTTATATAAATTTCTGATTTTTTTTTTATATTAGTTGCTCAATATAATTTACTGTAATCAGAAAAGTAGAATACTGTAATATATTAAGTAGAACAATTTTACAATTTTTAGCAGATATAAAAGACTTCATGTTTCTTAAATTTTTGTATCGTTGAATTATATATTTAGAAATTGAGGTTAATTAAAAACAGACACACTTTTACCATGCACCGATTAACTATTAGATGTTTGTGATCCTTTAATAGAAATAAGAAATGATTTTAGTATGACCGATAAATTAAACTCACAATTAGAAAAACAAAAAAAAATTAAAATATAAAAATAGATGGGTAAATAAAAACTATCTCCAATCTATATTTACATCCACCACAAGTATCATCGATATATGCCAAACATTTTACTGTAATCAATAAAGTAGAGTATTGTAATAAATTTAGTAGAATAACTTTATAATTTTTTAGCAGATATAATTTGTTTTTTTAATGGTCAGGTACTAATTTTTGTACCGTTGAATTAAATGTTTAGACATGGAGGTTACTTCAAAACAAACTCACTTTTTCATGCACCAATTTACTTTCAGGTGTTTGTGATCCTTTAATAGAAATAAGGAATTATTTTAGTATTTTCAAGAAATTGAACTCAAAATTAGAAAAAGAAAAAAAAATTAAAATATAAAAATAGATGGGTAAATAAAAAGTATCACCATTCTATATTTAAATCCACAATAAGTATCATCGATGTATTATAATTAATTAAAAACTATAATTAGAATTTTAAAAATTAAAATTATAATTCGTAATACGATTAAAAGCATAGCTTAGTTTAGCATATAAGAATTAACCTACAGTTTAATTCACAGTGATTTGATAACACAGTTTTTTAATGAACTATTAATATAAAATTTATATTTTAATATAAAAGATTTAAAATCTCTTGAAAATTACTTTAAAATGTAGAAGTAAAACGAATTTATAAATAATTACTCATTAAAACATATATTTAATTATATGAATGTTATTAATTAGTAAAATAGATACTTATGAAAATTTAGTCTTATCTTTTGAGAAAAAATTTTTAATCTTAAAGTTCGTTATATAAATTTCTGATTTTTTTTTAATATTAGTTGCTCAATATAATTTACTGTAATCAGAAAAGTAGAATACTGTAATATATTAAGTAGAACAATTTTACAATTTTTAGCAGATATAAAAGACTTCATGTTTCTTAAATTTTTGTATCGTTGAATTATATATTTAGAAATTGAGGTTAATTAAAAACAGACACACTTTTACCATGCACCGATTAACTATAAGATGTTTGTGATCCTTTAATAGAAATAAGAAATGATTTTAGTATGACCGATAAATTAAACTCACAATTAGAAAAACAAAAAAAATTAAAATATAAAAATAGATGGGTAAATAAAAACTATCTCCAATCTATATTTACATCCACCACAAGTATCATCGATATATGTCAAACATTTTACTGTAATCAATAAAGTAGAGTACTGTAATAAATTTAGTAGAATAACTTTATAATTTTTTAACAGATATAATTTGTTTTTTTAATGGTCAGGTACTAATTTTTGTACCGTTGAATTAAATGTTTAGACATGGAGGTTACTTCAAAACAAACTCACTTTTTCATGCACCAATTTACTTTCAGGTGTTTGTGATCCTTTAATAGAAATAAGGAATTATTTTAGTATGTTCAAGAAATTGAACTCAAAATTAGAAAAAGAAAAAAAATTAAAATATAAAAATAGATGGGTAAATAAAAAGTATCACCATTCTATATTTAAATCCACAATAAGTATCATCGATGTATTATAATTAATTAAAAACTATAATTTTATAGTAGATGAAATAAGTGATGAATAACTCATAAATTTGTGTTTCGTTTTATTAATTGTTTAGAAATTTATGATACTTTCAAACAAAATCACTTTCAGCATGCACCGATGTCTTTTAAGTTGTACGTGATCCTGTAATAGAAATAACGTGTAACTTTGACATGTGCGAGAAAATAAACTAAAAAAAGAACAGCATAAATAAATTAAATGCAGCTTGGTAATTACAAAAGCAGTTTTTGATGCTATGTTCGATGGTTTTGTTTCGAACATTACGGATTGCGTTTCGACAAGGGTTAAAGACACCGGGGCCTACTGCAGAAAGCCGATTCCGAAAGGCTTCGATTCTTGGCAACTCAAACGGCAAAGGTAACGATCTCATAACTGAGAGGTTGAGGGTTCTGAACCCGAACAGGCCTAAGATCTGCCGTGTGCATTAAATGTGACTGTGGCACACGTCCGTGGTCACAATATCCTCCAAGTTCTCAATCAATACCTCTAAGAGTGGCAGTCCAATACCATGGGTCTTCTGCTTTGTCCCTACTTCAATATTATGAGGGTCCACTTGAGTATAAGCCCTACTTTCACCCTTGAGGTGCTCGTCAAAACGAAAGGCACCCCTTTGCCTTAACACGAAATAGACTCCAGATATTAGTGCTTGGTTTGACCAAGTGGCATAAGACAACAACCAAAGGGCTTCGGAATTCTGCCATGCCATAGTGGGATTTAAACCCATGAACTGTGTCACGGATGATCAGCGCCCTAACTGTTAGGCCATCCTTCAGCTCTTTTTTGCATGGGAGTGTAGTAAATAATAGCCGTGTTGGGTTGTAAAAGGAAATGTAAAACTAAGAGACTATGCTAATCAGATAACGGTTACTACTGTATAAAATAAAATTAATTTGAATAAGACTAGCTTTTTATTTTCTAAAAGGCCACAAATGAGAGAAAAATAATTCCAATTTTTCGGGGTACCCTCCCCTTTTTCTATATTTATGTATAGTTCTGAGAACAGAAAGTCATCTTCAAGTCAGCTATATTTTTTTCCACGAGCCAGAAATGATGGAAAATTAGACAAGATGACCTAAATTACTTCCCATTTATTCAAACAGAATTCCTTAGAACGCTTTGTTTATAACTTTCGCCCGTATTACGGGGAGTTACCGCGGAGAAATAGCGGCAGCCCTTTTCCCAAATTAGGGTTTAGCACGCTCCTTTTATTGCCCCAAAAACGTTCCGCTTGCTCGGAGTCATCGTTTGCGGATCATGCCTTGAATATTAAAGAGCACCGGAAAGCAAATACAGAAGTTGAAACAGGAAAGAAAAGTGAACCCGAAAATAATGTACCATTCGTACTACGTTTTCATTAAAATAATTGAAATTCCCGTCATACTAATTTCAGGGTTTTACCCCTTAAAAGTATAAAGCGTTACTGGAAAAGCATTTAGTAACGTCTGCCCTTCTCTCTCTGCTAAGTCCTGTGGAATACGGAAACAGCGGGCAAACTGCTAAAGCCATCAGTTACTGGATTGATTCCAAGCATCAAATTAGGAGTTTATATATTTGTTTCGCTGGTGGTTTTTTGTTTTTCTTGTTTTCAACTATTATATTCTACGAATGGCTTGAAGTGGGAGAAAGTTAAAAGGAAAAATTATGAGAAATATTTTTAATGCATGTATAATTTATGAATGCGGTCAGACATTCAAGATTAAAAGGGTATATTTTCTTAAAATAGATTAGAAATCGGCAGCATTTTACCTCTAGTTTCTGGTAAAAGAACAACTTATACCTCATTAAAATTATGCAGTTGTGTAGAGAGTTTTGAAGAAACATACCACTGGAAAAAGCTTTAAAAGGTACAAGTTTATTAAAACACTTCTTCATCTAAATCTGACAATAAAAGTGCTAGTCTATAAACATTTTAAGACTGGTATCAGATAGCATACTAAGAATAAAACGTGTAATCTATTCAGTAAATACTTCCTTAAAGACGAAAAAGAAATTTACGATTGACTAAGCAACATTGTAAATACAACTTGTATATATTTTGAAAACAACTTTTGTAGGGGAAACTTACCAACACAATCTTTTTTTTAATTTCAACTTCTTTAAATTATTTAATTCTTGAAATTCTTTAAAGCGGTCCTACAAAAACACTCCTAAGGATAGTATACATTATAAAACTGGAAATTCTTGAATTTAAATTATTAAAATTTATACTTTGAAGTATACATACATAAGTATATTGAAGAACAAATAAAAACGCCGCACTAAAACAGATTACAAACATCAGATAACTTTTCCTAAAATTCAATTTTTAAAATATTTTAAGTTTTATTATGTTCCTTAAGAAATAATTTTCAATATATATATATATATATATTTTTTACTTTTACCGTATTACTACTGAAAAATACCTTTTGAATATAACTGAGTGGTACTTTTTAGATATATTCAGTATGTAATTCATAGGAATTATGTTAAGAGATACAAGTTTATTAAAACACTCCTTCATCTAATCCTTGCAATAAAAGTGCTAGTCTATAAACATTTTAAGACTGATATGGAATAACCATACTAAGAACAAAACCAGTAATCTATTTAGTAAATACTTCCTTAAAAACGAAAAACAATTTTTACGATTGACTAATCATTATTGTAAATACAACTCGTTTATATTTTGAAAATCATTTTTATAGGGAAAATTTACAGCCACAATCTATTTTTAATATCAACTACTATAAATTCTTTAACATGGTTCAATAAAAACACTAATAAGCTTTAAAAGGACAGTAGTAATTAGAAAAGTTGAAAAATTATTAAATTTAAGTTATTGAACTTTATAATGCATTGAAAGTATAAATACACATATACATTGAAGTATAAATAAACAAGCCACACTAAAACAGATTATAAACATCAGATAAGTTTTCCTAAAATTTCATTTTTTAATATACTTTCAGTTTTATTATATTCCTTGCGAAATAATCTCAATATTTTTCTTTATTTTTACCATATTATTACTGAAAAAAAAGTCAACTAGTGGTACTTTTTAGATATATTCAGTATGTAATTCATAGGAATTATGTTAAGAGATACAAGTTTATTAAAACACTCCTTCATCTAATCCTTGCAATAAAAGTGCTAGTCTATAAAAATTTCAACACTGGAATGAAATAGCATACTATGAACAAAATATGAAATCTATTTAGTAATTACTGCCATAAAAACGAAACACAGTTTGTACAATTAACTAAGCGTCATTGCAAGTATACAACTTGTTTATATCTTCAAAATATTTTTTATAGTTGAAACTTACAGCCACAATCTATTTTTAATTTCAACTTGTTTAAATTCTTTAATTCTTGAAACTCTTTAAAATGGTCCAACAAAATCACTCCTTAGTTTTAAAAGGCTAGTGGACATTGTAAAACTTGGATAATTTTGAAATTATTGAATTTAAGTTATTAAAATTTACACATTGAAGTATAAACATATACATTGAAGGACAAATAAACAAGCCACACTAAAACAAATTATAAACATTAGATATTTTTTCCTAAAATTTCAATTTTTGAAATACTTTAAAATTTATTATATACCTTACGAAATAATTTTCAATAATTTTCTTTATTTTTACTATATTACTACTGAAAAATACCTTTTGAATATAATTGATTGTTACTTTTTAGATAGATTCAGTACGTAACTCATTGGAATTATGGTTTTCCTTTACATGGAATACTACGGTATATACTTGAAAAGTTCGGTCTTATCCAGATTTAAATTAATAATCTAAATGTCATCAAGATTTAAAAGGAATATCCAAATTTAATTTAATATATATTATAAATGTTTAAAAAATTTGTAGTAATCCATCAAAAACTAAGTAACATAAAGCATTTTGAAAATCAGCAGAAATCATGATTAGAAATAAATTATTCAAAAAATATTGTTTAAAAAAAGATCAATGATAATCAATATACTTTCATTTATTCTGTCCACAAAATTTCACAAAGATAAGTTAAAAATTTATGAAAACACATTCTAATGATATTAAGATCTATAATTTTATTGTAAAAATATATTTCCTAAATAAACAATCGAATAACAATAGTCACTCTACGATTTCAAATGACGTCATGTAGCATACTAAGGAAAAAACTTATGATTTATATAGGGAAACCCTTGTCCAAAAAATAAAATGAAATACTGCTTAAAAGTAGTTTAATATGTTGGTAAATGCAACATTTCTATCTTTAGAAAATATTTCTAGGAGGAAAATTTAACACAGTGTAATAAACAATATGTTTCCATTTAGAAATTCTTAACTTGTCACTGATGGTAGTGAAAATTTTAAAGAGCTGGAAATTTGTTAAAATAATTCTTTTAAATTCTGTAATCGAAGTATGATAGTTTCTAAACACTTTATATATCATGTTATAAAAGATACTAAGGTTAAAATTTATAATATATTTCAAAAAAAATTAAAATCATATATAAATGATTTAAAACGTTTGATTTATATTTATATATCTATTTTATTGTTTCAAGTACTAAGGTCTACTAATTTACAACACGCATTTATATTTGGACAATATTTTAGTAGGAAGTATTTAAAAATCACAGCTATTTCTAATTAATTATAAATTCTTTGAAACGTCCTACTAATATATTTTAAGCCCTACAACACTATCAAAAGAATCTTTGTGTGTAGCAGTTGAAGTCTAATAATCACTGGACAGTTTAAAAATAATGTAAATGGTGTTATATATGTAATGAAGTTATATAAATACAAAAGTATGATCTATACTCTATGATGTAATCATAAATTAAATTATTTACAAAGGATTTGATATGATTATAAATGCAAGCTGTGTACATTCTCAGAATATTTATGCAAACAAAAAATTACCTAGAAACTTATTCATAAATAATTAAATATTTTTAAAAAGCTGAAACTGAAATGCCCATGAACATTCAGCTGCAAGTTTATTAAAATAGTACTTCATATCAGTCTGTCAATCAAAGAGTACTGCTGTATGGACATTGTAAGAATAACACCACATAGGATATTAATAAAACAAATTTATAATCTAAACAACAAGATGAAACCATCAAAGAAATTTAAACAAAAAGTTTACAAATAATTTAATATTATAAATATAAATTGTCTACATTTAGAAAATATTTCCGCAAAGAACAAAATATACCAAATCAACCATTTCCTAATTAACTACATATACTTAAAAGCGTGTCACTGAAAATACCCAAAAGCTTTCAGTTACAAGTTTATTAAAGTAATCCTTCATCTAAGTCCGGCAATCAAAGAGTACTGCTGTATGGACATTGTAAGAATAACACCACATAGGATATTAATAAAACAAATTTATAATCTAAATAACAAGATGAAACCATCAACAAAAATGAAACAAAAATTTACAAATAATTTAATATTATAAATATAAATTGTCTACATTTAGAAAATATTTCCGCAAAGAAAAAAAATACAAAATCAACCTATTCCTAATTAACTAGATATTCTTAAAAACGTGCCACTGAAAATACCCAAAAGCTTTCAGCTACAAGTTTATTAAAATAATCCTTCATCTAAGTCCGGCAATCAAAGAGTACTGCTGTATGGACATTGTAAAAATAACACCAGACAGGATACTAACGATACTAACACAACAATTTTAATCTAAATAACAAGGTGAAACCATAAAAAAAATGAAAAAAAAAATTACAAATAATTTAATATTATAAATATAAATTGTCTACATTTAGAAAATATTTCCGCAAAGAACAAAAAAATGCTAAATCAACCTATTCCTAATTAACTAAATATTCTTAAAAACGTGCTGATGAAAATACCAAAAGCTTTCAGCTACAAGTTTATTAAAATAATCCTTCATCTAAGTCCAGCAATCAAAGAGTACTGCTGTATGAACATTGTGAGAATAACACCAGATAGAATACTAATAAAAAAAATTTATAATCTAAATACAAGATGAAACCATCAACAAAAATGAAATAAAAGATTTACAAATAATTTAATATTATAAATATAAATTGTCTACATTTAGAAAATATTTCCGCAAAGAAAAAAATACAAAATCAACCTATTCCTAATTAACTAGATATTCTTAAAAACGTGCCA
>CM063501.1:136303974-136306474 GCA_032207245.1 Pardosa pseudoannulata
TTATAGAGAATATGAAACTATTGAATGAAATGAAAATAAATGCATTATTATTCTTTAGACTAGCATAGAGCCCGTCATATGTTGGGATCAGTAATTTTTTTAATTTTCTAGAACTGTGAGGTACCCTATGATACAGGTAAAAAAATGGTTTGTATTTTGGCTGCGAATTATCTGGTACACGCTCAATAATTTGTTTATCTGTACTGACTGTGTGTTAGTGTCCAAAATCAATTTGTCTTGTCATAATACGATATAGGATGCATGGCACAGGTTTTAATATTGACAGTGATTATAGAACTGTATATATGAATGATGTCCAAAATTTAGCGAATCGATTGCAAACCGGAAGATTATGTATAAAAAACAAACACAAACACAAACGAATAAACTTCTTCATTATCACAGATTTATAACTTAATTGCTAGATATAAATCCATGAAATAGTCTCCAAGAAGAGTTTGTTTTTATTACCTGTGATAAAATTTTCATTTTACCAAAAAACAATCGAGGATTAAATATAAAATTATCACATTTGTACCTAATCTATTTTTAATCCAAATATAAAAGAAAAGAAAGCATAATCCTCTTTTATTCTCACAGTGATTTATAAGAAAATAGAAAAGTAAAAATCATTGTTTTGATAACTATTTGTAACTATTGTTTGCATAACTTTATTAATAGAAATAAATGAAATTTCTCATCAAAATTACCAGATATGTTTAATATAATAAGATTAATTGTTATATTATTTCATTAAGCCGTATTAAAATAACCTGACATTAATTCATTTCTGAAGTTAATTATGTTTCCAGTCAAAATATGTAAGCACTAACGCACTAACAAGACGATTAAGCTAGCATTCTTTGTAATAAAATATGTAGACATATCTTACCTTCAACTTAACATTTTAAAGGGAGACAACAATACATGTAATAGTGAAGAATTTAAGAGAGAGTTAATACTTAAATAATAAATAGTTAATATTTAATTCTTTTCCAAATAGTTACTGCTATAGTCTTAAACACAATTAGCTGTAAAGTAAGAGTTAACGCGATAGCATATAACGTTATTCTCTTAAGAAACCTAATTATAGATAAGCCACAGTAAAGAATTATTTTCACACAACATTACCTTTTTGAGGAATCTTGCATTTATCTTTGGTACAACACCATGAAATTTTCACTTACTCTGGAGGTTACAGCTATTTACTGTGCGTTGTTAACGCAATAATATATTTTAACTACATTTAAGGTGTCCTTATAGCTATTGATGTTTATTATCTTATTAGACGTAAATATTTTTGCAGATATATATACGATAAAGATAAACATTAAACAAACTAATTGGTATTTTAAAACATTATACTGCTTTAAAAGTTAAAATAAACGAGCTATAAAAAGATATAAATGCGATTCAATTTTGAAAATAAAAATTTTGAAATAAGAATAATTGCTATCTAAAACTATAACTATTCATTTATATAGTACTAGCATGCAGCCCGTCATATACCAAGAACAGTAAAATTTTGAATTTTTCAAAATTTTAAAGTACCCTAAAAGGCAGGCAAAAAAATGGTTTGTTTTTTGGCTGAGAAATATCTTGCAACAAAAAATAATCGATGATCAATTTAAAATTATAACATATGTACCCAATCTGTTATTTAAGCCAAATATAAAAGAAAATTATTTACGTAATATCTAAGTTCAGCGATAAAACGATTAAAATAATGCAGACGATATTTAATTAATTTAAATAAGAAATTATGAAATGAGATGGATAAAGGAATGACGTCATAATGCTAGAAATACGATGTTATTTTCATCTACTTAAAATGTGATAAATTGATAAATTAAATCTCTTGCTCTTAACCGGGGAAAATGGGGCTTCAAATAATAGCATTTAACGCTCGAAAAGGGGGGAGGGCAGAGAGATTTCGAACGTTTTAAAGTCGAAAATATTTTTGTTGTGATATGAAGCATATTTATACCAATTTATTTTAGAATTGGATAGATAGTTTAGGAGAAGATAAACTTTACTCGCTTTGAATTTTGCTAAGTCTAACTCATCAAGAATCCAATATGGATGCCTTTATCCATTCCAGGTCGAACCGCTTCATAAATTGGACAGACGGACAGATAACTGAAATTGTTATTATAGAGGGGATACAATGAAAAGCAATGGTGTTTTATTCGACTTCTTTTTTCCTTAAGTCAGAAAGGGTACTTCCGAAGTTGTTTCTCTCAAATACATGCATCTGATAAGTTCCAAACGTTATTTAAAGGCACATACTACCTTTAGATTAAAAATATTATCATTATAACAGCTTATCCTAGATTCAATATAAAATAAACACTTTCGCTTATTTTAAAATAATTCTAAACGAAGAATGCCACTTTAAAAAGGTTTCAAATTTAAAAAATATACTTGTGTTATATAAATTAATAAGTTCTGCAAATTATATAAAACTTGTCCATGAAGAAAAAAAAAGTAGAAAAAGTTT
>CM063501.1:136311474-136346474 GCA_032207245.1 Pardosa pseudoannulata
ACTAAAATTTTTGTATAATTTAATTAGAAAAATTAATTATCAAAATGTCATTGCATAATAAATAATCCATAATAATAGAGTTCATTTTTATAAATTATAATAAAGAGGAATAGATTATTCCAAGCCATCAGAATAAAAAGATTCATTTCTATGACTCTTCTTACAGTTTTATATGATTTTATTGCAAAAATCATTATCAAAATATCATTGCATAATAAATAATCCATAACAATAGAATTTCATGTTATTATTTATAAAAGGGCTGAAGTGATTAATTCAAGCCATCAGTAAAAGCAAATTTTTTTAGGATGCATTTCTATGAATCTTAGTAAAGTTTTTATATAATTTTACTACAAAAACTAATTAGCAAAATTTCATTTCATAATAAATTAATCGTAACTAAAAAAATACATTTTTAATAATATAAAAGGAGTAAAGTTATTAAGCCCAACCATGAGGATGAAAAAAAAAATTTTTTTACATTAAGTTTTGTAAAAAGTGCTATAGAAGTTTATTTTAAAAAAAAATTAACAAAATTCCATGTCACAATCAATAGCCTATAAATAAAATCATTTTTTATCCATTAGAAATAAGAGGTCATGTTTAAATCAAACTATAATTATAAAATTTCGATTTTCTATTATTTTCTTATATTAAATTTCTTATTAGTTTTATTACAAAAATATTAGTAAAGACTGATACAATAACCAAACAGCCCACAACTATAAAAATTTCATTTTCCTTATTATTAAAGGGAGATAGTTATCATACGTTTCTTTACAATTTCGGCACTATTACATATATATATGATGACTTATTATTCTGTTTGAAGTGGTTTGTAGTTAGTCAATTTTGCACTATAAAACCTTAAAACAAACCAATCATTACTGATATAATAGAACTATCCCTTCTTTTTCTTGATTTATTTGGTTTGCTTTTAACTCGTCTAGACCTATTATAATTAAATTTCAAATTCAATATGTCTTAAACATATAAACCTGTTAACAAACTGCCACATGCATTTTAAGATTTTAATAGTTTAAACTCCATTAAATAAATGTTCTACTTAAAAGGGATCAGCAGTGTAAATTAATTAATCCCCCCTCTTAACTATAAGTCGGCTGTTCAAGAAAAGAATAAAGAAGCAAATGTGATTAGTTTTTGTGATTAAAATGCATTAAATTATTAACCAATGTGTATAGCTTTATTCGAACTTTTAAAAATAGCTTCCTCTCTACGGTTCCATTAAGATTATATATATATATATATATATATATATATATATATATATATATATATATATATATATATATATATATATATATATATATATATATATATATATATATATATATATATATATATATATATATTATATATATATATATATATATATATATATATATATACATATATACTTACATATATATATATATACATACATACATACATACATATATATATGTACATATATATATACATACATGCGCACATACATATACATATGTACATACATAGATACATACATACATACATACATATATATATATATATATATATATATTATATATATATATATATATATCGAAACACATAGTTTAAGAAATAAAAAATACATATTTGATGAATAAATTCATTTCTTTTTTATGTTTTTTTACTTGTACAAGTTACTTGACCAAGTAAAATGCTAAAAACTAAATTACATTTCATTGTTTTTAATGGATCTTATTTTTGTTAAAGAAAAACAAAAATGTACCACTGCGCATTTTTGCAATCAAAAATTACAGAAGCAATCTGGTAAATCATTATTTTTTTTATTTAAAAAATATGGAGAAAGGAATACTTTTATAAACTCACTAAATTTGTTTTTTTAGTAGACAGTTTTTCGACTATCATAAAAGCACATATTTTTATTTATCATTTAAGAAAGCAATTAATATCACTCAACAATACAAAAAAAATCCGGTAATTTAGCGTTATAAAATTAAATCAAAATAATTAATGGCCAAAAATACCTCCTTTACTTTTTCAGTAATTGCTTGTGGAAAATGAATATTTCAGAATGCACAGCATACCATGAAAAAAATATTCTTCTAATGACATTCGAGCCTAGAACTGTCTTTATCTAAATTTTGAACTGCATTAAAAAAAATTCAATTTAAAGAAATAGCTATTTTTTCGTAATTTGTTTTTACCTATTAGTAACAATTAAATATTTGGAGCATTTCATTTGAGTCACACATAAAAAAACTTTTAAGATGGGATCTTTTATATTCGAATTTAAATACAAACATTTCTATAATCAAGAAATGAAATAAGTAATTTGATTAAATTACCATATAATAAAATCTTGCATTTTAAGTAGTGGATTTAATTAGTTTTTCTTACTATAAAATAAATGTTTCGCCCCCTATTAAGGAAATTAATAATGATAAAAGAAAAACTCAAAAAAAGTTCTTGTCTGTTTATTATAATTAAAAGATATGTACTTTAAATTTTTATTTATTTCGTCTAATAAACTTTAAAGATATTGTTTTAATATTTCAATGTTGTACCTATGAGAGTTTTATATAAACAAGCATCTTCAAGAATTATATGCAACTGAACTTGAAGATATCTTTGTTATTAGTTGCACTCTATTCAAATTTACTAAACCTAGCTTTAAATAGCTTTAAGCTGAAAACGATTATACATTTTTCCCATCAGAAGATTATACATTAAATTCTCTAAAATAATTTTTTAACCTTAACTAAAATTTAAAAATGAAATAGTTGTATGTTTCTACGAGAATCACATAATAAATTGTTACTTTTTCATAATATACTAACTGTTTCCAGAACTCGAACTCGTAGATGTCGGAATGTGTGAAATAATAATTGTTTTTCTTTCTGCATTTATATTTTTTACCCAGTCTTAAGAAAAATATCACAATACTAGCATACACCCCGTCATATCACGGGATGAGTAAAATTTTGCTAACCCTAAGAATTTGCTGCTAATACTGGTGAAAAATTTTAATTGCAACAAGAAAATAATCTATGATTAAATTTAAAATTATCACATATGTATCTAATATATTCTTTAAGCCAAATATAAAAGAATATTATTTAAGTAATATCTAAGTTCACTGATAAAACGTATGAAAATAATGCAGACGATATTTAAATAATTTAAAATAAGAAATGATTAAATGAGATAGTTAAAGGAATGGCGTCATAATGCTATAAAATAAATGTAATTTTTACCAATTTATAATATGATAAATTGATAAATTTAATTTGCTTGCTCTTAACCGGGTAAAATAGGGCTTGAAATAAGGGAATTGAACGCTCGAAAAGGGAGGATAGGGTGGATTTCGAACATTTAAAAGACGACGGTATTTTTCGCTGTGTTATGCAGCATATTTATAAAAATTTATTTTAGAGTAGGATCGGTAGATTAGAAGAAGATAGACTTTACTCTCTTTGAATTTTGCTAAACCTAACTCATCAAGAATTCAATATGAATGTGTCTATCCATTCCAGGTCCAACAGCTTCATAATTTCGAGGACAGACGGAGAAATAACTTAGGCTGTTATTATATAGGGAATATTTTGTAATACATAGTTTTTAATTTGTAATGCAAAATTATGCTTTACTACATTTGTAAAGCATATTTTTATGAAAATTTCAATGGCTCTGAATTTTAAATTTCTCACACTTGTAACTCAAGTGCCTGGATGGGGGCACTTGATTCGGCTTTTCTGAATCCTGAATCTCTATTCGCATTTGTGTAAGAATATGCATGGATTTCCTAAAGTTATCGTATGCTTAATTTTATATCAACACTAAAAGAGCCAGAAAATCTCTCGTATGATAAAGATCCTTTTATAAGCTTTACTATCGTGGTCAAATCTTGATCCTTTCAGATGGATTTCCACTATAGGTTCTATAGCCGTCCTCTAGCTTCTATACTATGCAGAAACTATAGAATGTATTATACAATCATCAAGTTGGTGGTCCAAGACCTAATTCTAACAAGGAGTGACATCAGTAAAACCTTAGCTGCTATCAGTGTGATACCGACTGAGCAGCTAATGGTGTACAGCGTCCAATCTTGGTCCGACTGTGGCTGGACAGGTCTGGGATTGTATTGAGTCTCCCGGGATTGAATATCCCCTCAGTGCATTACCAGGAGATAACTGTTAAAAAAAAGACCAAGAAAAGAAGAAAAAATAATCATGGTAAGCACAATTTTTTTAGAAGTTTCTGAATGACATCTTCCCTGACTCCATGACACTAAGCTTGCTGAAGTAATCAAGAACTAATATTACATATACGAGATTGACAAAATATTACACTTGTAGTGAGGTTTAAGTTTTAAGTTCAATTTTAAAATAAATTGTCGTCAATGGTAAATTTTATCTCTTGTACTTTGAAAAGCCAAAATATCTCGTATAGACATGCTTATGCAAATGAAGAGTTAATGAACTAATCAGAATACGAAGCTGTGGTCGGCAATGCCTGTCTAAGTCAACAAGTATCTGGCATAGTTATAAGATGTTGCTGCTGCTATAATGACAGGTTATCAAGATTTAGGGGAGTTTGAGTGTCGTGTTATAGTAGGAACACGAGAGATAGCATCTCAGGTAGAGATCAAAATTTGGATTTTCCCGTACGGCCTTTTCACGAGTCGTACGGGATATTCATAATGTTCCCGATATTCATAATGTATTAGTCGTTAAATTGGGTATGCTTTTACAATCTAAAAAGTATTTTTTTCTGATTACAGAGGATTTAATGCATTAAAACGGCAACATGCATTCCTAAACCATTCTATAATTTTAAATTATTGCCTTACATAAATAGCATTTAAGGTAACTGAAAATCTATACCTATTTTATTACTATATAAATTCTAAACATAAACTGAAAAGTAAAAGCATTTGATTTGCGTAACATGTACTAGGAACATTTTTAATGAATATTGAGAAACGAATTTTTTTATTGTTTAATAGAACAATCTCTTATTTTGACAAAAACATTTTGAAGCAGATTTTGTGTCTTTTATATTTTATGTAACAACATTATATATTATCACAAAAAATACCCTTAAAAATACAAAATTTCAAAAATTAAAAATCAATGCCATTTTTTCTCCTTAACCATTTGAGGATGGGCATTTCATACATGCTACACCTTATAAATCTCAGTTGATCCTCTAGTATTAAAACATTCACTCCAAGCGACATAGGCCTACATATAGTGCTTATAAGAAATACTTATTAAATGTGCTATGTAAAATATATGTGCTACAACTAACTTCTGATGGAATTAAAATAGTGTTGCATATATAATACGGCAATCATCGAAGGCTTAAGTCGATATACCAGGAAAACATCTTAATATAGAATGGATTAGTGAAGAGTTTAGGATTTTGTGCTGTTTATTATATAGTATCACAAAAATACCCTTAAAAATACAAAATTTAAAAAATAAAAATTCAAAGGCCCTTTCCCTTAACCGTTTGAGGACGGGCATGTCATACATGCTATAACTTATAAATCTAAGTTGATTATCTAATATTAAAAATTTCACTGCAAGAGACATAGGCCTACATATAGTGCTTATAAGAAATACTAATTAAATGTGCTATATAAAGTATCATATGTGCTACAACTAACTTCTGATAGAATTAAAATATTGCTGCATATATCATCCGGCAGTCCTCGAAGGCTTAAGCATATATTCCAGGAAAATAACTTAATATAGAATGGATTAGTGAAAAGTTTAGAATTTTGTGCTATTTATTATATAGTATCACAAGAAATACCCTTGAAAATACAAAATTTAAAAATTTAAAATTCAACGCCCCTTTTCCCTTTATAGTTTGAGGACGAGTATGTCACACATGCTACACATTATAAATCTCAATTAATCGTAGTATTAAAAATTTCACTACAAGAGACATAGGCCTACGTACAGTTCTTATAAGAAATACTAATTAAATGTGCTATATAAAATATCATATGTGCTACAATAACTTCTCATGGAATTACAATGGCGTTACATATCTTATACGGCTGTCATCGAAGGCTTAAGCATATATTCCAAGAAAAGGTTCTTAATATAGAATGGATTAGTGTAAAGTTTAGAATTTTATGCTGTTTTTTAAAATACATTTCATTCTTAAAATAAAATTATTTTTAATACCAGTATGAAAACTATCTATGTGGCTTAACACCTACCCAATACTTCCATTGAATACAACTCAACTCGGTAATAGCTTTATTAGTAGTACCATACGGGGACATATGAAGAGGCCAATTTATTTTCCGTCGCTTAAACTTCCGGCTGCACCACTCAAGCTGAAGGATTCAATCACGTTCCTTGTGCAAACGCTCATTTGCATAATCCACAAATTTTGACAAGATCCCGTAGAGAATAAGAGTCTCTTAAAATTTTGATCAATGTCCGTGACGTTAAGTTCGCCTGTAGATGCAAGGAGATCCGCCTGATCATCCATCAAATTATACGGATTAACATGACAATTAATTATTATAATCATTATTTCGCATGAAAGTTTCCCGATCAAGGTGAATTTCTTAATCATAATTAAGGAAGTTAGTTGATTTTTTTGTCTTCGCCGTACAAGATTTATTTTTCTAAAAAGCGTTGTGTTTAAATAATCAGGATTAAATAAAGTTATTAATATGAGTAAAAGATCCCTTTTAAGTCAAAAGATATAAAAGTTAATATTTAATTGCTATTTCAAACAAGAGTATTTTTTATAGATATATATATATATATGTATATATATATATATATGTATGTATGTATATATATATATATATATATATATATATATATGTATATATATGTATGATGTATATGTATGTATATATATGTATGTATATGTATGTATGTATATATATATATATGTATGTATATATATGTATGTATGTATGTATGTATGCATGTATATATATATATATATATATGTATATGTATGTATATATGTATGTATGTATGTATGTATGTATATATATATATATATACATATATATATATATATATATATATATATATATATATATATATATGTATATATATATATATATATATATATATATATATGTATATATATATATATATATATATATATATATATATATATATATATATATATATATATATATATATATATATATATATATATATATATATATATATCAACATATTTAACTGCTTATTGAATCTAGTAGGTTAGAGTGGGACACCTTGGGACACCTTTATTTTCAGGCTTTAATTTGCAACCAGGAATTAGTTCTTATGTGTATTGATAGATGGCCTTCCTCTTCACTTCTCAAACAATTTTGATGAAAATAGTGCTTATAAGTAAGGAACAATTTCATGTTCTTTGTTTTGAATAACCCAAAATTACATCAATGTGCATTTTAAAAAAGTAATATTTTTGAAAAATATTAAAATATTTAAAAAAAGTGTATTATTATGAAAGAAAATTCATTTATTATTATTTCTATGCTAATAAATAAATTGTATTGTTAAGCCTAACTGTATAGTAGTTACCAAAAGATCTATGTAAAATTTGGCAGGTTGGGACACACATAGATGGGGCACCTTGGGACATTTTAAAAAGTGTAAACAATTCATGCAAAATAATTAATATTTTGGTGCCTAATTTTTAATTGATTTAACATGTCAAAATATTAATTTATTAATCTTTTTTTTTCAGAAAAAAATGCTGAGAACAAGAAAAACAAACAGAAAGTATAATGCTGTAAATGTTAATTTGCTTAAATCAGCTGCAAATATAAGATTTGTTAAAAATGTATTAACTCGAACAATTTTCAGCTATTTCTCTTTTATAACAGTTAATAAAAATAATTTGAACATTATTTTGTATTTTTGTTTTAGTGTCCCAACCTACCCCATACAGTGGGGAAGGTTGAGACATTGGAAAAGTATTTTATTTATTTTATTACTCTTTAACTAAATGAGATATTAAGTAGGTTTAATGTTTATAAGAAGCAGATATGATGACAATATATGCATGCATACTTATTTTTTTCAATTAGCTTTAAAAAAAAATTCATAAAAATGTTTAACTGAAAAGTATCCCAAGGTGCCCCGATCTCCCCTAAAGCAGAAAGTTTACAATATCTAAACTTGAAATAGAAAATTGAATACATTTCATTGAATTTACTATCTTAACTACTTCTTGAATCCAGGTACTTAGAAAGTAAACTCAACGGTTAAGACCTGTAACTGCAGCAAGTAATCGAGTATAGAGTATGTTTATAGATGCCATAAAATTTTTAACAATAGACTTCACAATCTCATGTTGATGTACATAATAGATTAATAATTTTTAAGTCGCTAAACATATGATTAATCCTATATCAGATACAAAATTTAATAAGAAAAATTATATCCTCTAAAAATTATGTCTATTAGACATAGTCAAAAATAAAGCTAGGTAACGATGCTGCAAAAGCAAAGTTGCCTTGAAATATTTGTATCTAATTATGGTCTTTCTTTATCCTCAATCAGGCGTAGCGAAGCTAGATTTATAATTTGAGATGGAAAATTGCTTATCGTTTGCGCAAAAGTCATTAATGCCGAATGCAAATGCCAAAGTCATTAATGCAGAAATAGACATTTCCAGACGTTCCAACGATTTGGGACCTTCCGTACATGCTTAAAAGCGGATGCATTTCATGGAATCTCTGATGGGAAATCAATGAGCATGTACAAACCTATCATTTCTCTGACTGGCAAGCAGTTCTGTATCTCCAAGCTGTGTAATTTTTAAACAAGGTTTGAAAAATTGTTCATTCGATTATTGCCTGCTGGATTGATGAACTTAAATAGGCTTGACTGAGAATAAAAGACTGTTTCAACTTTTTAATTTGCTTTTGAACAAATTGGTGTACACTTTATACACGGAAATGCTTAACCATTGTTAGTATTGCTTCCAGGGATGTTATTCGGATGTGTTATAGTTACCATTATTTATTTTAATGTGTGCAATAATACAACACGTTTACCAGCAAAAAATGATACTATGATACTTGCATAGTACTTAACCCTTTAATGCACAGATTGTTTGGAAAAGGCCGGCCAAAAAAAATCAAATTTTTTAATGTAAAAAACAGAATTTAGAATGTTGTCTTGCCAAGAAAATTACAAAAATACAAAAATCAAAATTTTTATTGCAATTTTGGATTGTGATAACATTGCAGAAAATAGTCGAATATTGTAATATTACAAAAACATCAGCTTTTTTATCTTTCTTTTCGAATTCCAATTTCAGAATTGCATTCAAGTGTGAAAAAGTCTAGCAACATAAAGTACAACGCCGCTCGAACTATCCAGAGTGCACAATTTGGCAAGTTTAGTGCGCTCGAATTAACTCAAGTGTGCACGTTAAGGGGTTAATACTGTAGTTTTTTTTTAATTTCATGTATATAAGTGTATTTTGTTTCTTTCGTATTAAAAAAATAGAAATAAATTTAGTAAGATTATTGTTTGTTTTGGTTTGGTTTAGAGCTATACGGTTTACTTTTTGAAACACAAGTTCTAATGAGGGTGGGACCTACAGCTTAAAGCCGATTCTGAACAGCTACGAACATCCATTCCACAGTTTATTCAAACCCACGAACTCCGATATCGAAAATGAACTCCCTAAACATTCGGCCATCGTTCGGAGTGGATCAATTCCAATATCGAACGATGAATTGAAATATCAATACGAAATTTAAAATTATAATTATTATTTGGTACTAAATAGATGTGTTGATCGCCTTATCGCAGTATGATAAAATTCAATAAAAGTTTTTTTAAAGTTCCCTGTGTACAGTTGACGAACTACATGCCAAGAATAACTCATCAACTGATGAATGTTTCCAAAAGTACATAAATTATAACATGGATTATTATGGTTTTTCAGGCTACTGAAATAAGTAGTGATTTAATTGGTGTGTCACTTCATTTTAATCTTTTAACTTTCTAAAAAACATTATTTTTTTAGGATTGCACTAGCATATAGCCCGTCATATGACGAGATCAGTAAAATTTTTAATTTTCCAGAATTGTAACTTACTGTATGAGGCAGGTAAAAACATGGTTTACTTTTTCGCTGAGTATTATCTGGTACACGTTTAATAATTTGTTTATCTTCATACTCCTCTAAAGTCTCCCGATACTGTGAATGCAGTTTAGAATCACACTAAATTCATTTAGTCAAACCTTGTGGTTATATATAAAAAACAAACACACCAACAAACATACTTCTTAATTTTCAAAGATATGTAACTTAAACGCTAGGAATTTATTAGACCGCGAAATAGACTCCTGGAATTTGTTTCAAAAGAATTTGTTGATAACCGGGGATAAAACTGCAACAAAAAGTAATCAATGATTAAGTTTAAAATTAGCACATATGTACCTAATCTATTATTTAAGCCAAACATAAAAGAAAATATTTACGTCATTTCTAAGTTCAGTGATAAAAGGTTTGGAAATAATGTTGAGTTCATTTAATCATTTCTTATTTAAATAATTTAAAATAAGAAATGATTAAATGAGATGATTAAATAAATGACGCCAAAATGCCAGAAAAAATATTATTTTTACCTATTTATTATGTGATAAATTTAATGACCTGCTCTTAACCGGGGGAAATAAAGCTTGAAATAATGGCATTAAAGGCTCGAAAAAGGGAAGGGGGATTTCAAACGTTTTACTCGCTTTGAATTTTGTTAGCCCTAATGTATCAAGATTCCTATGACTCTATTCATTCCAGGTCCAACCGTTTTTATAAATTCGAGGACAGACGGGCTTAGGCTTGTTAGGCTAACTTAGGATAACTTAGGCTGTTGCTCGTTTACCCTTTTCGTTATTTCTCTCCAAACCGTTTTTTAATCCATAGGATATGTTCTTAACTGTTATCTCTTATTGTATCTTAATGTTAATGTTGTATGTTTATTTTCTTAAATTTTAATAATTTACACATTTAAAACTTTTTACCTTGTGTTTGGCACAATACGTCCCAGGTCGATTCAGTGTCATAAAGTTTCAACCAACCAACCATCAAACTATTGAAGCATTCTAAACTAACTTTTATTATTTTTTGTCAATTGTTTTTATTATGTAATATAAGAATGTAAATATATTTGAATAAAAATTAGAAAATACAAAATGCAAACAATCAATTATTTTTCTTATTCTATTAATTACTACTTTTCCAAAAATTAGACTCATTGAAAATTAGTTACATTAACATGTTAGAAGACAGATTCTTTTTTTTTACTTTAAATTAAAGGTAATTCTAGTCTTATCATAAATATTCGTATATAAGATTGTGACTATAATATACTTTCTTTAATTTTCAAAATTTGGTACAAATAGGAATACATTTATGCAAAAATTGTTAAATTTAGAAAGGGAATATAAATGCTTTTGAGAGCTTTTAATTATTACCTGTTTAAAATTAGATTAATTAAAACAAGATCTTTTGAAAAATTATAAGTTAATAAAAAAGGTTTTCCCATTTCTTTGCATAAGAGAATATAATTACGTCTATATTAGCTTCGTTAAATATCATAACGTTTGATATATTCTACGAAGAATCACTGAAAGAGCTGTTTTTAATATTATATTAAAATTTCAGATATATACTAATTTATCCTTTTACCTTCATAATAAATACCTCGGAACTCTAGTAGACCTACTGAAGTTAGTAGCATACCTTGTCAAATAAATAACAACGAAAGAATAAGTTATTAACCCCTTCCAGGTTTATTTTATTTTAATTTTTTATACTTATTTTTATACATACATAGCTTTTTAAACATAATAACATCATTTGCATACAAAAATTTGTAAAAAACCAGTTTAAATAAATGAGTAATTTACATATATAGTTGGGTTTCTGTATGGCAGAAATCATTAAACTTTGGAGTCAATTCACACTAACTATAAATATAAACTTAGAACACGTATCTTTTATCTTAAATTAAATTTTATTTATATCCTATGCATTTATATAAATGATTATGAAATTATTAATCAAAATGTGGTCTTATATAATACAATCGAAAACACGATACTGCACAGAGTCCAACATTACAATCTGGATAGTTGAACCTTGTTTTTTCTCCTTACCTTCTTCTCTCTGCTGTCTCTCTTTGAACAATAAATAACCTAGTAGCCATAAAAGTAAACAAAAGAATTCGAAACCATAAAAAGCACATGTGAAATAATTCGGAAAGACTGATTGCACAGTGCCCGAACAACACTCGGGATGAGCCAGGATGGTACATTTCGATTACAAGAGTTCATCTCGGGAAAAACCAAGAAGGGGTTAAAATACAATAAATTTCTTAAAAACTTAAGATATTTTTAATAATAAAAGTGCATAATAATTTGTTTTCAATGATATATAAAAAAAGTGGAAGTGCAAGTTAAAAAGCAAATTTATACAATTTTACTTCCATTATAGCTTTATATAACCTGTAAGATGAAACCATGATTTATATGTTATTTTAATGGTAAAATCTTCATTTTGAGTAATAAGCATTATAATTAATGTCAAAGTTAAATGATTATAAAGTAAATTATTTAGACTTCATTTATTTTATATCTATTAATTTATAATTTAATTATTTAAGGTATCAGTCTAAGCTGAAAAAGTCATTTTTGGCCAAAAATCATAAATTTTTTTATTTCTCTATTGTAAAATTTTAACTTTTAGGCCTCTAAATCTGGTTTGTTTTGTCTCTACGACGTTTTAAAGAAAAGTTACAGCTATTTAGACATCATTGACAGCTGTCAAAAGAAAACGGAAGTAGCGACTTCGGAACCGGAACTTGTGAATTTAAAGAGTATTTTTTGGACAAAACTTTTTAAATTTTCATTAAGATTAGTTTAAATAATTTTCTAGTATTTTTAATAATTAGCAACTTGGGAATTAGAAAGTTTTGAGACTACAAAGTGTGGGGAATTTTAAACATATATTTAAATTTTTTAATGGTTAAAATTGCTTTCATAAACTTCAAATGCGTTTTTCTCAGAACGGTATTTTTAATAAAATGTCGAAACTTAAAATGTGATTTCTTAAAAAGTTTGTAAAATATTTTGTTGAAAATTATTATGAATGCTTTTGATAGTATTTACGAGTGAATGATCTAAAAGCTTTAAATTTGGATAATTTTTAATGATGTTATACTCATAGTTAGATATAAAGATAATGAAAATTCGTTAAAAATTCAATGTGTATGATTTTGAAGAACCATAATTTTGTACCTAATGTAAATTAAGCAAAAATTTTAAATGATTCACTAGTCCAGTGTATAAGAAATGTGTTGCATCAAAAAGTATTGAAATAATTTAATTTATTAGAAAATTAGATCTTTTGAAAAAACCCGATTTTTTTACTAAATTTTCTGCATTTATTAGAAATTTTATAAAAACTTCTCCAGGAATTAAGTGCAATTCTCTATGATAATATAAAAAATAAATCTAAAAATGTAAAAACATGAACTGGTTTCTACGTTTAAAGAAAAAAGTTCTCCGAACGTAGACGGATACCTTAAACTTTTATTAAAAATTTTATTGATTGCTCGATAATTTTTATAGATTAGAGTTCATATAATTCCATCAGTTTTATAGAAATGTAAAAATTTAGATAACTAATATTTTAAAAAATCTACATTCCATGTTTATTGTCATTGTCAATTTAAATGATAAACAAAGAAAAAAAGTAACTGAAACTGCCATTTAATCTTTTTAATCTATTCTAGACAGACAATTCTTAAAACTATTTTAGACAGACGATTTTTTGTGAGAAAATATGAAAGTGAATATGACATTAAACATTATTTTTTTCTTTTGTCTATGTACAGTTGATATTAAAATTGCTTTAAATTACTGTAACCGTCTGCAGAAGTAATTAAATTGGTTAATGCTTGAAACCACTTCTTTAATTAATATATGTAAAGAATTTTTTAACTAAATGCATTTAATTAATATATAATTAAATGGGAAAATTTAAACAATCTTTATTTAGAAAACCTGTACAATTTTTTTAAAGAATTAAAGCGAATACTCAATACACTGGAAATATTTTGGAAAGTTATTGTGAAAAATCATTCAAAAATTTATTAAACTAAAATTCTTAGAAGAAAATCATATTATAGATTTCGATAAATATATTGATCAAGAAGCATGCATTATAAATTATTTTTTTTGTTTTCAGAATTGGAGTAAGTAATTGAATTGAAAATAATTGTAGAAATTAAGCTAGATAATTACGACTAAACAATTAAATGATATTTTATACTTATTAACTATAAAACCAAGCTTTTATTAAATATTTATCATAATTAAGAATTAATTGTTTTAAATATATTGTAAGCCCATTTATTTTTCTCTTTAATTTTAATGTTACTAATTATCTAAAAAAGGAACACATGAGCTGCGTTTATTTTTTGCTTCGTTCCATTTTTTTGACTATTTATTGAAACCTATTCATTATAGATTATATTTTTTTTCTACTTTATTTTAGCCATACGTCTTTCAGCAGCCTGGGGCTATGATCATGAAAAAAATCTGACGAAAAACTTAATATCAAGGTTCTGTGAGAGGAAATTAATTAATAAATTTGAAACGTATAATTTTAATATTGAAAGTGAAAAGCGTATTAATATTACACTCGAATTATTTTCGAATTATAGTGGATAATTAAATGTTTTTATATTTATTTACCAAAATTAAAAGAGATCGCAATTCAGCCATAATTAACCAAGCATGACTTTCAATTAAAATTAGGATGAAGCTTACATTTTATGTATTTTCTCTTGGGCATGCACCGTAAACAGTATAAAATATCTTAAAATATATTTAAAGTATTAATGAACATTATTTAAGATTCGAAATAAAACTTTAAACTCACCACTGCTAAAATAATTCTTTATGGTACAGTTTATTAACCATATCTCATAAGTTTTCCAAGTACCTATTTTGTAGCATGTAATATTAAGGTATAGTTGGTCACACATGTGAATTGGAATAGCTTTTTGAGTAGTAAAATAATTGCATCCTTATTCTCAAAGAGTAAATTAAAACAAAAGAGCATTTTTTGCATATTTATATTTTATCTTCCATGCTAAGTTGAATACAGATAAATACAAAAGAGTATTAATTAAAATACTAAACATTATTTTATAGTTGTCTGTCATTCCTGTTTTCTGATTTTTATGTAAGGTCAAGCCTTTCACTAATTGTTTATTAAAATAAATTAAGGACTAATAATTTGAAACAGCCACATGTTGTAATAATTAATTAAAACAACTGCTATTAAAATATTAGAAAAATATAATTAGCGTCACTAAAATAAATATATATATGGTCACACATGCATTTTAAAAATAACTAAGTAAAATAATTGCATCTTTAGTTAAAAAGAAAAATTAGAGCCTAAAGCATTAAACTTAAAATATTAAGCATTTTTTATAATAGTCTGTCATTCCTGTTCTCTGGTTTTTATGTAACGTCTAGCCTTCTAGGAATTGTTTATTAAAATAAATTAAGTATTCATAATTTGAAACAGCCACATATTGTAATAATTAATTAAAACAACTTATATTAAAATATTAGATAAGTATAATTAGTCACTAAAATAACAATATATATGGTCACAATTGCATTTTAAAATAATTGCCTTTTTAGTTAAAAAGAAAAATTAGAGCCTAAAACATTCAACTTAAAATATTAAGCATTTTTTTATAATAGTCTGTCATTCTTGTTCTCTGATTTTTATGTAACGTCTAGCCTTTCACAAATCGTTTATTAAAATAAATTAAGTACTAATAATTTGAAAAAGCCACATGTTGTAATAATTAATTAAAACAACTGCTTTTAAAATATTAGACAAATATAATTAGCGTCACTAAAATAACTATATATATGGTCATATATACAATTTAAAATAAATTCTCTAAAAAGTAAAATAATTTCCTCTTTAGTTAAAAAGAAAAATTAGAGCATAAAACATTAAACAATTTTTTATAATAGTCTGTCATTCCTGTTCTCTGGTTTTTATGTAACGTCTAGCCTTTCACAAATCATTTATTAAAATAAATTAAGTACTAATAATTTAAAAAAGCCGCATGTTGTAACAATTAATTAAAACCACTGCTTTTAAAATATTAGGCAAATATAATTAGCGTCACTAAAATAACTATATATATGGTGACACATGCATTTAAAATAACTTCTCTGGATAGTAAAACAGTTGCCTCTTTAGTTAAAAAGAAAAATTAGAGCCTAAAATTTTAAACATTTTTTATAATAGTCTGTTATTCCTGTTCTGTGATTTTTATGTGAGAATTTCACCAATTGTTTATTAAAATAAATTGAGTACTAATAATTTGAAACAGCCACATGTTGTAATAATTAATTAAAAAAACTGCTATTAAAGTAATAGAAAAATATAATTAGCGTCACTAAAATAAATATATATATGGTCACACATGCATTTTTGAAATAACTTCTCTGAAAAGTAAAATAATTGTCTCTTTAGATAAAAAGAAAAAATAGAGCCAAAACCACGTTTTTTTCATATGCATAATTTTCCCATACAAAATTAAATTCAAAGGAATATTAATTCAAATACTAAAAACTTTCTATGATAATATTCTATCACTCCTATTTTATAATTGAAGCTTTATGTCTAGCATTGCACAAAGAGATTTATTACAATACCTTAAGTACGGATAACTGAAAAAAACCACATGAAAACCACAAAAAATAATCAAGAAACTTTTGTACAAATTATTAAAAAGTAGTAATAAAATAGAAATAAAACATTGTTAAAATAATCATTATTTTTTATATTAGAAATGGTTAAAGTAAAAAGGCTGTATGAAAGAGTAAAAAAAAACATATTGTTTGGAATTCATTAGTAATCAATGTAAATAATTTGCCAGTTGCTGCGTAATGATGACAATAATATTGTAACAATTAGGTTCGTCTTGAAACAAAAGAATGTTAGGTTACATAAAACCAGCCGTATATGAAGGACATGGTCTCGATCATACATAGCGAGATTCAATAAACAATAAAATAGACATAACACATTGTTAAAATAATTATTATTTATATTGGAAATGGTGAAAGTAATAATGCTGTATTGAACTGTAAAAGAAGCATATTGTTAGAAACTCATTAGCCCTAAACTGACCAAACTATGCACATTCGAGATAATTCGACGGCGTTGTACTTTATGCTGTTAAAATGCAATCGGGAATTAAAAAAAATCGTTTTATTGATATTGCAACATAAATTTTGATTGTTTTTTATTGGGGAATTTGAAAAAAAAGATTAAAAAAAAGTCGATGTGCGTGTAATATTATAATATTCGACTATTTTCTGCAAGTTTATCAAAATCCAAAATTGCAATATAAATTTTTATTATTTTTGTATTATTGCAATTTTTTGGCAAGACAGCTTTCTAAATTGTGTTTTATACATTAATAAAATTTAATTTTATTGGCTGGCTTTAAAAAAACTGTGCATTAAGAGGTTAATACACTAACCATTGTCTCTATGCATTAAATTCCAATAAATTTTAATTAACTTTTTCATGATTACTGTAATAAATAAATACATTAATTATTTTGTAAATTAAAAAAATGCTATATAAACTAGAGCAATAGTCCTTTTGCATAGTTTTTAAACTCTAGTTTAATTTAAATATTTAATTGTGTTAGCAAACAAACCCTTTTCGTAACACAGATTTCTTTAAAAATAAAGAATTTTCAACTATCCTAGTCATAATAATCTTAATAAGTCTTTTTTTATTTATTTTCAACCATTGTCTTTCTGTATTAAACTGCACTAAATTTAAATTACCATTTACGTGAATGCTGTAATAAATAAATACATTAATTATTTTGTAAATTTAAAAAAAAATTGCTGCTTAAACTAGAGCAATAGTACTTTTATATACATTTTAAACTCTTGTTAAATTTAAACATTTAATCTTGTTAGCAAACAAACCCTTATCGTACTATAGATTTCTTTAAAAATAAAGAATTTTCACCTATCCTAATTATAATAATCTTAGCAAGTCTTTTTTTATTCATTTTCAACCATTGTGTTTTTGTATTGAACTGCACTAAATGTAAATTACCATTTTCCTGAATGCTGTAATAAATAAATACATTAATTAATTTGTAAATTTAAAAAAAATGCTATTTAAACTAGAGCAATAGTCCTTTTGCATAGTGTTTAAACTTTAGTTTAATTTAAATATTTAATTGTATTAGCAAACAAACCCTTTTTGTAACACAGATTTCTTTAAAAATAAAGAATTTTCAACTATCCTAGTCGTAATAATCTTAACAAGTCTTTTTGTATTTATTTTCAACCATTGTCTTTCTGTATTAAACTGCACTAAATTTAAATTACCATTTACCTGAATGCTGTAATAAATAAACACATTAATTTTTTTTGTAAATTATAAAAAAATTGCTGCTTAAACTAGAGCAATAGTACTTTTACATACTTTTTAAACTCTTGTTAAATTTAAACATTTAATCTTGTTAGCAAATAAACCCATATCGTACTACAGATTTCTTTAAAAATAAAGAATTTTCAACTATCATAGGCATAATAATCTTAACACGTCTTTTTTATTTATTTTTTATCGTTTATTTGTAATAGTACGCAAACTCTTTCGTATTACAAGATATTAGTACTCTAGTCATTGTCTATGCATTAAATTATACTAAATTTAAATTATCTTTTTCATGAATACTGTAATAAATAAATACATTAATTATATTGTAAATTTAAAAAAAATTACTGTTTAAACTAGAGCAATATTACTTTTACATACTTCTTAAACTCTAGTTAAACTTAAATATATAATCTTGATAACAAACAAATCCATATCGTACTACAGATTTCATTAAAAATAAAGAATTTTCAAGTATTCTAGTTATAATAATCTTAACACGTCTTATTTATTAATTTTTTATTGTTTATTCCTAATAGTAAGCAAATTATATTGTATTACAAGCTATTATTACACTCGTCATTGTCTCTATGCATTAAATTATACTAAATTTAAATTATCTTTTTCATGAATGCTGTAATAAATAAGTACATTAATTATTTTGTAAATTAACAAAACAATTACTGTTTAAACTAGAGCAGTAGTACTTTTACATACTTTTTAAACTCTTGTTAAATTAAAACATTTAATCTTGTTGGCAAACAAGCCCTTATCGTACTACAAATTTCTTTAAAAATAAAGAATTTTCAACTATCCTAATCATAATAATCTCAGCAAGTCTTTTTTTATTCATTTTCAACCATTGTCTTTCTGTATTAAACTGCACTAAAAGTAAATTACCATTTTCCTAAATGCTGTAATAATTAAATACATTAATTATTTTGTAAATTAAAAAAAATGCTGCTTAAACTAGAGCAATAGTACTTTTACATACATTTTAAACTCTTGTTAAATTTAAACATTTAATCTTGTTGGCAAACAAGCCCTTATCGTACTACAAATTTCTTTAAAAATAAAGAATTTTCAACTATCCTAATCATAATAATCTCAGCAAGTCTTTTTTTATTCATTTTCAACCATTGTCTTTCTGTATTAAACTGCACTAAAAGTAAATTACCATTTTCCTAAATGCTGTAATAATTAAATACATTAATTATTTTGTAAATTAAAAAAAATGCTGCTTAAACTAGAGCAATAGTACTTTTACATAGTTTTAAACTTTGTTAAATTTAAATTTAATCTTGTTAGCAAACAAACCCTTGTACTACAGATTTCTTTAAAAATAAAGAATTTTCAACTATCCTAGTGTAATAATCTTAACAAGTCTTTTGTATTTTATTTTCAAATTGTCTTTCTGTATTTAAACTGCACTAAATTTAAATTAATTACCTGAATGCTGTAATAAATAAACACATTAATTTTTTTGTAAATTATAAAAAAATCTGTTAAACTAGAGCAATAGTACTTTTACATACTTTTTAAACTATTGTTAAATTTAAACATTTTAATCTTGTTACAAACAAACCCTTATCGTACTACAGATTTCTTTAAAAATAAAGAATTTTCACTATAATTATAATAATCTTCAAGTCTTTTTTTATTATTTTCAACCATTGTGTTTCTGTATTAACTGCACTAAATAAATTACCATTTTCCTGAATGTTGTAATAAATAAACACATTAATTATTTTGTAAATTAAAAAAATGCTGCTTAAACTAGAGCAATAGTACTTTTACATACTTTTTAAACTCTTGTTAAATTTAAACATTTAATCTTGTTGGCAAACAAGCCCTTATCGTACTACAAATTTCTTTAAAAATAAAGAATTTTCAACTATCCTAATCATAATAATCTCAGCAAGTCTTTTTTTATTCATTTTCAACCATTGTCTTTCTGTATTAAACTGCAATAAATTTAAATTACCATTTACGTGAATGCTGTAATAAATAAACACATTAATTATTTTGTAAATAAAAAAAAACATACTGTTTAAACTAGAGCAATAGTACTTTTACATACTTTTTAAACTCTTGTTAAATTTAAACATTTAATCTGTTAGCAAATAACCCATATCGTACTACAAATTTCTTTAAAAATAAAGAATTTTCAACTATCCTAGTCATAATAATCTTAAAAGTATTTTTTATTTTTTTATTTTCAACCATTGTCTTTCTCTATTAAACTGCACTAAATATTAAAATTACCATTTTCCTAAATGCTGTAATAATTAAATACATTAATTATTTTGTAAATTAAAAAAAATGCTGCTTAAACTAGAGCAATAGTACTTTTACATACTTTTTAAACTCTTGTTAAATTTAAACATTTAATCTTGTTAGCAAATAAACCCATATCGTACTACAGATTTCTTTAAAAATAAAGAATTTTCAACTATCATAGGCATAATAATCTTAACACGTCTTTTTTATTTATTTTTTATCGTTTATTTGTAATAGTACGCAAACTCTTTCGTATTACAAGATATTAGTACTCTAGTCATTGTCTATGCATTAAATTATACTAAATTTAAATTATCTTTTTCATGAATACTGTAATAAATAAATACATTAATTATATTGTAAATTTAAAAAAAAATTACTGTTTAAACTAGAGCAATATTACTTTTACATACTTCTTAAACTCTAGTTAAACTTAAATATTTAATCTTGATAACAAACAAATCCATATCGTACTACAGATTTCATTAAAAATAAAGAATTTTCAAGTATTCTAGTTATAATAATCTTAACACGTCTTATTTATTAATTTTTTATTGTTTATTCCTAATAGTAAGCAAATTATATTGTATTACAAGCTATTATTACACTAGTCATTGTCTCTATGCATTAAATTGTACTAAATTTAAATTATCTTTTTCATAAATGCTGTAATAAATAAGTACATTAATTATTTTGTAAATTAACAAAACAATTACTGTTTAAACTAGAGCAGTAGTACTTTTACATACTTTTTAAACTCTTGTTAAATTAAAACATTTAATCTTGTTAGCAAACAAACCCTTATCGTACTACAGATATCTTTACAAATAAAAAATTTTCAATTATCCTAGTCACAATAATCTTAACAAGTATTTTTGTATTTATTTTCAACCATTGTCTTTCTGTATTAAACTGCACTAAATTTAAATTACCATTTACGTGAATGCTGTAATAAATAAACACATTAATTATTTTGTAAATTTAAAAAAATGCTGCTTAAACTAGAGCAATAGTACTTTTACATACTTTTTAAACTCTTGTTAAATTTAAACATTTAATCTTGTTAGTAAATAAACCCATATCATACTACAGATTTCCTTAAAAATAAAGAATTTTCAACTATCCTAGTCATTATAATCTTACAAGTCTTATTGTATTTATTTTCAACCATTGTCTTTCTGTATTAAACTGCACTAAATTTAAATTACCATTTACCTGAATGCTGTAATAAATAAACACATTAATTATTTTGTAAATTTAAAAAAAAATTGCAGCTTAAACTAGAGAAATAGTACTTACTTTTAATACATACTTTTTAAACTCTTGTTAAATTTAAACAGTTAATCTTGTTAGCAAATAAACCCATATCTTACTACAGATTTCTTTAAAAATAAAGAATTTTCAAATATCCTAGTCATAATAATCTTAACACGTCTTTTTTATTCATTTTTTTATCATTTATTCGTAATAGTAAGGCAACTCTTTCATATTACAAGCTTTTAGTACACTAGTCATTGTCTCTATGCATTAAATTATACTAAATTTAAATTACATTTTTTATGAATGCTGCAATAAATAAATACATTAATTATTTTGTAAATTAAAAAAACAATTACTGTTTAAACAAGAGCAATAGTACTTTTACATACTTTTTAAACTCTTATTAAATTTAAACATTTAATCTTGTTAGCAAATAAACCCATATCGTACTACAGATTTCTTTAAAAATAAAGAATTTTCAACTATCCTAGTCATAATAATCTTAACACGTCTTTTTTTTATTCATTTTCAGCGAAGCATAAAGGAGAGAAAGAGAGTAATGTCTCAATCTGAGAAGGAGGTAGTAGGGGTTAGATTTATTTCTTTGTGTTCTTTCTTTATTCCATTTTTTACCCTTAATAAATTGTGACCGCCTCCCTTCATAATGAAGCTGTCACCAAGTAAGTTATACATAGAAAATGTGCTTTCGGAGTAGTTGATGGTCTGTCAAGAAAGCGTTGAGGTGTGGCCGGTCTTGTGAAAATAAAATATTTGTAATCGTAATCTCCATTTTTAGTGATCCAATTAAACACTTCTTTACTGTAAAAGTGTGAGGTCTTTGGGCAATAATAATGATGAAGGCTTAGGTTAATTAGTGTTTATAAAAAAAGAAGTTTAATTTCTCTAAAATGAATGGCTATAGTGTAGGAAAAAGAAGTAGGTTCATGATTACTCGAGAAATGTGTTGATAGCCTATAAAGTACAAGGTTTTTGAGAAGACTACTGTTATGGCAATGTATGTGTACACATTACATATATGTGTTTCATCTCTCCTTTAATATGTGTATACATATATATGTATGTATGTATGTATGTATGTATACATATATATGTGTGTGTGTATGTATGTATGTATACATATATATGTGTGTGTGTATGTATGTATACATATATATGTGTGTGTGTATGTATGTATACATATATATGTATGTATATATGATATATATATATATGATATATATATATGATATATTTATATATATATATATATATATACATATATATATATATATATATAAAATACATATAATATACATACATACATACATATTTTATATATACATATATATATATATACATACATATATATATATATACATATTACATATTTATATTTATACATAATACATACATATATATATAATATATATTATAAAAGTTTGAATATAAAATATAGTTAATTTTGAATTACATGGAATATAAAATCGTATTAAAGAATTTAGTGTTTATATCATAACGGACAGGCGTTAAACAAGAAAATTAATTAAAGTTTTTTTTCTCAGTTTGAAACAGTTTTATATTTCACAATGCCATAATTTGAATTATTTTGACTCTACTTAATTGAATTATTCTGACAAATTTATATTTTAATTTTGTCAGTACTCATATTTGACAATACTATAGGTAGTAACACGTATTTTTCTTATTTTTCTCGTAAACTATAGATCGCACAGGAATGCTTCTTTGGACAGTTTTTATGTACTCCTAACGAGGAATCCAGCTGTGCAGAGTTTTATATATATATATGTATATACATATATATATATATATGTCTACATATATATATATATATGTATATATATATATATATATATATATATATTATATATATATATATATATATATATATATATATATATATATATGTATATATATGAAATATATAAAATGATTCCAATAATCGTGAGTGCTTTAAGCCTATTTTTTACGGAAATTACATGAAACTTTATAACAAAAAATAAAGAAATAAAGAATATTGAAGAGAGTATAATACAAAATTGGGCAAATTTTAATGTGTTCGTCTGCGATCTAGTAACTTTGATTAGCATAATTTAGTTGTACCTTATGCTAATAAGAAGTAAGAATGAAAAAGATGATTCCTCCGCATGTCATGACCAGTTCTCATTGTATATCAGGCCCCCCCAATAGCTCTGGGAAGAGAAAAACATGAGTTAATAAGCTAAATAAAAGCTAAAGTTAAAATATCAGCTATAATATTGAAAATAAATAGCATTGTATGTTATCTCATTTATTTAACATGTATGTCAAATAACATGAACGTCATTGAATCAAATATATAAAATTATTTCAATAATCATAAGTGCTTTAAGCCTACTCTTTTCAGAAATTACACACAATCATTTTAACACAAATAATAAGAAAATAAAGAACATTGAAAAAGAAAGAGAGTAAAATACAAAATTAGGCAAATTTTAATGTGTCCTTTTGCGATGTATTAACTATGATTAGTATAATTTAGTTGTACCTTATTTTACTAATAAGTAAAGTATAAAGTACTTTTTAACAATGTGAAAACGTTTATAAATGAAATAAATTGCATATCAGCTTCTGTAAAATCCTATATGTATGTGGATGTTCACCGGATTCTTGCGCCCTATGAGCAGGTAATTTTATGTACGGCTTTATGATCACACTGAGAAATCCCCTATATAATAATAACCTAAGTTATTTGTCCGTCTGTCCTCGAATTTATGAAGCGGTTGGACTTGGAATGGATAAAGACATTCATATTGGATTCTTGATGAGTTCGATTTAGCAAAATTCAAATCGAGTAAAGTTTAACTTCTCCTAAACTATCAATTCGATATTAAAATAAATTGGTATAAATATGCTTCATATCACAGTGAAAAAGACTGTGGTCTTTGAAACTTTCGAAATCCTTTTACTTTCCCTTTTTAGAGGTTTTAACACAATTATTTTAAACCTTATTTTCAACGGTTAAGAGCAGGAGATTAAGTTTATCACATAATAAATAGGTAAAACTAACATTTTTTTTTCTAGCATTATGACGTCGTTCCTGTAACCATATATTTTTGTCATTTCTTATTTTAAATTATTTAAATATCGTCTGCATTTTTTAATAACTTTTTTCACTGAACTTAGGTATTATCTAAATAATTTTCTTTTATATTTAGCTTAAATAATATATTAGGTACATATGGGGTAATTTTAAATTAACTATCGATTATTATTTATTGCAAGATAATATTCAGACAAAAAGCAAACCATTTTTTCACCTGTCTCATAGGATAATTTACAATTCTGGAAAATTAAAAATTTTCCTGATATCGGTATAAAACGGGCTATATGCTAATAATATATAAATATATAGTTCTAATTTCAGATCGCAATTATTCTTATTTCAGTTTTGTTATTTTTTTCAAAATTAAATCGCGTTTCTATCATTTTGTAGTTTGTTGATTTTAACTTTTAAAGCAGTATAATGTTTTAAAATACCAATTAGTTTGTTCAATGTTTAATATTTATTGTGTATATACCTGCAAAAATGTTTACATCTAATAAGATAATAAACATGAATAGCTATAAGGACACTTTAAATGTAGTTAAAATATATTATTGCCTTAACAACGCACAGTAAATAGCTGTAACCTCCAGAGTAATTGAAAATTTCATGCTGTTGTACCAAAGATAAATGCAAGATTCCTCTAAAAGGTAATGTTGTGTGAAAATAATTCTTTACTGTGGCTTATCTATAATTAGGTTTCTTGAAAGAATAACGTTATATGCTATCACGTTAACTCTTACTTTACAGTTAATTGTGTTTAAGATTATAGCAGTAACTATTTGGAAAAGAATGAAATATTAACTATTTATTATTTAAGTATTAACTCCCTCTTAAATTCTTCACTATTACATGCATTGTTGTCTCCCTTTAAAATATTAAGTTGAAGGTAAGTTATGTCTACATATTTCATTACAAAGAATGCTAGCATAATCATCTTGTTAGTACATTAGTGCTTACATATTTTGACTGGAAACCTAATTAACTTTAGAAGTGAATTAATGCCAAGTTATTTTAATATGATTTAATGAAATAATATAACAAATAATCTCATTATGTTAAATATATCTGGTAATTTTAACTAGAAATTTCGTTTATTTCTATAAATAAAGTTATATAAACAATAAGTTATCATAATAATAATTTTTGATTTTCTATTTTCTACTAAATCCCTGTGAGAATAAAAGAGGATTATGCTTAGATAATCGTTTCGTAAGTGCATTTTAAACATATATATAGGAAATACATCAAACTTACTACTCCTAAAACAGCTATTTCAAACTCCCCTTCTTATATTTTGATATATTATTTCCCGGCCATAATTTATAAGATAAAACATTGCTCTATGAATTAATTTCTTAGACCCATACATCAAAACAAATCCTAGAATAAATGCTAATTTTCTCTCTAATTTGGAAAAAAATTAAATATTAACTATTTATTTCTTAAGTACTAACTCTGTCTTAAATGCTTCCCTATTACAGTCATTGTTGTCTCCCAATAAAATGATAAGTTGTAAGTTAGTTATGTCTACATATTTCATTACAAAGAATGATAGCATAACCGTAATATTAGTGCTTTATTGCTTATATATTTACACTGGAAACCTATTTAACTTCAGAAATGAATTAATGTCACGTTACTTTCATACGGCTTAAGGAAATATTATAACAAATAATCTCATTATGTTAAACATGTCTAGTAATTTTGACGAGAAATTTCGTATATTTCTATTAATAAAGTTATGTAAACATTTGTTACAAATAGTTATCAAAACAATAATTTTTACTTTACTACTTTCTACAAAATCACTGGGAGAATAAAAGAGGATTATGCTTACATAATAGTTTCGTAAGTGCATTTTAAACATATAATCAATGGAATCAATGGAATCAGTTGCAATACATCAAAATTACTACTCCTAAAGCTATCTGAAACTCCCTTTCTTATATTTTGATATATTATTTCCAGGCCATAAATTATAAGATAAAACAGTGCTCTATGATTTGATTTCTTAGACCCATACCTCAAAACTAACCCTAGAATAATTTTCTCTCTAATTTGGAAAAAAAATTAAATATTAACTATTTATTTCTTAAGTATTAACTCTCTCTTAAATGCTTCCCTATTACCTGCATTGTTGTCTCCCTTTAAAATGTTAAGTTGAAGGTAAGTTATGCCTACATATTCATTACAAAGAATGCTATCATAATCCTCTTGTTGGTGCGTTAGTGCTTACATATTTTGACTGGAAACCTAATTAACTTCAGAAATGAAATAATGTCAGGTTATTTTAATTTGGCTTAATAAAATAATATAACAAATAATCTTATTATGTTAAATATATATAGTAATTTTGAAGAGAAATTTCATTCATTTCTTTTAATAATGTTATGTAAACAATAGTTACAATTATTTATCAAAACAATAATTTTTACTTTTTTACTTTCTACTAAATCCTATGGGAATAAAAGAGGATTATGCTAACATAATCGTTTCGTATGTGCATTTTAAACATACATATGGGAAATACATCAAAATTACTACTCTTAAAACAGCTATCTGAAACTTCCCTTGTTATATTTTGATATATTATTTCCAGGACATAAATTATAAGGTATAAGAGTACTCTGTGATTTAATTTCTTAGACTCATACTCCAAAACTAATGCTAGAATAAATGCTAATTTTTCTTTCTACTTTGGAAAAAATTAAATATTAACTATCTATTGTTTAAGTATTAACTCTCTCTTAAATGCTTCACTGTTACAGTCATTTTTGCCTCCCTTTAAAATGTTATGTTGAAGGTAAGTTATGTCTACATAATATAAAGTATGCAAGCATAATCGTCTTATTACTAAGTTAGTGCTTACATATTTTGAATGGAAACCTAATTAACTTTAGAAATGAATTAATGTCAAGTTATTTTAATATGACTTAATGAAATCATATAACAAATAATCTCATTATCTTAAACATATCTGGTAATTTTGAAGAGAAATCTCATTTACTTCTATTATTATAATCATGTAAAAATAATTTTAAATAGTTATCAAAACAACACTTTTTACTTTTCTACTTTCTATTAAATTACTGTGTGAATAAAAGAGTGTAATATATGATTACATAATCGTTTAAGTGCGTTTTAAACATACAAACAATGGAATCAGTTGAAATACATCAAAATTACTACTAATCAATCTATCTGAAACTCCCCTTCTTATATTTTCATATATTTTCCCGAGCTATTAATTATAAGATATAACAGTACTCTATGACTTAATTTCTTAGTCACATGCCTCAAAACTACTGCTAGAATAAATGCTAAATTTTTCTAAACTTTGAAAAAAAATTAAATACTAGCTATTTATTATTTAAGTATTAATTCTCTCTTAAAAGCTTCACTATTATATGCATTGTTGTCTCCCTTTAAATGTTAAGTTAAAGGTAAGTTATGTCTACATATTTCATTACAAAGAATGCTAGCATAATCGTCTTGTTTCTACGTTAGTGCTTACATATTTTGAATGGAAACCTGATTAACTTCAGAAATGAATTAATGTCAGATTATTTTATTACTACTTATTGAAGTAATATAACAAATAATCTCAATATGTTAATCAAATCTGGTAATTTCGACGAGAAATTTCCTTTATTTCTATTAATAATTTTATGTAAACAATAGTTACAAATAGTTATCAAAACAATAATTTTTACTTTTCTACTTTCTACTAAATCACGGTGAGAAAATAAGAGGATTATGCTTACATATTCGTTTCGTAAGTGCATTTTAAACATATAATCAATGGAATCAATGGAATCAGTGGAAAACATCAAAATTACTACTCCTAAAACAGCTATCTGAAACTCCCTTTCTTATATTTTGATATATTATTTCATGGACCATAAATTATGAGATAAAACAGCGCTCTATGACATAATTTCTTGAGTCATACCTCAAAACTAATGCCAGAATAAATGCTAATTTTCTCTCTACTTTGTAAAAAAATCAAATATTAACTATTTATTTAAGTATTAGCTCTCTCTTAAATGCTTCCCTATTGCAGGCATTGTTGCCTGCCTTTAAAATGTTATGTTGAAAGTAAGTTATATCTACATATTTTATTACAAAGAATGCTAGCATAATCGTCTTGTTAGTGCTTTAGTGCTTACATATTTTGAATGGAAACCTAATTAACTTTAGAAATGAATTAATGCCAAGTTATTTTAATATGACTTAATGAAATCATATAACAAATAATCTCATTATGTTAAACATATCTGGTAATTTTCAAGAAAAATTTCATTTACTTCTATTATTAAAATCATGTAAAAATAAATTCAAATAGTTATCAAAACAATACTTTTTACTTTTCTACTTTCTATTAAATCAGTGTGTGAATAAAAGAAGACTATGATTACATAATCGTTTAAGTGCATTTTAAATATACAATCAATGGAATCATTTAAAATGCATCAAAATTACTACCCCTAAACCTATCTGAAACTCCCCTTCTTATATTTTGATATGTTATTTCTCGGGCCATAAATTATAAGATATAACAGTGATCTATGACTTAATTTCTTAGACACATGCCTCAAAACTACTGCTAGAATAAATGCTAAATTTCTCTCTACTTTGAAAAAAAAATAAATATTAACTATTTATTATTTAAGTATTGATTTTCTCTTAAAAGCTTCAGTATTATATGCATTTTTGTCTCTCTTTAAATGTTTAGTTGAATTTAATTTATGTCTACATATTCCATTACAAAGAAAGCTAGCATAATCGTCTTGTTAGTGCATTAGTGCTTGCATATTTTGTCTGGAAATCCAATTAACTTCAGAAGTGAATTATTGCCAGGTTATTTTAATACGGCTTAATGAAACACTATATCAAATAATCTCACTATATTAAACATCTATGGTAATTTTGAAAAGAAATTTCATTCATTTCTATTAATAATGTTATGTAAACAATAGTTGTAAATATTTATCAAAACAATAATTTTTACCATTTTACTTTCTACTAAATCATGTGGGAATAAAAAAGGATTTTGCTAACATAATCGTTTCGTAAGTGCATTTTAAACATACATATAAAGGGAATACACCAAAATTACTACTCCTAAAACAGCTATCTCAAACTCCCCTTCTTATATTTTGATATATTTTCCCAGCCATAAATTATAAGATAAAACAGTGCTGTATGAATTAATTTCTTAGATCCATACCTCAAAACCAAAGCTAGAATAAATGCTAATTTTCTCTCTACTGGCCACATTTTCAAGTTAGTTGTTAATCTATTACAGGGAAAGGATATACGTTTGCAATTATTAAATTGCTGCATGTGTATTTTTGTGCAATTATAAATGCTCAAATTTCATGCTTACCTGCAAAAATTTGCCGATCTAGGATAAGTCTCATAAGAAAAAAACCACTTAATTTCCTGTCTGCGGTGTTATTATTCTCCGCAAAGGTGTATATCATAGAGAACTTCATGTAGGTATGTTAGGATGAAATTATTGAAAAGACGTATGTTCATAGGCCGAAACATTTTTGACACCAAATAAATATGAAATTCCTCGAATCTTTGGACATGATATCAAGTCTGCTATTCTAAGAAGTCTACGAAAATGTGGGCTAATTTCATATCAAATGTGGGTTAATTTGCATATATATATATTACCACCAACTAAAAGAATGGTAACCCAGATAGTGTTTCTCAACATACTGTGCTGCTTAAATTCCTGCGTGTGAGCCTTTGCTACCAGAGGCCGAATCATGTCACAGTGATTAAGTAGAAAGTAAAAAAGTAAAAATTATTGTTTGGATAAATATTTGTAACTATTGTTTACATAACTTTAAGAGAAATAAACGAAAATTCTCTTCAAAATTACCAGATATATTTAACATAATAAGATTATTTGTTATATTATTTTATTAAGCCATATTAAAATAACCTGACATTAATTCATTTCTGAAGTTAATTAGGTTTCGGGTCAAAATATGTAAGCACTAACGCACTAACAAGACGATTATGCTAGCATTCTTTGTAATGAAATATGTAGACATAACTTACCTTCAACTTAACATTTTAAAGGGAGACAACAATGCATGTAATAGTGAAGAATTTAAGAGAGAGTTAATACTTAAATAATAAATAGTTAATATTTAATTCTTTTCCAAATAGTTATTGCTATAGTCTTAAACACAATTAGGTGTAAAGTAAGAGTTAACGTGATAGCATATAACGTTATTCTCTAAAGAAACCTAATTATAGATAAGCCACAGTAAAGAATTATTTTCATACAACATTACCTTTTAGAGGAATCTTGCATTTATCTTTGTTACAAAAGCATGAAATTTTCACTTACTTTGGAGGTTACAGCTATTTACTCTGCGTTGTTAACTAAATAATATATTTTAACTACATTTAAAGTGTCCTTATAGCTATTCATGTTTATTATCTTATTAGATGTAAATAGTTTTGCAGGTATATACACAATAAATATTAAACATTGAACAAACTAATTGGTATTTTAAAACATTATACTGCTTTAAAAGTTAAAATAAACAAACTACAAAATGATAGGAACACGATTTAATTTTGAAAAAAATAACAAAACTGAAATAAGAATAATTGCTATCTGAAATTAGAACTGTTTATTTATATACTGAAAGCACATGCTCCTAATTTTTATCTGTAATTGCCCAAGAAACATTGGAATTGGATATTAAAAGAATGGAAGAAAGTTGCATTGTAATTGCACAGTTATTAATAGAGTATTCATAATGTAAAGGCTGTAATATATCGAAAGTACTTCACCTTAATATACCTTTAAAATCCACCTCATTTTCATTCGAATTCCTTAAAATTTATTTACCCATCCCCAAAATGTCTTAATCAAAGGAGTGTCCCTCACTTAAAATTCTTCCTACACATTTCCCAAAGTTTCCGTACAATAGATATAAATTTTCTTTCCATTCAACACTCTCCAGCTGTCACCGGTAAATGGTCCAGTTTTTTCTCTGATCTAACAGTTAAATTCACTGCCTAAGTTTCTTGTCCCTTGAGAAACATCCGACTGAAACATAATTCATTAGTCTAACTGATTAGTCTTTGCCCTGTAGGCCGGGCAAGTAAAAACAATAGGGGCTACATAATTATTGTAACCGGCAGTGCATAATTATTTTGCTGGGTTACACATCCACACACACACACACACACACACACACACTTTCCATAAAAATTAACTCGACAAACTCAACCTCAGTTTAATAAGGTTTAAAAAAGGCATGTTGGGCAATGTTATTTTTTCTATTAACAATGTATGATAATTTAAACTGGAAAATTCAATCATTTTTTGATACTAAAATATTTCTTGATATGTAAACACTAGTTTACATAGGAAATAACGATTGTGCTGTTAGTGAAATTAGTATAAATGTCTGCCGTTTACTAGCAAAGATGTCTTTTTAGCAGCTCCTCAATAAAGATTTAAGTTGTTCTCAAAATTGTGCTTCTCTTCAATGTGGTTTAACTGAAATATTATTCATTAATCTAACTGATTAATCTTCTTGCCCAGTATGCCGGGCAAGTAAAAACATAGGAACTACATAATCATTGCGACCGGCACACACACACACACACACACACTTACTTTCAATATAGCTTAACTCGACAAATGCAACCTCAGTTTAATAAGGTTTAAAAAAATGGCATGTTGGGCAATGCTATATTTTCTATTAACAGTGTATGGTAATTTAAACTTCAAAATTCAATCATTTCTTGATATTTAAATATCTCTTGATATGCAAACACTAGTTCACTGTCTACTGCATAGGGAAATAACGAGTGTGCTGTTAGAGAAATTAATATAAATGTCTGCCGTTTACTAGCAAATATGTCTTTTTAGCAGCTCCTCAATAAAGATTTAAGTTGTTCTCAAAATTGTGCTTCTCTTCAATTTTGTTCAACTGCAACATTTTTCATTAGTTTAACTGAGTAGTCTTCTTGCCAGTATGCCGGGCAAGTAAAAACATAAGAACTACATATTCATAGCTACCGGCACACACACTTACTTTCAATATAGCTTAACTCTACAAACACAACCTCAGTTTAATAAGGTTAAAGCAGTATGTTGAGTAATCTTATCTTTTCTATTATAAATGTGTGGTAATTTAAATGGGAAATTTGGATTATTTCTTGTTACTAATACATTTCTTGTTATGAAAACACTAGTTCACTGCCTGATGAATAGAAAATAATTATTGTGCTCTTATAGAAAAATTAATATAAACGTCTCGTTAGTAATTATTGTATCTATTCCTCAACTAAGAAAAAATAATTGAATTGAATTAACGCAACCGATGTGAGGCTTTTTCAATACGGTTTATTCAAATAATATAACTAATAACGTTATCTCTTTTTTTAAATTCAACATTCTAATATTTAAAATAATGAGCGCGTTCATAATAGTACTAAGATATTTCTTGCTAAAAGAACAGAAGTTTTAATTTTTAAGTTAAGGAATATGGTTTGAATTTAAGATATGGTTTGTTAGTACATTATAGTTTGCATAATTTGATTAGAAAAATAAATATAAAAAATATGGATTAGAAAAATAGATAAGATAATATAATATGATTAGAAATGATATTCTAAGATATGATAAGATAATATGATAAGAAAAATTTCTTATGATAAGATAATATGATTAGAAAAATAAATATAATAAATATAAAAAATATTATTATAAATAAAGTAATATTTAAAATAATGAGCGCGTTCATAATAGTACTAAGATATTTCTTGTTAAAAGAACAGAAGTTTTAATTTTTAAGTTAAGGAATATGGTTTGAATCTAAGATATGGTTTGTTAGTACATTATAGTTTGCATAATTTGATTAGAAAAATAAATCAAATCTGCTAACACAATTAATGTAGGGACATTTTAATACTCTGGTGACCAAAAGATAATTTTCCGAATTGGGCATTTATCTCTTGAAATCCTGGACATATTTTAAAGAAAATTTAATACAAAATACAATACTAATAATACTAATACTATACAATGATAAATATTATAATACAAAAAAAAACATTCGGAAGTTATATTGCACGAGCGTGATCTTTGTAACATATAATGAAATCGTAAGGTATGAAATAGAATAGAACATAATAAATAGGGTGTTAAATCTCGTCCTTTTTCTCATTTAATTACTCTAAGAAAAGTAATTATTTTTCCGTCATGATTGTGTTCTTAATATTAAAAAATATATGAACGCAGCCATAAATAAAACACAAACACAAGCATGAATATTATTTGTGTTTTACCTATGCTAAAACGTTATTTTAGTAGGTCCCGTTTTCATTAGCCTAATCGAGCAAAATAGCCAGACCGTAGCACTCCAAACCTAGCCGAAAGCCGCCCGATTGGGCGCTGATCATCGGTACCAGAGTTCGTGGGTTCGAATCCCACTATGGCATGGATGTTCGTAGCCGTTCGGAATCGGCTTTAAGTAGTAGGTCCCGGTCTCATTAGCCCTCGAGTGCAAAACAGTAGACCGTAGCGCTCCAAACCAAACCAAACCTAAACATTATTTTATAAACTTACATAACAGTATCTGGAACTGAGAGTAACCGGAAATAGCCATACGTTAGCCAAAGGAAGCAGCAGTTTATCTGCTACTTTAATTTGCCTATAAAAACTCGATAATAGTCTTGGCTTCGTTTGGCGCGCTACGGCCAACATTTTTGCAACATGAGGGCTATGATACCGGTACCTACTGGTTAAAGCCAATTCAAAAGGCTGCGAACATCCATTCTACAG
>CM063501.1:136356474-136388974 GCA_032207245.1 Pardosa pseudoannulata
TGAAATGTTATCATTTCAGTGCTAATTTATCTTTCATTCTTCATTTAAACTATGTTTGTATGAAATGGATTTATAAGAGAAAATCATTCATATATTAAACAAGTATTAGTTTTGAAATTTAAAGCATGAAATATAATTAAATATATTATTAAATACTTAAATATAGTTAAATACTTTATTATACTTAAATATAGGTAATTTCTTTGCTAATACAATAAAAAACTTTGGAAAGCGATTTTAAAATATATTTATTTATTTATACGATATATTTACTCATATAAACTCTGTAAGAGTCATAATACCTTAAAATCAGCTAATATATTTATTGAAATATAATTTTTTGAAAATTTTAGTTATATTTGAAAATATGCTTGTGGCACTAAGGAGTGTCTACCGAACACTCCTTAATAAGATACATTAAAAATTATTCTACATATTTAAAATTTTGACTTTAATTAAACTGTTTAAATTAAATTGAAATTGAAATATATTTTTCTCGTAAAAACTTGAAGATTGGACATAAAAAAACTGTTATAGATTAACTAGTTTAAAATTATTGTATTTAAAACCTAAACATGATCCAATTTTCTGTTTTGCTAATCATAAAATGAAAAAGATGATAAATTAAATGTAATGGGTATGGAACATTTTTAAAACAACTGTAGAATTTCAAAAAGTATTTAAACTAAATCGTTTAAATTGTTTAAACTAAATTTAAACTGAAATAATTTTTTTCCGTAAGAACTCGATGTTTGGAAATAAAAAACTTCTATAGATTAACTAGTTTAAAATTATAACCTAACACAGTGTTTCTCAAATTTTAGTATTCACGAATTTTCAATCATAATTTTCATCACTCCCCACCGCGTACAATAAAATGTATACAATTAAAATGTATTTTGACTTTATTTAAACTGCACTACAATTAATTAAACTTTGCAAATTACCAATATACGGAAATTTATTGACATTTTGCAACACTGATACTCAGATTGAAAAAACAATAATCCTATGCCTTTTTATTGCTCTTCTATGTCCATTCTCACGTTTCGCGAGAAGTTTCGATTTGTCTGGAATTTGTCTGGTCATTAAAAAGTTAAGTTAGGAGCGTGCGCATGTGAACAAATGTTTTCTCATAGGGAGAAGGAAAAGTTCTATGACGAATTTCAATTCCAGACAATCTATTCGAGTCGATCCTTCTTATCTAATCTATTCTTAATGTGTATGTTATATATATTTTCGTGTAATTGAATTCACGGTATTAAATATTCACGGCAAGACTTATGCTGAATCATGGATAAATTTTTATAAGCGAGCATTATCGATAGAATAACAAGTACAAAATGGTTAAATAAAATCAAGAAAATATTCTGAAGAATACTTAAATTTTGGGTTCACTAGTACTGAAATAAATGAAGAAGAAAGTGTGTATCATTTGCTAAAAATGTTGGCGGCAGAAGCATGAAACCTAATTTTAAACGACATTTGGAAATGTTCATAGTGAGTACGTAAACAAACCAGAGTTCTTCGAATTAAAATTAAAATCATATGAAAAGCAAAAATCATTGTTTTAAAAAAAAACTTTGTCTGTGAAAAAAGCTTTAATCCTCTTACAAACTTTCATATAAAATAGCCAGATGTAAAAAGCCTCACTCCATAACAGCTTATTTAATTGAGATTGTAGAAATTATGGTTGGAGATAATTTGCAACAATTGCAGTCTATACCTGTTTTATACTGTTGCCCGTCAATTGTTGATATAGCTGAAGATGTAGAGTGTCAGCTTTTTGTCGAAGTTGCGTGACAATTGTTTTCAATACAACTCGATGAGGCAACAGATAGTAAAAAGATGTATTTCATTGCCTATGTTAGATTTTGTGATGATTTGTCAGTAGTAAAAATATTTTCTGCAAACCATAGAACTCAAGCATAAATATTATTTGCTATCTTAAATGATTTTATGAACGAGGCAAACATTGAATGGCATAGAATCATATATTTGTATTAACAATTATGTGTATATTAGTTTAATTAATTCATGGTAATGTTCAGTTTTATAAACTTCAAATAATTAAGTATATAAAACCCATTCATGATGCAAGTATAGTTAATAGAGTCTTCTTCGAAACAGGAATATACTAAAGAACATTCTTCCATATTTTCATTTTAGGAAGAGTCATCATTCATTGGTTGAGTTATACATCTTTATTAACTATCCCCTAAATAATAATAGCCTAAGTTATCTGTCCGTCCATCTTCGAATTTATGAAGTGGTTTGTAGTGGTGTAATACACTGCTGTTGTTACTTTATATCCATTATTCTACTTTAAATGAATAACTCAAGTTTGTTTTATATCATCTTTAATATTACTTATAGCAAAATGCCACTGATCTAGTTTACAAAATACAAATAGATCAGTTAGAAGAAAAAATGCACTCTCACACGGCTGTACCTGGCATGGATAGAGGCATCCATATTGAATTCTTGATGAGTTAGGGATATCAACGTTCGAAATCTATCCCTTCCCCTCTATTCTAGCATAAAATGCGATTAACCCAAGCCATATTTTCTCCGGTTAAGAGCGGGTGATTAAATTTATCGATTTGTCACGTAATAGATAGGTAAAAATAACATTTTTCTAGCATTATGACGTCATTACTTTAAGTATTTCATTTAATCATTTCTTATTTTAAATTATTTAAATATCGTCTGCATTATTTTCATACGTTTGTAACAATAAGTTACATTCGGTTCAGTTTTTTTTACCCTTTCGTCGTGAAAGACATAAAGTACAGGACCGGTTTGAACTAGAAGAAACTTGAGACTTCTCCCAACCAATAGAAGGGACTGTTGGTTTGGCGGGATTCTGACCCCGCCGTTCTAAAAAGGGACCCCTGTTTTTTTCTGTGCAGGGTAGTCTTATTTTTTTAGAGGACAGGCTTTTTACCAAAGGAGAGAAGAGGGTGAACACTGCTCGCATCCGCTGCTTGCGGGATAGAAATTTTTTGGAGCGACAAGAGAAAAAGGAATGGAGACGCCATATTTGCGTGACCAACGCCGTATCTAGAGAAATCTTCGATATCTTCAAATAATAAGTTGTATTCCAGTTGTATTCCTTAAGAATTTAATATATAAAATCCTTTAATCAAGATATATTTGTACATGTGTTTTAGTTCTTTCTTTCTCCAACACTAGGCCAACGAAACATTATTTTTACAACGTTTTATCACTAAACTTAAGAACTAAGTAAATAATTTTCTTTTATATTTGGCTTAAACAATAGATTAGGTACATGTGATAATTTTAAATTTAATTATCGATTATTTTTTGTTGCAATGAAAATTTTTTCACTGGTATTAACAACAAATTATATCTACCTCCACAGTGTAGTGGAAAGGATAGTTTCATTCCTTTACTTCTATTAATTACTGTGTCAAAAAATTGGGAAGAACTTAAAAATAATTTTATTTAATTATCGATTATTTTTTGTTGCAATGAAAATTTTATGACCGGTTTTAAGAACAAATAACTTAAGAACTGGAAAGGATAAATATTCATTTACTTCTTTTATATTACTGGCTTAAAAAATTGGGAAGAACATGTAAAAATAATTTTAAATTTAATTATCGATTATTTTTTGTTGCAATGAAAATTTTTTCACTGGTATTAACAACAAATTATATCTACCTCCACAGTGTAGTGGAAAGGATAGTTTCATTCCTTTACTTCTATTAATTACTGTGTCAAAAAATTGGGAAGAACTAAAGATAATTTTGACGTACCAAACTAAACTTTGAATTATCTTTCTAAGGGTGGGCCTCACCATAATCGTTTAATGGCTAACTGTAATTATTCCAATGATGAGACGCAATTTTTCGTTTAAACATAGTTTAATCGACTTTGATGATAGATTTTAATAGAGATTAAACGACTTTGATGAGACTGGCAATAAATAAATTCAACGTGATTCTAAACTGTATCCACAGTATCGGGAGACTTTAGAGGAGTAGGAAGGTAAACAAATTACTGAACTTCTATCAGATATTTCTCAGCAAAAAATCAAATCATCATTTTACCTGCCTCATAGGGTACTTTACATTTCTGAAAAATTAAAAGTTTTACTGATTACGTCATATGATGGGGTATATACTATTTTTATATATCAAAAACATTACTTTATCATGAAAATGAAATTTCCAATAATTTTAATCATACAAACCTTATACATGCAAAATAAAATTTTACGACTGATTTGATTTGTTAAAAGATAACTATTCCAAAAATGAAAATTATGATTAACATATCATAAATAACGTAAAAATTATTTCTTAAAATGCTTAAAGAAACACCTTGAGTTTTTTTCAAAGTTAAAATTTTTTTAGTAGGTTGCATATGTATTTTTCCTTTCCATCAAGTAGGCAAGTCAATACGTTATGGAAAACAGCAGTGTCGTGATATAAAAATGTCTTCTTGTCTGCCATCGCTATGACACATTTCAGAAGTGTCTATCATTTAGAAAATAGAACAATTGAGAGAGATCAATGACAGTAGAGCACCACCTTACGTGTCTGCTTCTGCATCATCAGCAAAAATCAACGGGTCAATGATAAAACCAGAAAAAAAAACCTCGGAATGAGTACATTTACTGAAGATTTGTAATTTAATCTTCATTTATTTATGTAATTTATGATGAATTTTGTAATTTATGATTATTTTATAATTTACGATTTTTGTAATTTATAATTTGAATTTTTTTTATGAGAATTTTCATACTCTGCGTAATATTATTATGCATAATAATTGTTATAAATCATAATAATTTGTACATAAATGTACAACATGTATAACTAAAAGATGAAAATTTCTGTTTAATTAATATTTAGGGGAGACAGATCCTTGCTGTACCCCTCTGGGTTAGGCCTTACCACAAGGAATCAAAATAAGAACACCCATTTATACAACATCCACATTGACCAACATTATAAGAGTGATAATTTCGAGAAAAAGATAAGTGGATCTAAATTACGAGGAGCCTCTTGAGCATAGTCGTCCTTTCACCTTAGCGATCCTCATAAAATAAGTCTCATACCTTTGACTTAATTTGAGTAGTCTGTGTCTCACATGCTCGTCCAAGTGCTATTATCAACAACAACAAGAATAATTATCATTTTCTCCTTGGATTGCTAACTATAGCTGTTAGGGATAGGTGCCACATTTGAGACAGTTGGTAGTAGGCTGGACATTTGAGAGGAATACCTATGTTGTGATCTGATTTAGAAGTGCGGATTGGGGATGATGTTTCTCAGTAGGAAAATTAGTAAAATATCTCATTAATAGTTTAAATTGCTGTTAGGGATAGGCATCAAATTTTAGACAGTAGTGGGCTGGACATTCGAGAAGAGTACCTATGCTGTGTTCTGATTTAGAACTGCGGTTTTGGGATGAGGTTTCATAGTACGAAAATTAGTAAAGGATCTCATTAACAGTTTAAATAGCTGTTAGGTATAGGCATCAAACTTGAGACAGTTGGTAGTGGGCTGGACATTCGAGAGAACCTATGTTGTGTTCTGATTTAGAACTGCAGATTGGGAATGAGGTTTCTCAGTAGGAAAATTAGTAAAGGATCTCATTAAGAGTTTAAATTGCTGTTAGGGATATACATCAAATTTGAGACAGTTGGTAGTGGGCTGTACATTCGTGAGGAGTACATATGTTGTATTCTGATTTAGAACTGCGGATTGGGGATGAGGTTTCTCAGTAGGAAAATTATTAAAAGGATCTCATTGAAAGTTCTCCGTAACATCTAATCCCAACCATGTCTATAATAAAAAACATTTTTAAAGCAATGTGTTTTAACTGGTTTGATTCTCCAGTGTTCATATTCAGTGGCACCAACATGGGAAAGATGCTTATAGAACTTTTGTTCAGTTCATTTTCTGCTTAGTGAATGTCCAATATTCATCGTAATACACTGTTAATATTTATAGAAAAAGTAAAATTCGTCAATACTCCGAGAAATTTTCCTTCATTTAAGACTTCATTAAGAGATCTGCAAAAGCTATCTCTCCCAATGAAATAATTTATATGAATGGTAAAAAGTAAAACTTGATGCATCCCAACTGCTTCCTTTCGAAGAAAATTTTAAGAAAATCTAAATCTGATTCACCTACATGACATACATTCCTTCTAATGTATAAATTAATCTTTTAAATATTTACTTTGCATCTCTGTCCGTAAAGAATAACATTTCATATTTTAATTTTAACATCTAATATATTAATTCTACAGAATTAAATGAAAACAAAATAAGCAAACGTTATGTATTTGTTTGGGTACAAACTGATATTTGATGACTTTTAAACTAAAATATTGAATGCTGATTATGTTGAGAACTGAAAATATTTTTTTAAATATGAAATTGCATTTTAACAAACTGTGGAATTATCAGAAAATCCACTTTTAAAGGAAATTAAATTGGGAAAAAATTCCTTGGAAATGTATTTATTTTGCGATTTCCTGTGGAAATTTGATGATAACGCAAAGATAATCCTTGATAAATTAAAATTATATATTATAAAATTCTTTTTCATATTCCACTGAGAATATTTTCAATATTTTTAAAAATATAGTATCGCTACTCCTCAAACGTGTTCGAATTTTATAATAAGAGAAAAATATTAAATTCTACAAATTTATGCACAACTGAGTGTTTATCCACCATATATTAATACCTTTGTATTTGTGTTTATGATCTCTTCTAGGGACTTATTTAGCTATATGTAATGGAGTATCAGACATGTGCGCGTATGTAGTAGTAAAAATTATCAACAGAACGGAATTAATACTGCTACATTTTTTTAAACTACTTATATTAGTGTTTATTACAGTTAATTCACCTGCAGTAAAAACATTATACACAATTGATTGTTACCAAATTGTGTGTGGGTATATTTAGCAGAGGAATTGTACCGGGAGCTGGCGTTTTGAGAGTAAATTTAGTTATTCAGTTAAATCTCAATAGATTTCAATCGAAAATTATATAATTTTTAACCAACTTTATGTATTATATATATATATATATATATATATATATATATATATATATATATATATATATATATATATATATATATATATATATATATATATATATATATATATATATATATATATATATATATATATATATATATATATATATATATATATATATATATATATATATATATATATATATATATATATATATATATATTTATATATATATATATATATATATATATATATATATATTATATATATATATATATATATATATATATATACATATATATATATATATATATATATATATATATATACATACATATATATACATATATATACATATATAAATATATATATATATATATATAATATTTTACAAATGTATATTTATATATTAAATATATTTACATATTTATAAAAGAAAAGTAAATCTTAAATCTAAATTGATTTTTTAATCAACCTCCCCGCTCTGTGCTTCCGCATCGACTAGTGTAAAAACTAGTTTTTTTATTTGTCTAAATTTTTCCAGAATCTATGTAGGAAACAAGAACATTCGGTTTCGTTTTCCTGTATATACCGTTATTTATGTACCCACAAACAAACCATGTGGTTACACTAACCAATATTAGTACGTGTTCCATGTTCAAGTTTCAATCGTCAGAAAACGTACTAGTACGTGTCCCGCGCTCAAGTATAAATCGTCAGAAAACTTAATAGTACGTGTCTCGCGCTCAAGTATCAATCGTCAGAAAAAGTACTACTATGTATCCCGCGTTCAAATTTCAATCGTCAGAAAACTTACTAGTACGTGACTCGCGCTCAAGTATCAATCGTCAGAAAACTTACTAGTACGTGACTCGCGCTCAAGTATCAATCGTCAGAAAACTTACTAGTACGTTTCCCGCATAGAGTGTGTTAATATGAGATATATCGGAATCTTAAAAGAAAAGAACAAGTGTCAAATATGATGTCCAACGATCGAAAACTTTAAAGAAACAGGTAATAATTTTTGTATAGGAAGAAACATATTTATCCTGAAAAGAGAGTAAATTACTTTAAAAACGAACATAACAGGGAAGTAAGTAAAAAACTACTTTAATGTCATGTAGAATTTTCTATTCAAAATATACTGCTTGAAAATATGAATCTCGTTTATCTTAATAAAAGAATTCCCACATTTCATTAATGAAGCTGCAACGTTAAAAATAACTTCTATTGTTAGAATTTTTTTTATAAATTTAAATAATTTTAAAGTTTGAATAAAATATTAATGTGAATTTTAATTTTACAACTCACTGAGGGTAAAAAACACTTTTCCTCTAATTCTTTTTTTATTTGAATTTTTATAATTTTTTTCCTCTCAGAAACGACAGCCAAATTTTTTCACTTAATTGCAATAAATAAAAAAAAACTATGAAACGAAGGAATCTTATATATTAAATGTGTATATAAGGCTTAATTTTTTCTTCTATCTAATACGCAATTTTCTTTGTTTGTAGTTTTTAGGAGCGCTGAATTACTGTGTTAGAAAACTAATATATTTTGATGCGCTAGTACAAAATTTTTCTTTACTGTCGCAAAAAATTTAAATTATTTTTAGCATTACTGAATGAGTCTTGTATAGAGATAATTATTTTTTCATGCGTTTTACAATAATCTGGTCTGAAACGCTCACTTTATTTAATGGAATTGAATTATAAAATAAAAATTTCTTATTAATGAATTAAGTATTAACCTTTTATGCTAGAAAAAGAGTAAATAGACTCAAACCATTTTTATAAGACTTTTATAAATATAATTTCTTAATCTTTTTCTGCAAAGTATTAGACATTATATAAAATATTAATCATTTGCATGAACTGAACATGAATAAAGCTAAACTGATGTAGCACTTTTGAATAATAATCAGTACCGGAAGGATATTGGCATGGATTACAGAACCATTTGGAATCAACTTTAAATATTACGCAGTGGCCTATGGCATTTGCAAAACTTAATGATGTAGGATTTATCCCATGTAATGGATATAAAAGGATTAAGCCTAGGTAGCTCAATCGGTGAAGGCAATGATCTTGTATATATTGGTAGTGGAATCGAGGCTCAAGCAGGCAAAGAGATCCACCTTGTTCATTAATTATGGCAGGGTACATAAAACACGTTTCTTGTCGCAATTTCCTTTAAGTTATCAAACTATTCCTTTAGAACGGCAGACCAAGGTTTGCGATCTTCTGTCCAAGCTCCTAAATTGCAAGGACCCCTTCCTGTGTTTAAGTCAGTCTTCAGCCCATGTGGTCACTTGCTCGAAAGCAAGCTGCACATTACTCTTAGCTATGGATTAGTCATATATTGCAACATGTTGATTGGAACTAGAGTGTGCTACCCTAAAGGAATGAGTAAAATCCACAACAAAATGATTTCTCTGTTTAAAAATAAATTCAATATTACTACTCTTACTCACCTTGGGCTGAATGGTTAGGGTGCTGGACTTCGGTACCAGAGTTCATGGGTTCGAATCCCACTGTGGCATGGATGTTCGTAGAAATTCGGAATCGGTTTTAAACTGTAGCTCCCGGTCTCATTAGCCCTCGTGTTACAAACAGTAGACCCTAGCACTCCAAACCAAACCAAACCTACTCACCTTGGTTCAATTTCATTCCTTCATCTAAGTCCATTCTGTTATTAATTTATCTATTTCATTATCTAATTCATAAGTCATTGTGTCATAAATATTTTTTAACCATCATATTGCAAAAAAGTACCTTAGAACTCCAAACCAAACCATAAATATTTTTATTTTCTTCTCAATTTAACTTGTAATATATTTTGATATATGGTACAATATTCCTACTAGCTTTTAGTTTCTGTATCTTCAATTAGCATTAGCAATGGAGTAGAGCCAGGCAAGTGTAAAAAGATGTTTGTAGGATTAATTGGAGTGAAATTTTTTAAAGCAGATTGTTGTGGTGTAGTACATTGCATTGTCATTTCGAAGACATTGATAACCCCAAGTTGCTTTACATTGCTTTTAATTATTATATAGTACCACTGTTCTATATTACAATGTTCAAAATTAGAAGATACGACAAGAAAATATGCAAAACAAATATATGAAAATTAAAAAGTAAAAGGTGTTTCGCAAAGCTAAACATAGCTGCACTCTCACACAGACCATAATTAACTTTACACAGTAATCCACAATTTACTCAGATCTAGCTTTAGAAAAAAATATGACTTCTTTCTGAATAACCAAAGACAAACCAAATCATCTAAATATAAAAAGGACTTTTTTAAGAAATATTCTAATATTAGCATGTCATTGTTAAATTTTTTTATTCGTTCATATCCATTCAGTTGCATGTTATTGTAGATAATATGCTATTTTCAAAAAATATATTCATATTCTTTACTGTCTAATTCTTCTTTTTGAGATAATGTATACTTTATCTATTTTGTATTAGCGTTGAGAAAAATGTAACTGTGTTGTTGCAAATGACCCTTGGTTCATTCAATGTCACGAGACAAGGGCTACACGAATTCAGGCAAATCATTGCACTTTTCAGTTTGAGAGCATCTTCTAAAATATTAGAACGATTTTGCTCAAAAGGAGTTCTTGCAAATTAGGAGCAGTGACTAAGCAGAAAACCCTTATGAGCAGAACAGCCTCTTGAGGAGATGCAATCTTGACCTGAGACCTTTAGAGGTATCATGTAAACTTGGAAAACATTGCAACCCGAAATGTTGATATGGAATTGATACAGAATAATTTTTAAACACATTACGAGACACATCATAATTTATTTATAAAACATTAGTTTATATTTATATGTCTAGAAAAATACAATCAAAGAGTTATCAGTGTTTGATACAGACGATTAGCTCTGCCCAGGATCCAGAATAGCTGCATTCGATCTCAAAAAAATATCATTGACTGCTTCCTTTGTCTGGGGGATTCATCGGTTGAGAGAGAGAGGGAGAGAAAAAATATAGCATCACTCTTCACTACTCCAACACCTACAGTGTGAAAAACTCACTTCCCCCTTGATACGGGGTGGAGATGGGGAGTGTGATCAGATTCTGAACGGAAGGTCAGATCCCGCAAAATAAATAGCCTCTTTTATTGGTTGAGCGAAGTTTTTAAACTCCTTCCTGCTCGTGACAGCTCCAGAACTACTTTCTTGGTGATCATGGGGTAAGGGGAAAGGTAATACCCATGTTCACAGATACAGAGTGTAACTTCCTGTAACACGACTACGAACCTATTTTACGTGTTTCAGCCCCCATTAATGAATTTTGAAGTTCTTTGGCTAGATTTTGCTTCAAACCCTCAAACATCCGTTTATGAGCTCGACGTCTTTGCTGACTGAGCTTACCAGATAACCGTGGCTGCCAGATAACTGTAACTGCAACTAACTTTAATCGAAACCAAACGTAACTGCCACGGACTGTGCCATGTAGAAATAAAATTGCAAACTAAGAGCAAGACACTCAACAACTTTCTAATTGTAAAAAGTTTTCTTCCTTGGGCACACCTCCTTTAGGTGTGTACCGGGTTCACGATCGCGGGGTACCTGAGTGATCTTTTCTAGCGTTCTTTCTGGTAGTCTCGAGCTTACCTCTGTAGAGTTTGCTCTAACCGGGTTGGACCACAGTAAAATCGGACCATGACGGAGCCTCTCGTAGGTCAGCGGTGGTTTGGTAGCCATTTATGGGTCACTGTCGTAGCATGGTCATCAGGAGTTGCTGCTGGATGGCTTTGGTCGGGTCAGCGTAAAACACACTTACTGCAACTCTATGTTAAAAGTTTCAATACGATTTGGTTTCTATTAAAATATTGAGCATTTTATTAAAAAAGATGATTTTATGGGACCCTGTGATGCTTATGGGACAACATCCCAATCTGGGACCATTGGAAAACATGGAAAAAAGACTGTATATCGAAGATAATGTAAGCTATTTCTGTCTCTATTATTCTTCTTTTTGACAAAAATACCGTGCCTACTATAATTATACTATGATTTGGTAATATATATAAATCCCATATTTATTAAATGTAATATTTATTAAATGTAAAATAAATTTACGAATTTTAAAAATAACCTGATATTAACATACATATTCGATATATTCAAATTCATTTAATTATATGTAACTCATGGTTGCTATGAGTTAAAAGAATCTGCCTCTTCAATCATATCTAAGGCTAGTCTGCAGTAAATTACTGGTATGCCGGTTAATTGCTGGTCTGCCATACTCTACATATTCGAATTCTACTCTTTAAATATGTAAAATAGTTCTACACAATTGAGAATCGAAATATAAATATACAAGAATAATTTTACTTTAATTTTCCTACAAGTTAGGAAGAAGATGAAATTAGGGGAAATAGTATTCAAGATAAAAAAAAATAAAAAGATGTAAAATATATTTTATAGCAAACAAACTTTTACATCAATTATACTTCTGTTCTTTCCGTTTTTTTTTTTTTGTCAATTATAAAACATTTAGTTACCTTAGAAGTAAACAGGTAGTTAAGTATATAGCAAGTTACACTTAAAAGTTAAGCATGTGACATGTTACTAACGCTATTTTAACTCAAGGAATAAAAAATAGGATATAGTAAAACTAATCATTGCTATCTCATTAATCGAGACCTATACTATAGGAAAAAAATTATTAGCTTACAAATCTGAAAAAATACGAAAATTCGTTATGTATCACTAAGTAAATATTACTTGTCACTAAAACAGAACATTTTCTGACAGTAATTGATAATTAAAAGTTTAAAACTAATTACGAAAAATAGAAAGTTGATTCACAAATTTGCTAATAATATTTCTATTTATTGACGGAGTTGTCAAATAGATATATTTCTAGACTAGAATCTAGACAATGAATTTGAAGCATGGTTGGTTCTGTTTGAATCTAGTTTTAATCATGTGAATTCGGTCCTAGAAATTCGCAATTGATCATTTATTTAAACAATGAATTCAGTCGTAACAACATATATTTTCCCTTTAGAAATGGATTTTGACTCTCTCTAACTACAAAGATATGAGTTGTTTAATCAATTCACAATCGTATATGGCAATTTCTTAATTATTCATTAATTTATGTGTGTATGTTTGTGTGCTTGAAGCATCATAACTTTAAAAGTACATATGTATGAAAACATTTTATAAAGCCCACTGTCCAATGAAAATCTAATAGTTTAAAATTTTGAGGTTTAAACGTTATATTCTCACAAATGTCTTCCAACTCAAGAATATATTACAATTATTTCTTTCCTTTCAAAGGTAATATCGAATGTTTTGCTTGCATAAAATATAAGTCGAAACATTGCAAAATTTTCCATGGCTTATTTTTAGAAGTATATGTATGAATAGCTTTTATTCTTGAAGTCGACGATAGATATTTCCTTAAGTCCCATTGTTTTGTTTTTCATATTTTAGAAAAGATGCAGTAAATGTCACACATCTGTTGAATACGCCTATTTTGAAATTTACATTTGACGTTTCTAATTTTTGAATTCATTTTGTCATTTTTTTGCCTGGATGAAATTTAAAATATATTACTAAAATAAACAAATCTTAAATCATACCTTTTAGGAACAATTAATGTCTTTTTACACATAAAAGAATAATGACACTATAAATATAAAGATTTTTGAAAAAAATACGATCTATAATTAATTGCAGTCGTAAATGTTTACTAAAATACCTTGAGTATTATTTTGATGCTAATACATTTGTAGAATATGTTGGTGTTTCTCGTATAAAAGTATTTTGAAATGTAAACATGAATTGTTAATTAATGTGTAAATTTTTTTGTTGATAATCTACATTTGCTGTAGGACTTGCCTATACAGAAGTTTTTGTATGAAAACTATTTGTATTTGGTATAATTAAGCTAATTATTGACGTCTGACAGAGTTCAGATAAAATATTGGTTCCTAACAAAGTTTAATAGCAGATTATTATTTTTTTCAGTAATTTAAGGATTTGTCATTTCTTTCTTTGTAACAAAAATAATTTGCAACTGCGATAATAAACTTTAATACTAATCCACTTTCCCCCTCCGAAAAAAATGGATTAATCAGCTAGCTTTGTGTTGAATACAGTATATGTTATATCAGTGTAAGAATAATGTTATGTTAGCTTAGTGTTTGAGAAAAAGAAATTAATACTCATTAACACACCTTGAAAAATATGTCTTGATTAAATGATTTTATACAATTAAATGCCTAAGGAATACAACTTATCATTTGTAGATATGGAAGACTCCTCTGGATTCGGCGTCGGTCTCTCAAAAAAATGGTGCTCTTTTCCTTTGTCTAGTGTCACTCCAAAATGTTTATCCCGCAAGCAGCGGATACCGGTAGTGTCCACCCTCTTCTTTCCTCTGGTAACAACCTCATACTCATAAAAAATCAGACTGCCCCGCGGAGAAAAAACATGGGTCCACTCGAGAACGGAGTGGTTAGATCCTGCCAACCCAGTCCTTCTACTGGCTGGGAGAAACCCGAAGTTTTTTCCTAGCAAAGACCGCTCCTGTCCTGTATGTCTTGGCGATGGTTTTCGAGACGAGGTAAAACAACTTTGAGCCAAATGTTGGCGCTGTGTTATACAAAATAGAATGTTAACAAATGCAAATTTATACTGAATAAAATTATGTTTTATTATGCACATTTTCTGATTTAGTTCGAGTGTAATATGGCAACACTTTAAAAAAAAACGTAAAATCTGCATAAACACCGATAAAGTTTCGTGATCTGCAATATCACGTACGCTGAGCAAAAGAAGTTCTTTATTCAAATTTCCCGTTACATCCATTGGCACAGTTAAGAAATTAATTTCCGTATTGATTTGCATTTTTAACACTCTATTTTCTATTACACAGCGCCAAATATTCCCCTAGCGGTGACCTTTGGAACTAATTTGTTTTTTACGGAATCCTTAGTCCCCCGTCTTGTTTAATCTTCCTGAAAAATATGGCGTCATTCTCGCAAATAGATCGCTCTACAGAACACTGTGAGCAATGTCAGTTTAATTATGGCCGCCCGGTATTTACAAGCACATTTCAATGAGATCAAAGCTCAACAAAATGTCTACTGTCAAATTAATAAGAAAAAATAATTTTGGCGTGTGTGTGTGTGTGTGTGTGTGTGTGTGAACTTGTAGATTGATTACTGTGTTGATGTCTTACACAGTTAAAAAAGTAAAAAGATAAGGCTTCAATGAAATAGAGCTAATGATGATCAAATTCTACTCCTATTCGATGTAACTTTATCATAAAATATTTCACATCTCTCACTAATAAAACATATATCATTTACTAAAATAATTATTAGTAAAATGTATACTGCGTCTGTTTGTAATAGTTATATTTATTATAGGGAGAGGACTATCAGGATGCCCTTTTACTTATCATTCTTATATTTTCAATCCAATGAGACAAAAGTGTCAAATTTTCAGATAAATTTCGCCTAGCTGAAAGTACAATGTCACCTTTTCAGAAATTGCTTTCGCTTATTCACATTTATTTTATTTTGTACTTGGGTACATGGTTTACTTCGTTTATTCTTTGCAAATATTTTTCAAAGATAAACAGCAAAAGGTTGTATGGAATTAGAGCTAGTTGTGATCAAATTTCATTCTTACACTAAGGATGTAACTTTTATCACATCCTTGTGTATAAATATTTAAACTTATTGATTGTAGTAATTATACTGCTTATTTTTTAATAATTATACTGATATAGGGGGATGGATATAAGTAACATTTTTATTTCTCACTCTTAGCTATGCTTTTAATCTTTTACAATCCAATGTTCCCAATAGGGAACATAATATTAATAAAATTATTTGAAATTAAATTTCATTAGTACTGATACAAAAAAATTAGCAAATGTAGTAAAAAGTCTACTCAATTTTTTAAAATGGAATCTATATTTCTGTGATTAATAGAAAAATGTATAAAAAGTCATAAAATTGACCCTTTTCATCATTTTCTATAGAGTACAAATTAAAAATTCACATAAATGTAAAAAAAAATCTAATGCTTCTAAAATCCTATTGGTATACTTAAAAGAACTTAAATTTATTAAAAAAATATAAAATTCGACATTAATAATCAGAAACGTACTTGGAACAATTTATTAATTATTAATGTTCCCAATTGGGAACAATGGACTGTTGCCGCTATACTGCGACGAAATAATTTCCTGTACGGTTACTACGATTTGATGAAGGACCTTGCTGATAGAAATATAAAAGCTATTGGAACTATCCGTGAACATCACATAAAAAATGTCCACTGATGTTCTCAAAACAGCATTTTCAAAACGTATTTTTAAAAATTATATCTATCTAGGGTGATGGATATAAGAAACCTTTTTATTTTTCTCTCATAGCTATATTTTTCTATGAAGTAATTGAGTTAAACAGGTATATTGAGTTTTCAGAGAAATTTTGACCAGCTGTATAGCTACTGTGTACAGGTGTGTAACTAGTGTTACACTAGTAAGCCCACCATGCTTTCAGTGGGATACCAACAGAGAGAAGGAGTTTTTCTCGTGTCATATCTTTCTCCGAACCTGGCTGGACGAATCGTGTTTATCCCCCCCCCCTTTCTGGAGTAAGTAAAAATGTAGTAATATTTGTTTCCTTAGCGCAACTAGAAGGATATAAAGGCAAAGAATGGACATAAAAGAGGTTCAGTGCCAGCACAATTGATGGTATCATTTTTAGCAGTTCCTGTACGCCATCTTTCCTGACTACATGATACTAACTTTGAATAAATAATCTAATCATGAACTAACATTACATAGACTTGCACAAACTGATAGAATAAATGAATCTGTAATGATATTTAAATATTAAGTTAAATATTAAAATGAAATGTCAACAGCTTTAAATCTTCTCATTTATATCTTGTATCTATTTTACTTGTATATAAACATTTTCTCAACAGTCCTGTTAAATTGCTTCGGATGTGCCGTGTTGTGTGTTTGCATTTTTATTCTCTTATTAGCCTTTACCACACCATAGCATATTAAGCTGAAAATCTGCAGTCGTTTTAACAAGAATTTCAGTCGGACCTTATTTTAGGAATTTGCTAAACTAATAAAGACATATTCATTACATGGAAAAATCGCTAAATAGAATTTCACAATTTAGAGCTCCCAGAACACTTTAAATTCATAAATATAAATTATTTAAAAAAAGTAATTAATTTCCATTTGTTTATAAATTAGTATTTATATTTTATTTATTTTATCCTTAAACGTAATTCAATGAAGAAAATAAGTATAAATGAAACTATTACCCGAAAATACACTCGGTATTCGGTTATAAAGGTTTTATATTAAATAGAATTATCATGTTTATTATAGCAAATAATTTTTATCTTTAAAAAAACAATAAGTTTTAAAAATCTAGAAATATTTAAAAAAATTATTCACAGGAAAAATTTGTTAAATAGAGGATGGTTATTTTACGAGGGAATTCGTAAGATGTATTGAGTCTCAAAGAAAAATTTGGATAACAAAGTCGATTAAATAGAGTTTGTTTGTACTTTAGGTTCAATTTTTATTTTCTGTGTTCTTGTACATTGGTACCTAAAATGATGCTTTATAGTGAAATAAAAATAGAAAAATAACTCTATCGAATTAGAGCTAACTGTCACCAAATTCATTAAAACAACTAATTGTTGTGTGTTAAATAAAATAATCAGTTTGAAATGTCCAGAAATATTTTGAAAGAAAACTTTATCACAGGAAAAAGTTCTTTAAATAAATAATCGTTATTTTACAAAAATATTTGTAAAAAAGAATTTTTACAAAAAGAATTCTCAAACAGAGGTTCGTTAAACAGAGACTCGGTTCTAATTTCGTTTAATTTTTTGTGCGTAAATATAGATTGTTTACTACACTGATACTTTATATATAAAAAGTTAGAAAACATTCCATTAAATTAGAGTTAACAAGAATTTATTTCAAGAAGTAATTTTTAATTTTTTAACTTTATATATCGAGAAACATTTTGAAAAAGAAATTCTATCACAGTAAAAAAGGTTTGCTAATAGGTAATTGTTATTTTAAGAAAAATTTTGGAACATGTAACACAGAATTTGCAAAATATAGGTTCACTAAATTGAGGTACAATCGTAAGATGGCCTTGTCTTTTGTGTGAACTTATAAATATATTGTTAAGTATTTGTATTGTGTATTGCTTGTGTATTATTTGCTCTACTGATTCTTTATAATGTAAAGAAATAGAAAATGTACCGTCAAGGGTCCTCAAGTGTGCTGTCAATCTACCGTCAAGTCTGCCGAAAATGTACCGTCAAGAGTCGTCAAGAGCAAACAGTCATAAAATCTAATATAATAGTTTACTATAATTACAGTAATTTTTATTTGTTACATTAAGAATTAAGTTTTAAAAGTCCAAAAGTATTTTCAACAAAATTTCTCATTGCAAAAAAATTCATTAAATCAAAAATGATTACTTTATGAAAAACTTCGAAAATATATTGGTCGCATGGGAATTTTCTCAAAATATAGTCTTGATTGTAAGGTTTCATATTTTGTATGTACTTGTAGACTGATTACTACGTTGATGCTTTATGTACTAAAATAAAAAGTTAAAGCAAGTTAAAACAAACGGTCATAAAATTTACTGTAAGAAGTAATTTTTATTTGTTACATTAAGGAATAAGTTTTTAAAGTTCAAAAATATTTTGAACAAAATTACTGATTAGAAAATATTTGTTTAATCAAAAATTATTATTTTATGAAAAATTTCGAAAATGTTTTGGTCGCATGGGAATTTTCTCAAAATATATGCTTTTTGTAATTCGGTTTCATATTTTGTGTCTACTTGCAGATTGATTACTATGTTGATGCTTTATGTACTAAAAAAAAGTTAATCAAACGATCATAAAACTTACTGTAACAAGTAATTTTTATTTGTTAAATTAAGGAATAAGTTTTAAAAATCGAAAAATATTTTGAACAAAATTTCTGATTAGAAAAAAATTGTGTAATCAACAATGATTATTTTATGAAAAATTTCGAAAATGTTTTGGTCGCATGGGAATGTTCTCAAAATATATGCTTTATTGTAATTCGGTTTCATATTTTGATGTACTTGTAGTTTGACTACTAAGTTGATGCTTTATGTACTAAAAAAAAGTTAAAGCAAGTTAAAGCAAACGGTCATAAAATTTACTGTGACAAGTAATTTTTATTTGTTACATTAAGGAATAAGTTTTAAAAGTCCAAAAATATTTTAAACAAAATTTCTGATTAGAAAAAAAATTGTGTAATCAAAAATGATTATTTTATGAAAAATTTCGAAAATATTTTGGTCGCATGGGAATTTTCTCAAAATATATGCTTGATTGTAATTCAATTTCATATTTTGTATGTACTTGCAGATTGATTACTACGTAGATGCTTTATGTACTAAAAAGAGTTAAAGCAAGTTAAAGCAAACGGTCATAAAATTTACTGTAACAAGTAATTTTTATTTGTTACATTAAGGAATAAGTTTTAAAAATCCAAAAATATTTTGAACAAAATTTCTGATTAGAAAAAAATTGTGTAATTAAAAATGATTATTTTATGAAAAATTTCAAAAATGTTTTGGTCGCATGGGAATTTTCTCAAAATATATGCTTGATTGTAATTCAATTTCATATTTTGTATGTACTTGCAGATTGATTACTACGCTGGTGGTTTATGCACTAAAAAAAAAAAAAGAAAAAGTTAAAGCAAGTTAAAGCAAACGGTCATAAAATTTACTATAACAAGTAATTTTTATTTGTTACATTAAGGATTAAGTTTTAAAAGTACAAAAATATTTTGAACAAAAATTCTGATTGGGAAAAATTTGTTAATTCAAAAATGAATATTTTATGAAAAATTTCGAAAATGTTTTGGCTGCATGGGAATTTTCTCAAATTATATGCTTGATTGTAATTCGGTTTCATATTTTGCATGTACTTGGAGATTGATTACTACGTTGATGCTTTATGTTCTAAAAAAAAAGTTAAAGCAAACGGTCATAAAATTTACTGTAACAAGTAATTTTTATTTGTTACATTAAGGAATAAGTTTTAAAAATCCAAAAATATTTTGAACAAAATTTCTGATTGGGAAAATTTTGTTCAGTCAAAAATGAATATTTTATGAAAAAATTAGAAAATGTTTTGGTCGCATTGGAAATTTCTCAAAATATATGCTTGATTGTAATTCGTTTTCATATTTTGTATGTACTTTTAGATAGATTACTACGCTGGTGGTTTATGTACTAAAAAAAGAAAAAGTTAAAGCAAAAGGTCATAAAATTTACTATAACAAGTAATTTTTATTTGTTACATTAAGGAATAAGTTTTAAAAGTACAAAAATATTTTGAACAAAATTTCTGATTGGGAAAATTTTGTTCAGTCAAAAATGAATATTTTATGAAAAAAAAATAGAAAATGTTTTGGCTGCATTGGAAAATTCTCAAAATATATGCTTGATTGTAATTCGGTTTCATATTTTGCATGTATTTGGAGATTGATTACTACGCTGATGCTTTATGTACAAAAAAAAAGATAATAAATAAATAAAAAAGGCTTCATCGAATTAGAGCTAACCGTGATCAAATTCCATTCCTCCACTTCGAACGTAACTTTTATCTAAACATTTCTCTCCACACCTCTTTAATATCTCCGACTGCTGCAACGACTTCTGACAACCCCGAGTTCAAACTTCTCCAGACCGAACGGGCATCGAGAAGGAACCAGTAACATTAACAATAAGACTTTTCCCCCCTCTTCTCAACCAAAGAAATAAAAAAAGGCACGCGACTCAGCTTCCCCCGGCCCTGAACCAAGGCCGTCGCCAGGGGTCGCCACCAGCCGGGGGCCCGCGGGCCGAGCGCGCTACGTCCGAAATCCTTCGCTCAGATCGCGCTCTGCAAGCGTCAGTAGAGCGAGAGATTCGCGCGCCCGAGCGTTTTTGGGGGCCCCGAGTTGGAAAAACCAAAACATCGTTTGACGCGCTGCTCGTTACCGCACTTTTGGGTTTTTTTGGTTGCTTTGCAGTTTTTGTTTGTGTTGTTTTGATTTTTGTGAAGAATGCTTACGGAATTGTGCTGCTGAAGGATTGTGCACGCTACGACAACTGATATGAACCAGGTGTTTTGAAGTTAAACGTCTGGTTTCTGTTTTGTTTTGGTTTTTATTTTGATTTCATATTTTTTGTTCCTGGTTTTTTATAAAATTTTGTGTTTCGTCGACACGTCGGGTGTAGAAGGATTGAAAAATTTTTGCGGGGTTGACCACTTGGACATTAGTGGTCATCTGCTGATCCTGCAAAAAATAAAAAAAAATACTATATAGTTTTAAAAACAAGTCATAAACCTGGATGAAGATTTAAGGTAAGCTTAGAATAAAATTACCATACTTTTTGCTTATATATATATTAAAGTGCACAGAACAAATATTTATCTTAATAGTTTATAATTTATCATGAATACATATGCATATATTTTAAGTGCTGTATTTCCCGCCCCATATCCGTGCTGTTTTTCTAAAGGTAAATTGTGAAAACAAATTTTTTTTCTTAATAAATAACACAAAAAATTGAAAAATGAAGGTTCTTAATCACATTACACATTAATCAGTGATCTTTAAACATTGTGTTCATGAATTAAAATTTATTTATTTTCTATCACTGACAAATCTCTTTATTTTTAAGAAAGAATAGATAAATCCACACAATTTATCTTTCATATTTTATAAATGATTACATAAGGTACATCAAAGCCCATTATGACTTACAACAAGGAGAATTATTTTTACTTTTCAAATTAGCTATTTATAATCTGTCACAGAAAAATTGTTTATATAAAAATTGTTTGTATAAAAGAAATACATAAATAATAACATTAAATTTTCATAGAGTCTCAAACATAAAAAGAGTTTGATAAATGTATTATTTTAATTTTGCAACAGTAAAAAATGTAAAATTGTCTGGATATGCAAGTCTTGTTCACAACAATACTATAAATCAATCTTAACTCTTGATTTCTGCGGTGCTTCATATTTATATATATATAAATATAATATCACTATAAATCACTAATAAACCAATGAGAAATTTAAGGTATCTATTGCAATTTAGACATAGTTTTTAAATGGAATACTTACCATGTGTTTTTCTAAGTAAAAAAAAAACAATTATTTTCTTCACAATTGCTAAACGTTAAATATACTACAAATGGGAAAAAAATCAGAGAATACAAAAAAAAATCTATCTTAACATCAATACTTGTTGCATGAGTACATTTTTCACAGTAGTTTCTTTGAAAATGCCATTCGTTTTGAACATCTATAACCTGATTTTGAAAGCAAGTCCACTTTCTTTTGAAATCTATCTTCACGCAAAAAACATATTTTGTTAAAGAATGATACTTAATCCATTCACTTCTTTAAAAGCCATTGAATACCAAGCTTTCATTCTTCAGATCTTCTAAAGGTTTTTAACCTGACCCAGCATTTTTTTTCTCTTACTTAAAAAAAAAGATCGGTTCTGAAAGACCATCATATATGTTTTTGAACACGCGCCAAATAGAGAAATAGAATTTCCCTTATTCTCTCGAACGTTAGAAATATCCCTCATGGAACACATAACTGGTGTATAAATACTTTTTGTTAGTTATACATTAAAGTATTATGTGTATTTCTGAAGTTTAATCTACATTTCTATTTAAAGATTTCAGTAATATTATATGGCTAATAAATTCTTCTTTTGGTTTGATATTATAATTTTGCTGTATTTTTATTTAAAGCGGATTGATGTCATATACATTTGGTTGAGAATATCTAGAATTTCCTATAAAAAATATTTATCTGCTTAGAATCAAACATAAGGAATTCCTCATTTACAGCATTTGAAGCTTACGAATGCATTAAAATTACTCTTCATTCTCTATCACTTAATACACATGAATGATGTTCATATACATCTGAGGATTTTGTTAGATGGACTATTAAGTCTGTTTTCTTTACACCTCCCTATAAAAGATATTTATCTGTATAGAATCAAAAATGAGTTTAAATGAAAGCAAAATAGATATGCCCTATCTGCAATAAAAATATTTATCGTACTACTTTAATGTAAGGAATTCATCATTTACAGCATTTAAAGCTTACGAATGCACTAAAATTACTCTTCATTCTCTAACACTTAATCCATATGAATGCTGTTCGTATAAATTTGAGGATTTCGTTGGATGGACTAGTAAGTCTGTTCTCCTTACATCTCCCTATAAAGAAAATATTTATCTGCATAGAATCATAATTGAATTTAAATTAAAGCAAAATAGATATATCCCATCTGAAATATCTAAAAAGATTTATCTTACTATTTTAATGTAAGGAATTCCTCATTTAAGGAATTTAAAGCTTACGAATGCACTAAAATTACTCTTCATTCTCTAACACTTAATACACATGAATTCTTTTCGAATACATTTGAGGATTTCTTTCTTTGGATGGACTAGTAATAATTTTTAGTTCTATATTAAAATTACTTATGAATTTTTATACGTACACATGTGAAATTTCTGATTTTCTTTAATATAAGGGAAATTTCTGATTAAACTCAGCAAAAGTCCAACTCAAATGTTAAAAATTTGTACCATGCTTGACTAACACACTCTCTCCGACTCCCGCATACACGCACACAAATACAAACACACACTCACATATATATATATATATATATATATATATATATATATATATATATATATATATATATATATATATATATATGTGTGTGTGTGTGTGTGTGTGTGTGTGTGTGTGTGTGTGTGTGTGTGTATGTGTGTGTCTGCGTGAGAGTGTGTGCTCACGCAATCATTTAAACTCAAACATGTATGAATGTTTACCAGTATATCTGAAAATGTAACCGTAGTTAAAATTTATTTCGTTTGATACAAACCCTTGAAATTTACTTAATTACCAAATATTTTACATAGAAATACATAGAAATCTATATAACTCAGATTAAAGTAAGTGACAAACATTTACGAACAGATAGATGCATGGTATAAAAAATTTTATTTTACCTCAGTAATGTTTTCCTATTTAACGGTTACCATAAATAACATTTTATCGAAAACAACACATATAACATGAAACTCTTTCAAAAGGTTGGCACGAGCCGTATATCATCTAGATCATAAAAATGTCCATTTTTCTTTCTCTGGATTTGCTTTTTGTATTTTAAAAGTAGCGTACAGGACATACTCTATCTTAACTCCCCATGAATATGAAACATGATTACATAAATCACAAACACCACAGCATTAATGTATTTTACACCCGTTTAATAGTTTGTTGTTATGTAAACGCCTTCCTCTGCGGTCTATCTTGAATGCGTCAGTAAGCCAATGTTACAAACCATCTTTGATAAAGAATTGTCAATCAGCTGAAAATTTTAAAAGTGTGGTAGTTCTATCTCTGTGAACATATCTTTCAAATGATGGATAGTTATGCATAAGAAAATCAAAAGTGAGAAAATTTCGGTATTTTGATAGCATATCATCTCTGTAGTCTAAGATTAGTATGAATTCTTACTCATTTATGAATTAGTGCAATTTGATAAACTATAAAAATGTATTAGTTTACAAACTAAGTAGTATGCTGTACCAACTTATCTAGATTGAGGTTCCCACTCTAGATATTTTATATCATACACACACACACACATATATATATATATATGTGTGTGTGTGTGTGTCTATTTATATATATATATATATATATATATATATATATATATATATATATGTATATATACATAAATATGTGTAGCATATTTATTTCATGTGATTAAACATTACGAAATATACTAAATTATAGTGAACGGTATATTACGAAAATATTACGGTATTATATTACGAAATTATAGTCAGTTGGAAAGGGTAGTTAATATAAGACATGGGTTGATATTACATGACAGGATGGTCAGAGAAGATTTTTATATTTACGTTATTATAGTTATATTTCGTGGTATCGGAAAATTGTCTCATGATAAATCGTGAGAATTTATGTAGAGAGCTTATATATATTTAACCATGTGCTGACAGATATGAGAAAATATGTTTAGAAATTTGACCCAGAGTAAAAACTAGAAGTATCATTCATTACTCATGGAGGTGAAGCCTTTGTGAAACGTATTACCAAGGCAATGCAAGGAAGTCACAAATAGAAAAATATTGGAAACAAACACCTGTTTCGAAAGTACGAACAAACTACATAATCAGTGCGATTAATTGAGAAACTGAGACTCAATCCCTTTCATTACGGTAGCCTGGGGATCATTAATCCGAGTACCAAAAGAGAATTACACTAAAGTTCTAGCATTCAAATAATCACTCAAACATTCAAATAAAACTTTAAATCTAACCAAAATGCTAAACTTTCAGTAATTTATAGATATATCACCTTGATTAAAAGCAGGTGAAAGTATGAAATTTGTCAAATTCACAAACATGTCAGTAAACCTCAATATTATAAAAATTAATTATCTTTCATAATTATTACAAAAATCAACTCCAGTAATGTATGCATTTAAAAATAAAACTTCTTCATCTAAACATTTCTTCAATAATTTAAGCCTGTACTTAAATACGTAAACGATATTAAGCATAATTTTGAAAGGCACTATGTCAACTGAAAATCTACGGCTATATTGAGTTTAGTAGTTTAATTACATTTCTATTTCAAAATTTGATAATCTCAATATTCCCTAACTAAATGTAATAAATTTCAATAGAAAAAAGCTCAGCAGGTTATGATGTTTAATTCAAACTTAAAGTTTATTTTACAAGTTCAAAATAAATTATCTGATCCTTTAATGGGTTTAAGAAGAAAATATGTTATTCATCGACAAGAAATGAAATTTCCATGAATAACTTGATTTATAAAACAGCACATTGAGCTTCAATTTAACTTTAAACTACAGAATAACTAATTTAATTTTAAACGAAGTTATGAAGTTATAAATATAGTAAAACCTGAGTATAAATTTATTGCCAGCTATAATTATTTTTCTTCCCGTAAAAATCCTTATTTCTTGAAATTATTCTTCATTTAGTTAGTATAATAATCTGAAGTGTTTATGAATAGTTATCCTATAAATTATTTAAACAAAGTTGAAATATAACTGAAGGTATGTGCTTATAACTTACTTTAAGCACTAAATGCGCAAATCACCCGTTTACATTAATATTTCCTTATGATTTTACGGATTGTTAGTTGCAGGTTTTACTCTGAATCTTTAATTGATAAGATAATTGTAAAACAGAAATGTTTTACAATTAGTTAGTATAATAATCTGAAGTGTTTATAAATAGTTATCTTATAAATTATTTAAACAAAGGTGAAATATAACTGAAGGTATATGCTTATAACTTACTTTAAGCACTAAATGCGCAAATCACCCGTTTACATTAATATTTCCTTATGATTTTACGGATTGTTAGTTGCAGGTTTTACTCTGAATCTTTAATTGATAAGATAATTGTAAAACAGAAATGTGCTAAATAAATTAAGACTTTCACAAACTTATCAGAGTTCTTAAATATTATTAAAAAGAACAGAATTCTTCCATTCTTATTAAGAAAACTCTGATAATTTTATAAAAGTAGATAAAAGTATATTTTTATAAAAGTAGAGATTTTATATAAGTCACTAAAATTTAGAATACTTCTAATAATTTAAAACTGTGCTTAAACGAGTAAAATTATTAAATATAGTTAATTTCGAAAAGCTATAAGTCAATTGGGAAATTGCTCCGATGTTGTGTTTAAAATTTCATAAACCCAAAATTCCCTTTCTAAATGTAATGAATCCGAATCAATAAAAATGCAACACGTCTCGATGTTAAAATCACACGCGGAATTTAGTTTACAGCTTCAAAATAAATGCCCTCAACCTTTAACGCTTTCGAAAAGAAAACGTACCTTTCATTGACAAGAAATGGAACTTTTCGAGAGTACCTAGATATCTGAAGGAGAGCGAAATGAGCTTCATCAAATTTTTAGTTAGTCCTGGCTTATTTTCTCATACGAAGGGAACGTATTAGTTCAACAGTTCAGGAATTGCATTCTTCGACATAATAGAATTTAAAATTCCTGCATCTTTCTCGCGACATCAAAGCTAAATTCTAATGAATTTATAAATCCCGTGGAACATTTCTAACAAATTCGAAAGGGCGTAGAGACATAAACCTTAATGTTTCTCTCTTTATTAATCATTCTTAATGAACATTTCAAGTCATCTAATTGTGTTAACGAAATGAGTTTATTAATAGTTAAGTAGAGCATCTCTCATAATCTTAATGTACACACAGAAATTTCAGCATTTTTCAAGATCTAAATGTTATATAAACGTGCATCTTTATGCATTTCGAACTTCAAATGAGGGACATGACTCTAGACTAATGAATGAATTGGGTTTAAAAATATAGGAATATTCCGATACAGTCTTCATTTCCTAATGACAGCAGTGTATTATATAAACTCATATTTCATCTTCTGGACTAAAAAGGATATTTAATAGGAAAAGATTGCTAATGGTATAACGGTTCAGTAATCTTGTGATTTAAATAGTTATAAATGGGATGAAATCAATATTATTTATTTTTACGGGAAGAATATCCAATAATCTTCGTGCTCACTCGCATAAAATTTTGTACTTTTAAATATTGAAATTTTATATAAACATGCATATTTTTACATTTTCATTTTAAAGTGAATGATTTCTTTATGGACAAATTAAGGGATTACGCTCTCAACTAAAGATATTTTAATATACGGTCTTCATTTTAGAATACCTATATATATATATATATATATATATATATATATATATATATATATATATATATATATATATAATATATATTGTATATATATATATATTATAAATTATATAGATTATGTATATATATATATATATATATATATCTATATTATCAATATATACTATATATATATATATATATATATATATATGCTATATATATATATAATATAGTATATATATATATATATATATATATATATATAGTACTTTTTCCGCTTTACATAAATGAATACTAATTGACATCGGGATAAATTATAATCAATAGATGTTTAACTTCAAAAAAGATCGTAATACAGTAGAACCGAGTTGACCGAGCTTTGATTAACCGAGGTTTCTGTTAACCAAGTCAATAGGGATGTTTAATTTTTTTTCTCCTTTCCAAAATGAGCTTGTGAAAAATTATACACATTTTAGTTCGTTGTCCGTGTTACAGGCACTTCTTCCCCACAAAAGCACTTAACTTTCAAAAAATATTACACCCATTTTAAATCTTTTTAACTGTGAAACATAATTTCATATATGTTTATGCCGAACGATGACCGATTGGTTAGGGTGCTGGCCTTCGGTATCGGAGTTCGTGGATTCGAATCCCACAATGGCATGGATGTGCGTATCCGTTCGGAATCGGCTTTAACCCATATTGTACCACACCAACTAAATATTTCTGTAAGTTATTAAAACTTAATCCATATCATTAGTATGGTGTAACTAAGTATATACAACCAAAATTTTGAAAAAATATTTTTAATTTTTTATGTAATTCGCTGATCTATAAATAGGTCCAATACACTACTAAAGCTTAACAAATATCACTTACATTGCATTAGGCTGATTCATAGATCAAATTTGGGGAAATAGTCAAAACAAAGTCCAACATTACATTTTAAGTATACTGTTGTTGGTTTACCCTTGCATTTATTGAACTGGCAGTAAGAGAGTAAGTTTATCTTGAAATCTCCTGTTTTTTCTGAATAAAATAGACATCTAATTACCTCTCGTTTTGTTCAGGTGTGTGAACAGGGATTTGAACTGGTTTTTAATGAAAGATAAGAAAACAGTGTGCACTCTCAATGCAATATCGAATTCATGGAAAAATAATCGGTATTGGACCGTCGTCTTACTTTTAGGGCACCTTTTTTTTACTTACAAAATACACGTGTAAAATATATTTTTCAACAAAAACTATCAGATACATTATTAGCTCTGTTTTTAAACTAAAAGTAACCTCCACAATGTTTGAAAAAAATAATAAATACAAAATTAAAGATTAAAAAATGACAATTTTTAAGAGGTTGCTGAAAATAAATTTTATAATATAATATAATTGGATTTCTCAATTTTCTTTTGTTACTATGCTAAAGTGTTTCTATTTTAAAGGCGTTAAAATAAAATCCCCTAAAAATATTTATAAGTTTATTATTAAATGGAATTTTATTTGCTGTCCTGTTTATAGGACAGCGGTCCAATATCGGTTAAGCTGTAGGTCCCAGTCTCATTAGACTTCGTGTTGCAAAAAGTAGACCGTAGCACTCCAAACCAAACCATATATGTTTATTTTTATCATTTAAAGAGCGTTCTATTGTTTTTTTACTTTAAAAGTTCGTTAAATTCGAAAGCACGGAAGGTTTTTATACATGGTTTCTATTATCCGAGGTACTAGCGGTGCCAATTAGCTCGGATAATCGAGGTTCTACTGTAACATCATTTTCAAACTTTTATTAACTTATTATAATTAACCTTAAACAGACTGCCTATTTCGTAGCGGTAAAATAGATGTGATCAAAAAGCTTAATTTATTACCTGCGAACTACATTTACATTTATTATCTCTTAAATTTCTATTGTAGTGTTATTAAAAAGAGTGAAAATTTTTTCAAATATTTCCTTTTATTTATGTTTTTTCAAATAATTTTTTTTAATCTCATGATAAATAAGAATAATTATTTTAAGTGGAAAGGATTTTGTTTGTAGAAAGCTCAATAATGCAATCAACAAGGCTCGCGTATAGAATTGCATCCACTAAGAGCATTTCACTGTCGAACAAATTATTCATTCAACTCAGTTCACTTCCTAGTTAATCCAAATATTCGCTTTGGCAGCCCCGTAATACAGCATAGAGCTCCTATTCATTGTCAACCTAAATCAGTCCAGCTGGTTGGACCATTTGTGCGGCCCTATAATACAGAGCACCTTTCGATCATTAAGGTAGTGAATTATTCAGCCTAACGCTCACAATGTGTCTTGTCATCAGCTCCCATAATCTGCATTTGATAGCTGATCACCCCCAGACATTTGACGAGCTTCAATGGAGTTTTCGGCGCAATCACGGGGGACCTGCGTGTTTTTAATGCACTCTTCACTGCAAATTCCTGAATGGGGGACAAAAACCGAGCCAAAATGAGTCTTTTTTTATGTAAAAATGATCAGTATGTAATGCTTAAAGATTCTTAATTAAATAGGGTGTAATAAATTTAATAATTTTTTTACTATTCAAAGTTAAGAGAAAATTAATCTGTGAAAAAACATAAGTATGCTTTTTATTCTCTGTATACTTTTTGAAAGGATAACATACATCATTTTTAATAAGTTTTCATTTCGTTTTAATGTATATTTAATTTAAGATAAGTCTATCAAAGTCAAATATGAATTATATTCGAAAATGTGTGGGTGTTAGTATTTAAATTAATTATTTTTGATAAGGTATAGTCTATATTGGGGGTACCTGCGTCTTTTTTTAGCGTAAAACTTTTGTACTTTTGTAATTTTTAGCGCAGATTGAACAAAAATGTTATGTACTTTTATGTAAAATTGGTCAGTATGTAATGATTAAAGTTTGTTAATTCAATAGGGTTTAATAAATTTATTAAAAGTTTTTTACGAATGAAAGTTACGAGAAAATTAATCTGTGAAAAATATAAGTATAATATTTTATTCTCTTGTATTTAAAGATTTTACTTTTTAAAAGGTTAAAATGCATCCTTTCTAAAAAGTTTTTTATTTAGTTTTAATGTATATTTAATTTAATATAAATCTATCAAAGCCAAATATGAAATATTTTCGTAAGTGTGCTTATGTTAGTATACAAATTAATTTCGAACTTTTTGATAAGCTATAGTCTATATTGGGGATACCTCAGTCTTTCTTTAGCGTAAAACTTTTGCAATTTTTAACGCAGCTTGAAATAAATTTTATGTAATTTTTATGTAAAAATGATCAGTATGTAATGCTTAAAGTTTCTTAATTAAATAGGGTGTAATAAATTTAGTAAAAGTTTTTTTACGATTCAAAGTTAAGAGAAAATTAATCTGTGAAAAAATATAAGTATAAGATTTTACTTTTTAAAAGGTTAAAATGCATCCTTTTTAATAAGTTTTCGTTTTATTTTAATGTATATTTAATTTAATATAAATCTGTCAAAGCCAAATATGTATTATTTTTGTAAAAGTGCAGATGTTAGTATACAAATTAGTTAAGAATTATTTGATAACCTATAGTCTATATTGGGGATACCTGCATCTTTCTTTAGCGTAAAACTTTTGTATTTTTTAAGGCAGATTGAAATGAATGTTATGTAATTTTTATGTAAAATTGATCAGTATGTAATACTTAAAGTTTCTTAATTAAATAGGGTATAATAAATTTAGTAAAAGTTTTTTTTACGATTTAAAGTTAAGAGATAATTAATCTGGGAAAAAATATAAGGATACTTTTTATCCTCCGAGTATTTAAAGATTTTACTTTTTAAAAGGTTAAAACGCATCCTTTTTAATAAGTTTTCTTTTTGTTTTATTTTTTAATTTAATATAATTATAATTTAATATAATTTAATATAAATTTGTCAAAGCCAAATATGTATTATTTTTGTAAATGTGCAGATGTTAGTATACAAATTAGTTAAGAATTTTTTTGATAACCTATAGTCTATATTGGGGATACCTGCGTCTTTCTTTAGCGTAAAACTTTTGTAATTTTTAACGCAGCTTGAAATAAATTTTATGCAACTTTTACTTAAAAATGATTAGTATGTAATACTTAAAGTTTCTTAATTAAATAGGGTGTAATAAATTTAGTAAAAGATTTTTTTTACGGTTCAAAGTTAAGAAAAAGTTAATCTGAAAAAAAAATATAAGGATATTTATATCCTCCACGTATTTAAAGATTTTACTTTTTAAAAGGTTAAAATGCATCCATTTAATAAATTTTCGTTTCGTTTTAATGTATATTTAATTTAATATAAATCTATCAAAGCCAAATATGAATTATTTTCGTAAATGTGCAGATTTTAGTATACAAATTAATTAAGAATTTTTTGATAAGTTATTGTCTATAATGAGGATACCTGCGTCTTTCTTTGGCGTAAAACTTTTGTACTTTTATAATTTTTAATGTAACTTAAACTGAAATTTTATTTTAAGTCTTTTTACATCATTGATCAAAATGTTTTAAGTGATATTAAATTATAAAAAACCAGATTTTTTCTTTTTTTTTTTTTTTGCAAAACAGTAATCCAAAAAATTTAATGAATT
>CM063501.1:136393974-136396474 GCA_032207245.1 Pardosa pseudoannulata
ATAAGCATTTATGTCAGCAACAAAGGCTTACAAACATACCAGGAGAATACATGTTATTAGAGTTCGTATTCCTAGTAAACTGGGTTGCCGTTAGCCAGCAGTGGGGCAGTACAGTGGGATTGCCACGTTTTCCAGTACAGTAGATTTATTTGCTTTATAAGTATTTTTGTCAGTAACAAAGGCTGACAATCATATACGGAGAATAAATGTTATTACAGTTCGTAATCCTGATAAACTGGCTTGCCGATAGCCAGCAGTGAAGCAGAACAGTACCGTAGATTTGTTTGATTTATAAGCATTCTTGTCATCAACAAAGACTGACAAACATATACGAAGAATAAATGTTATTAGAGTTTGTAATCCTGGTAAACAGGCTTGCCGATAGCCAGCAGCGGGGCAGAACAGTGGGATTGCCACGTTTTTCAGTACAGTAGATTTATTTGCTTTATAAGCATTTTTGTCAGCAACAAAGGATGACAATCATATACTTAGAATAAATGTTATTACAGTTCATAATCCTGATAAACTGGCTTGCCGATAGCCAGCAGTGGAGTAGAACAGTACAGTAGATTTGTTTGATTTATAAGCATTCTTGTCAGCAACAAAGGTTGACAAACATATACGGAAAATAAATGTTATTAGAGTTTGTAATCCTGGTAAACTGGCTTGCCGATAGCCATACATACCATCCAAACGTTGAGTTGTAAATTGCTATTATTTATTATTAAATTTTAAAAGGATGATCCGGATTTGAAGTTTTCATGTACGAGCTTTTTACGGCAATATCCATACAATCTTGTGTATTTATATGATTTGTACTATCATGAATAGAAAAGTTAACAGTACACCGATATTTCATGAGATATATACCATTTAGATTTTACAGTTAGAATGAAAGTTCATCTTTTATGCACAAACTTTTTTGGAATTCCATTTATTTCGTGTCTTTACATTTTGCATTCGTAAAGAATTCCTCATAATTCTGAGCACTACGTTAAACAAATTTATCTGAAGCAAATATTTATTGCAATCAATAACTGACTTTTCAAGAACATACATTTTTAAACTGTTATAAAAAAATATCTTTTATAAATCTCTATTTCTTTTTATCTTTGCATTTTATGTTATCGATTTTATATTTTTCGTTATTATTTTATAAATTGACTGTTAAACAAATCAAATTCATTGTTGAATATTTTATTCTTTTTTATTTATTTATTTATTTATTTTTGCATTTAGCATAGATCAGATTGTGGTCTATGTTAAATGAAAAAAAAAATCTTCAGCATAAAGATAAAGAAGCACAAAAGAATAAATTCTGTAAATTGTCTGTATTTAGTGCATATTACTTACATTTTATATTAGCTTTTAAACATTACAGGCGAGTTACGGATAATTAAATGATTGTTTTGAGTCAAACGAATTTACCTTTATATGTAGACCCTAATTTAATTCCCCCTGATGTTCAAAGCATTAGCTGAATCGGTCCCAAACAAGTAACTTCCACTTTGGCAAACCTCTCTACCGGAGGCCTACGGTGCTGACACTCCCCTTTAATGCACCCTGAACAAAGCGAAAGGTGGTTATGAGATCCCACTGCTGTCACTTCCGGTGAGAAGGGGATTAGTACCAGTACCTCTCCTTCATTCATTAGAAAATTAACTTACCCTAAAGTGTATTCTAAATCACCTTGAGTCACAGCTTCCCTTTTGAAATTTAAACATTGTTTATTTCCCCCTGTCCATGTGATTATAAAAAAAAAAAGTTGCTTATTTCAAAAAGAGTAGTTGTTAGAGTTGGGCAGGATAGACATTTGAAGAACCTAAGTCCAGCGTTGGGAGGAAAAATATGAGAAGATTAGGGAACAACTGTCATGTAAATGACAGCTGTTACCTAATGTTATGTAAAATGTCATGTAAATGACTATGCAATCTTTTAATCTTTGGCAAGAAGAAGCACATACCAAGCAATTCTGTAAATATATTAAGTTTCCATTACTTATTTATGTTAGTGTTTTAACATTAGAAGTATAAATTATCGGATTATCAACTGATTATTTGCATTACCTATTTATCAGTATTAGGGGAACTTTAGTTTCAACATAAGAAAGGAGAATATGAGAAAATTAGGAAACAACAGTCATCGAATGAAATAAAACAGATGTAATCAAAAACAAAACTTAAGTTACTCTAATCATCAACAATTACATCTAGAATATTACACCCACTTAGTTCAATTATAATTAAGTAAAAAAAGAAATCACTCACAAATTGCCAAAAGGTGGCAAAAATAAGCCTCTATAAGTGACTTTGAAACATTTTCATATTTTGAATTTAGATTTTCTTTTATCCTTATTTTAACACATTGAAAAGGATGAAAATCAGTTATAAAGCAGAATAAAATGTGATTCAAACATTGTTCTTAAACTGTAAGACAGAAACGTTAAACCGCATATTTCGATTGCTGTTTCCCATGCAATATTTCATATTATTATTTTCTG
>CM063501.1:136401474-136458974 GCA_032207245.1 Pardosa pseudoannulata
TTAATGAAATTGTATTTCTAAATATAACGTGATAACATTTTATGAAGAATTTACCTAGCAATAATCGTTTTTTCTTCTTTTTTTGTTACCAACAAGAATGTTTTCTAATAATCTCTAGTGAAACTTTAATTCAATTATATATCTCTACTTAAAATGTGATAACTATGATATTCAGTCTAAATACATTCATCACTTTTCTATTATTATTTCCAAATGCCTAATTTAAGAATATTTAGTAGAAATGTATTACAAGATGTAGCTATAAGAATACTTCTCTTATTCAGAACTATTTTCCAAGCATATTCAAACAAACTCATTTAAATTACAAGATGTAGCTATAAGAATACTTCTCTTATTCAGAACTATTTTCCAAGCATATTCAAACAAACTCATTTAAATTACATTATTTCTGCATGGGTTATAAATTTCTGTTGTTTATAAATTTTTACATAATTGTATGGAAGAATTGTAGTTTACATATATATATTATGATATATTCTATATTTATATATATATATATATTATATTATCTATAAATATATATATATATATATTATATATATATATATATTTATATTTATATATATATTATATATAACATATATTTCTACGTATATATATATATATATGTATATATATATATATGTATATATATATATATGTATATATATAATTATATATTTATATATATAGATATATATATATATATATATATATATATGTACATATATAGATATATATATATATATATATATATATAGATATACACATATATATACATATTATATATGGCATATATATATATGTATATATATATATATGTATATATATATATATGTATACTATATATATATATTATTATATATATATATATATATATATATATACATATATATACATATTTATATATACACACACACACATATATATATTATATATAGTATATAATATTTTTTTATATATATATATATATATATGTTTAATTTGGAATTGTATCTTACTATAAAAAGAAACAATTGTATTAATCCTAAAACTAATCTGATTTTTAATAATTTTTAGTTGAAATTAAAATCAAAGCTTTATTGTATTATTATACTACTACATAAAATGTAGTAGCATTTTCAACCGAGATATATTCATTTTTTTTTTGTTTGCATGACTCATTTAAAATATTTACAATCATTTTACATCATTTTCTTGAGAATTTTAATTCAAATAGATAGCATGAAATTATATTCTTATATAAAATGTCATTCATACAGAAATAAACCTATAATTATCATTTTTCTTTTGTTACAACCTAGAGTATAATCTCTGCTTTATTTTTTTTTTGTTTGTCATAAATTACCTAAATTTTTCTACTTTTATTATTTTTGCGTGACTCATAAATTTACCCTATTTACAATATTTTATATAAATACACACCGTAAATTTAATTCAAATTTATATCGTGAAATATTTATCCTTTTCTTTTTGTTATTACCGAGAATCTAATTTCTAATTTTTCCTTCTGAAAATTTAATTCAAAGATTTATCCTAATGTAATACTGTAATCAAATGTGATAACTGCAGTATTCGAGGAAAAAATAATCATCACTTTTCTTTCGTTATTATCAAAAGTCTAATTTCTAATAATTTCTAATGGAAATTCATTCTTTTCTCTTCTTATCTTATCGTGAAAGCTGTAATGTTTAAACTGTCCTCCTGAGTCTTCGAGCTCTTAAGCTCCAAACAATCATAAAAGAAGTCACGTGGGATAATCTTATTTACATTAAATAAGTAACGAAAATCGTTAAGGCCGCTTCAAAAGCGTCTTAAATTCGGTTCATTTTGGGCATTTTCAATGCATTCCGGTATTTATTGAAATTGATTAGATATGCAAACCGGCAGCTCGAAATTTTCCCCTCACAGCAAATAATATACATTGTTTAAATTGAATGCTAATTTTAGCTATTTAACTTTGATCCTGTACTTGAATGAAATTCAATTTTATAACTTATTCATAAGATTTTCATCTTGCCAGTATATTATGATTAATGTTTCAAATCTTATAATCACTTCATCCTAAATTTATTTGGGCTTCAAATGGAATCATATGTTTACTAATCAGAAAACAGAGACGTTTCGAATATAACCTTTTTCTGAAGCATTCTAACATCACTGCAAGAGCTAAAATGATTAAGAAGTTTCTATTTGTTTCTTGTAGAAATTTAATTCATTGATAATTTATATTCCTACATTAAATGAATTGTTTTAAAATACATAAAATGAAGCAGTATATTCTAGAAGAAAATAATCATTTCTGCATGATTCATAAATTTACATTAAATTTCATGTTTATAAAATTTTACATAAATGTGCTACAGAATTTAAATTCAAAATATATCTTAAAGTTATATCCAACATAAATGATTTGCGCTACAAATGGAATCATGTGTTTACTAATCAAAAAACGGAGACATTTACTAAAATAACATTTATTTGAAGCATTCTAAATTCACAGCAAAAACTAACATGATTTGGAAGTTTCTATTTGTTTATTGTAGAAATTTAATTCATAGATAATTTATATTCCTACATTAAATGAATTGTTTTAAAATACGTAAAATGAAGCAGTATATTCCACATCAATTCTGCATGATTCATAAATTTATCATGTTTATAAAATTTTACTTAAATGTGCTACAGAATTTAAATTCAAAATATGTCTTAAATTTATATCCCACATAGCTGATTTGGGCTTCAAATGGAATGTGTTTACTAATCAGAAAACAGAGACGTTTACGAAAATAACATTTTTCTGAAGCATTCTAACATCACAGAAAGAACTAACATGATTTGGAAATTTCTATTTGTTTCTTGTAGAAATTTAATTCATACATATACTATATTCTTACATTAAATGATTTTTTTTCAAATACATAAAATGAAGCAATATATTCTACATGAAAATGATCATTTTTGCATGATTCATAAATTTACCATGTTTGTAAAATTTTACATAAATGTGCTAGTGAACTTAAGTTCAAAATATGTCATAAAATTATATTTCACATAAATTATTTGGGCTTCAAATGGAATCATGTATTTACTAATGAAAATACGGAGACATTTACGAAAATAACATTTTTCTGGAGCATTCTAACATCACAGAAAGAACTAACATGATTTGGAAATTTCTATTTGTTTCTTGTAGAAATTTAATTTTCATTGTATATTAATTAAATAAAATTTTACATTTATATCTACTAAATTGTGAATTGTAAAACGACATAAAAAGAACAAAATTTTTCAAAAATGTCATTTAATGAAAATAAATATAATGACGAAATGCTATTATATAGTTGTCTTTAATAATATTAAGTCTTTCATAAAAAATTTTCATTTTTATCAAAAATTCCAGATGAATTTCAAACGCCATATTCAATTGAAGTTTATCGACTATTGACTTTTAAAGTTTGTTTTCAAAAAATATTTAATAATAATATTATTGTTACGAGTAATATTAAATATGATTCCTCAGTAATATTTTTGCATTTTATGAACAGTTAAAAATATCATGTTCATTTCCGATTGCTAAATTTAATCAAAACAAAATGCTTGATATTATTATTAATACTACAATAATATTGATACTGATTTTTCAAGACAAACGTTTTGTATTTTATAACTATTTGAAAAGATGCATTTATAACTTCCATATTCATTGAACCTTTATCGACATTTTTACCTATATCATATGAAAGATAAGATAATTATAGTTAATTTCTTTTAAAATATATAATCTATTAGTTGTGAGCTAAAACTACTATTATAGGTTCCTAGCACAGAAAAAAGGGTAAATTTTTACTATTGTTAGTTTTTACCTGGGTACGTACCGGTTTCGTAAAGTAAATAATCATTTTGACAGCTCAGCTTTATTCTAAAGTGTAAAGAGTATCTTATATTAAAAATGTCTCTTATGACATAGAAAAAAAAATTTGTGGTGAGGAAAATTGTCAATGAATTCAGTTCAAAACAATAAGTTTTTAAATACGTTTTATATATTACATTGACATTTCAACCCCTTAAGCATAATTATACTGCTAAAAAATATATATTTTTTTATTAGACTTATTATCTGCAAAATATATTGGCTTTCAAAACCCATTATCACCTTAAATATTAGTAAAATGTTAAGAAATTACTGCTTTTCTTGTTTGCTACGTTTAAAATTCTAGGAATATATTCTTCAGAAGGCCTAAAGCCCTTGGGATAAAATTTGGAACAAGAAAAAAAAAATACATTTTTCATGCATTTTGAGGATACATCAGATTTTGATGTATGTGAATTTTATTATTCTACGTATAAAATGCTATAGAAATACATGAATGATTTGGAAACGACGATTTAAATCTTAAAAGCTCGACTAAAGGTATTGAAAAAACAAACTTACTAAAAACCCATTAAGCAGGGGCTTTTAAAATTTAAACGGATTTTATTGCATTGAATTATATGATTCGTCGTTTTATCTATTTTTAATACGTACAGCATTTTGGAACGATTTACCATGCATCGATTCGCTTTAAAACAGAACATAAAAACCTCTGTCCAAAATTCCGCTGGGTTTCATTGAAGCAGTGATTAATATTTTTCTGTAAAGATAAATATTAGACTTTTATAGAAATAAATTTTTTTTATAATGATAGATATGTCTTGTTAACACTTCTGTATCTAACTGTGTCAATATGATATCTTAAACAAATGTAGGAAATTTATTTTTAGAACAGTTGTAAAGGAAATTTTTATTTCCAAGAACGAAGGGTTTTTTTTTAATTTTTCTCAGAGCTTATAATTATAACTAATACCAAATTTACAGTGATATTATTTTAATATTTTATTTCTCCTTCTGCACTTTACACACAGAAATTAACTTTAGTTTCAGGTATTTGGAATTGAATAGAATTTTACTTTCATTTTCAGTTTCACAAATTTGTTTTAAAACACAAGATCTGTAACCTCAGTTATCATTAGACATGTAAGTTACTTTTATCCCCACCCGAGTTAAGCCGAACTTGAAGCTAATCTTTGGGATAGAAATCCACTCTCTTTTTAATCTCCCTGTCTAGGAATATTCTAGACGAGATCCACGAGTCCAATTACTTACATTTACAGAAATCTCAACTAATACAAGAACAACCAAACGACTTTTTCTAACTTAATTTTGAATTAAATGTTATCCAGACCAACTCGCCATACTTTAATACATTGAGAGAAACCTAAAGATCCGGCCTCTATTTAGTACAAACATAAAATAATACAATATAATATTTTTATAATACAATAATTCAGTAATACAAAGCAGAAAATTAACAATCAATAGAATGTTTACGATATTTATGCTGCAATATTACAGCTACAATATTACGTTACAACGTTTTACAATAATTCAGTAATAGAAAGAAGAAAATTAATAATCAATAGAAAGTTTTAGAAAATAATACACGATGTATCTAAGACCTAGACGTAACTACGTCGAGTTATATAGATTTTAATTTTTCCTGGTTATGTTCCGCAAGAAATATATCTCTCTAAAGTTCTGAAATAGTTCACAATTGAATATAAGATGTTCAAATGTCCCTACCTTTTTCATTAGACATGTGAACAAAACATTTTACAACTAATGTTATTTCAATACTGGTGTATAAATACTTTTTGTTACCCTCCTTGTGTTGCTCATCTTATATAAATATGTCATTTCTATAAAACATGTGTATTGACTCTATATACAAAAAATCTGAAGTTTATCTGAATTTCTATTTAAAGATTTTAGTAATATTATATGACTAATAAACTCTTCTTTTGAGTTTGACATTATAATTTTGCTGTATTTGAATTTAAAGTGGGGCTTATGCATATATTCTGATTTCATTTATGTCTATTTATAAAATGAAGACAAACTTTATTCCCATAATTGTGATAATAATCTTTATTTGCATTGCAGTTTTAAGGAAATGTCATATGAATTTGGTTGAGAATAACTAGTTTATGTATATTTCTTTTTCAAATTTTCAGTAATCTTGAAAAGGTAATAACATTGCTTTTTAATTTTAGGTTATAATTTTGGAGTATAATAAACGTGGCTAATTTAAACATACGGGTGTCATTTATGCCTATTCATAAAATGAAGGCAAACATTATTCTCATAATTGTGTCCTTCATTTCCAATGTGGATTTAAGATAATGTAATATAGACTGGGTATAGAATAACACGTACAGATTTTTCTAGATTTCTGCTTAATAATCTATGTTTTCGTATATAGTTAATATCTCTCCTTTTGAATTATATTTTATTTTGTTTTATATCAATGAAAAGAGTACGTTATGTATATCTAAGTTTTCAAATTATGTCTATTCATAAAATGAAGATAACAATTTCCATATAACTGTAAAATAGTCCTTCATTAGTATTGTGGGTTCAAGGAAATGCTATACAGATTTGGTGAAAAGACCACAGTAATGAACATGTAAAATCAAAATTAATGGAGTAGTATTATTGTTAAGTCTAACTTTTCTCGAATCATTTTTAGTCTTTTCAGTAAAAATATGCTTTGTATTTTTTAAAAAACATATATTACTAAAAAATAAAGAGATTTGAACATATTTAACTGCAAGTTTTAAGACAGTATAAAAACAGCAATTTGTAATTGAATAATCTGACCTTAAAAAAAAGAGCTGCTAAATATTCAACCGATTAAATGATAAAAAATAACGTTGCGTTGGCGCTATTTTTGTTATCTTCGCCTCTAAACACGCAAAAGTACGTGAAAAAATTCGCATGTGCAGAGATGCGTAAAAAAGGAAATGGCAAATTTGCTTTGTGTAGCTGCTATTTTGTTATTGTGTTAAAATAGTTTTTATACACACCCATTAAAACATTTGTAGTTGTTTATCATTTTAGAGAAGAATGGCTGATTTTTCACTTTGATATTAATTTTGATAGTTGTGTAGCTTTTAGAATTCTGAATATTTAACTGATAAAAATGGACAAAAAGGAGAGTTTTTTTTTTCGTTCGTTTTCTCAATTAGCGATGAGGAGGATTTTACAGAAATCTGCATGTTTTGTAGGAATTTCTTTGGCTGTAGTGTGCATTAGGGGGAATTAAGTCAGTTTTATTCTCTTAAGTTAAGCGGCATTAATTAAACATGGATTTCACAAAAAATATACATAAAAAAGAAATTATTTCTCTAATGTAATCTTAAAATAGATTTTATTTAGTTCCTAGAAAAGTGACATAATTTTTTTCACTATTTTCCCAGTTAGTCTTTACTTTATAGCTTTAGAAAAACCCACGTTGTGGTTTGCTTGTTATTTCTTTTTTTACATTTTAGCATTAATAATTTTAGATATTTATAATAGTATTTTCACCAAAGCTCAAAGATTGATTTCTCCTTTCACTTCAATAGATGATTTTCAAGCTGTTATTAAACAATTGTATCATATTTTAATGTAGTATAAAAGTAATGAAACAGAATATTATGCATGTTTAAAAACTACATATTTTATATAATCTTAAAACATACTGTTTTATTTCCCAAGATAAGTACATATAATTATTTTCATTCTTCTACGATGTAGTACTTACTTTAAGCACTGTCAATGCTTTTCACAACATAGTGTGTTTAATTTACTATCTTTTATGCACATCTGTGCAAAAATAATTCTCGGTATTTATTTAAGTATTTCCATGCTCATTGATAGTTTCATTTTTTTCAGTACGTGGTTTTGAAATAATTTGTGAACAATACATTTTTATAGCTTAGTGTATTATAAGCATGATGAAAAGAAATCTTGTGTACATGAATAGCCTATATAAGTGTTTATGTATTATTTACATAATCTTAAAATATAATTTTTTAGTTACCAGAAAAATGTATAAGTATTTTTTCACATTTCTGTCTGTTAGTCTTCAATTTATGACACTGTAGTTGTCTATCGTTGAGCTTAGATGTCATACTATGCTACGCTTATTATTTTTCTATTTACATTTGCACATGAGCGATTTTCTTTATTTATGCGAACATTTCCATAAATGATTCTTGTTGATTTTCTTCATTTTTTCTGTGAATTATTTTGAAATAATTAGCAAAAAATTGTTATTATTTCTTAATGTAGTATAAACCCAATGAAACAGATAATTAATATGTGCAAAATCTATGCATCTAACATAATATTAAAACAGATTGATTTTAGATGTTAGAAAAGAGACATATGATTTTTTCAATCTTCTACTAATTGATCTTTCCTTTATAGCATCTAAAGATGATTGTCATAGCTTCTAGTGTTCTGTTGTGCTTATTGTCTTTTCTTCTCACATTCGTTAATTAGTGACTTGAACTAGTTATCAGTATTTTTCTAAGAAAGATTATTCATAGTCTCCTTTATTTTAATCTACTTACTTTATTAAATAGTTTTGAAACAATCAATGAAACATTATTTAATTCTGTATGTAGAAAAAATACAGCAAAAGCATGATTTTTTCAATTATCCATTAGTTGGCCTTTCCTTTATAACACCTAAGATGTCTGTCGCAGCTTCTAGTATTCTTGTTGTGTTGTGCTATTATATTTTCGTATAGCATTCGTTAATTAGTTACTTTGATTAGTTATCAGGATTTTTTCCAAGAAAGCTTATTCGTAGTCTTCTTCTTTCAAATTCATTTACTATATTAAATAGTTTTGAAACAATTAATGAAAAATAATTTATTTATTCCTGTTATAGAGAAAATACGGTACAGAAATTATGAATTTTTCAATCTTCTACTAGTAGGTCTTTCCTTTAATGCATCTACGATGTCTGTCGCAGCTTCTCCTGCTCTTGTTTTGTTATGCTTATTGTTTTTTCTTCTCACAATTGTTAATTAGTGACTTGAACTAGTTATTAATATTCTTCCAAGAAATATTATTAATAGTCTTCTTCTTTTTAATTCATTTAATTTATTAAATAGTTTTGAAACAATTAATGAAACATTTTTTAATTCATTATGTAGAAAAAATACACTAAAAACATGGTTTTTTTTTCAATTATTTATTAGTTGGTCTTTCTTTTTATAATATCTAAGATGTTTATCGCAGCTTCTAGTGTTCTTGTTGTGTTGTGCCTATTGTCTTTTCGTCTAACATTCGTCAGTTAGTTACTTGGATTAGTTATCAGGATTTTTTCCAAGAAAGCTTATTCATAGTCTTCTTCTTTCAAATCCATTTACTTTATTAAATAGTTTTGAAATAATTAATGAAAAATTATTTATTTATTCCTGCTATAGAAAAAGTACGGTACAGAGATTTTGACTTTTCCAATCTTCTACTAGTTGGTCTTTCATTTAAAGCATCTAAGATGTCTGTCTGTTGTGTTGTACTTATTGTCTTTTCTTCTCACAATCGTTAATTAGTGACTTGAACCAGTTATTAGGACTCTTCCAAGAAAGATTATTCCCAGTCTTCTTCTTTTTAATTCATTTAATTTATTAAATAGTTTTGAAACAATTAAGAAAATTTTTTAATTAATTCTTGCTATAGAAAAAATACAGTAAAAGCATATTATTTTTTCAATTTTCTACTAGATGGTCTTCCCTTTATAGCATCTAAGATGTTTATCACAGCTTTTAGTGTGCTTGTTGTGTTGTTCTTTTTGTATTTTCTTCTCACAAATGTTAATTAGTGACTTACTTATCACGATTATTCCAAGAAAGCTTATTATTAGTTGACTTCTTTTAAATCCCTTTAATTTATTAAATAGTTTCGAAGCAATTAAGGACAAATTATTTTTTAATTCTCGATTGAGAAAAAATACAATGACGCAGAATCTCACCTAAAAAAATACTTATATTTTTCAGAAAATTTCTTAAAATGTATTTTTCAAAGGGAATTACAATTTCTTTTCAAAAAGGAAATCTTCTGCATAATTCTTGTTTTGAATGACTCATTAGAGTCCTATATTAAAATAAAACTTACTGCTACGTTACACTTAATATAACAGATGTCTTGGATAACAATTCAGATTTCATTTGGTATTTCAAGACCAAAAATAGCTTCATAATAGCTTCCATACAATTTATGTACAATACTTGTTTTCTTCTTTTTACTATGCAAAATATTCTTTAGCAAAATCTTTGACTTAAAATATATAACTACTTGCTATAATATTCTACTTTAATACTGGAATCTAAAAAAGTATGTAATACAAGAAACACTTTGGTTTTTACTTTTGCTCTTAAAAACGTGCTTTCTATTCAATATTTCAAAAACTATTGCACTTTCCTCCTTTGGGATTACGTGTTTTGCCCAAATAAACTAAACAGAAATAATAGAAACCAGTTTTTGAGACATTGTTAACAAATGTATTCGAATATTAGAAGAAAAAACACATACCTCCAAGAATCATGAGAAGAATTTAGTATGTCATTTCAGCGAAAAACATTCATGGAATACATATGCCTGTTTAGAAATCTAAATCTTTTATTAGGAAAAGAAAAAAAAAACTGTTTTAACAACTTCATAAAATAGGGTAGCCCAACGAGTGAAAGTATGTGAAGCTACTCAGAAGCTGTTGAATGGAATATTAATTAAAAACTACTTAATAACCAGCTTTCCATATTTGCGCAGCATTCAGATCTTTATATCATCACGGGAAGTAATTAATATTGAAATTTTATTCCTAAAACTCTTATTCTGTTTGTATAAATATTTGCTTATTTTAACCATTCATTTCATAATACGTATCTTTGTGTCGCTTATTATGGAATGGTCACGGGCAGTAGATATAAATGCCTGATGAATTAATGATTTACGGTGTAAATTTGCATACTTAAATTTATACTAACTGAATTCCCTGGGCACAGGTAGGACTTAGTATAGTAATAATTGGTTATTTTGAATGTATGTGAATAGTTCAAAACTTTTTAAAGGCCTTATAAAACTTATATGCTACGTTACATACAATAAAATCATGATAAACTCAAATATTGAAGATTCACAATGTTTTACGTTTGTCTGTTGCAGTTTTCATTAGAAGAAGGGCTGTTTTCGCTTGGAAAGTTGCCAAATATTTTCTTTTAAGAGATTAGGAAAGGATAGTCAAGTGAGAATTTACGAAGGTATTGAACGTGTAACTGAAAATACATAATTGTAAAATCCTTGATTTTTGAGTAATTAAAAAAAAAAAATATGTTTGCCAGTTGTACAAATCTACATGTCCGAATCAATCGTTACCAAGTTTAACGCAGTATTGTGTCCTTTAATAGAGAAATCCGTGGTATTTACATCATAACTTATTGGTTTACGGACAACACACTTTATATACATAGTTATAGCTGTGATTAACCATCTTTAATAAATTATCATATTAGTTGACAATCTGCAGCTTACGAGTTTTGAGATCTTTATTACTATGAATATTTGTATCAATGGCTCTAAAACTTTGTTTGGGATCATTTATTACAGAGACCAAAGGCTGGATGCAAAGTAACTAGTAAATAATTATAAAATCTGTGATTTTTGTATAAGTTTTGTAAGTTCAAATAAATCCGCTTACAGCATTCACCTGTTCTAAAAAGCAAGTTCGTGACGTTTAGATAATTATATAATATAATTAAACTATGAAATTAATAATAATAATTAGATTACATAATTAAATGTTTAATCAAATTTTGTGGTTTTAAAAAAATACGTAGAAAATTGTGAAAATGTATTTTTCTATTGCACAGTTTGAAGGATAAAATTCTGGACTCTTCCATGATGCAAGAACGTGCTTAACAGAAGAATTATGAAAATTTAAGAGACAAATTATATATTTTGTTCGTAAAATGTCTGAAACTCGACCTATAGAAAAAAAGACAACAGTATATGTCTTCTGAAACATAAAAGCATAAATAAATTATATGAATAAAATAAATTTTTAGAGAATATATCACACTTTGGGAAACTTTAAACAGTTATTGTAAAAAATACATGGGTATAAAATTTCTCAAACTCGACCTATAGAAAAAAGAAACAGTACATGTCTTCTAAAACCTAAAAACATAAATAAATTATATAAATTAAAAAAAAATTTCAGAGAATATATCACTCTTCGTTGAACTTTAAACAATTATTGTGAAAAATACATGGGCATAAAATTTCTCAAACTTGTCCTATAGAAAAAAAGACAAAAGTGTATGTCTTCTAAAACATAAAAGCATAAATTACAATTATTGTGAAAAATACATGAGCATAAAGTGTCTCAAACTCGACCTATAAAAAAAGACAACAGTATATATTTTCTAAAACATAAAAGCATAAATAAATTACATGAATAAAATAAATTTTTATAGAATATATCATTCTTCGTTAAACCTTAAACAATTATAGTGAAAAACACATGGGAATTTTAATAAAAACATTACCTTTCATTATACTCACGTTTGCTCGAAAATTGGTAATCACAGCTCTTATATGTCTCTCAAACATTGAGCAAAATTTTGAGAAATCATCCTATATTCTGCAATACTAAGAAATATTATATTACTCTGAGCAACAAAAACAACTTGCGAAAGCATGAAACATAAAAGTATTTCTCAACTAAAGCCTCTAAATTTCAATTATATAATTAAAACGATAGCACAGCAAATAAATAAAGCGTTGGTAGATTTTGAAACAAAAATGTAACTCTTTTCTAAGTTTAAATCTTAATTCCACAATACGAATTTTTTATATTCCGAAAAAAAAAAGTTCTTTCTTCTTGGAATGCTCCCGATTACTCGAAAACAGATAATCGCCCCTTTACATATTTTCGAAACATTGTTGCAAACTTTGCGAAACCTTCCTTCGGTATTATATTCTGCAGAGGCAACGAATACCAACTTTGCAAAATGATGGATGATAATGTCTGAAGATGAAACCTGGAAATCTTTCATATTCGAAAATTTAGTTTTCGTAGTTTCAACATAATAGAAGGTAAGATGGAATATTACTTGCTATAGAGAAATGAAGTTTCAGGATTTAAATTATCGTGCCAAGAAATTCGAACGATCTGGTTAGTTCTGATGATTGTTTTATCATGTATTCTATTTGAAATGGTACTAAAATTGGATTTTTTAACCTCTACCCTGCTTTTAATATAGCTGTCATTTTTATAATTTTATATGTATGGCTCTTTATCCTGTTGTCTTAAATGTCGAAATTTGATGCATTCGTGTATACTCAGTATATACGCGATTGCATACTTTCATATATGTAGTACGAATTTACATAATTTTCACCTTTTTTACAGAAAATTTATAAGTCCTACAAATCGTATCAAAACTGGTAAAAGATCCTTACAAGCAAATAAAAACATATTTTTTATCTAAAATATTTATTCATATTACTGGAATGGAAACGTTTCAATATTTTAGTTCCGTTCCTTTTAAAAATTCGTAATTAATTTAACATCTGGAAACTTGTGTATTCTTAGAAATTAAACATATTTAAAATGAGGTGTCTTATTTAATTTTATATAAGACGTTGGAAGATATATGTCTTGTTTTGACAAAATTTTTAAATTCCCCAGTGAAAGTAATTCTAATGTAAAAAGAAATATTGGGCTTACAAGATTTTCATAATCAGTTCAATGCGTTTTATTGAATTTATTGAAAATTACTCTTTATTGAATCAGTACTTATCATAATAACACTTATTCTTAATATCATTCGCAATATCTTGTTCTTAATATCAATCCGGAATCCAATTAACATCAAAAATATGAGACATCCTTTTAGTTTTGGTTAACATTTTAAGTTTTTTCGATAGCTTTAACTTTTTTTACTTACTTTAAAGCTATAAACTGCTAGCATAATGCTATCTTCTTTCAGGAATTTGATATAACTTTTTAAACAATCGGCATCATTCAAGAATGGATCATGATTAATTTCTTATCATTCTTTTTTCTTTTTCGTTTTACTGTTGGGGAGTGAGCTGTTTCATGGTAAATATTTCAAAGACTAGTCCTTAGGGAAGGCTGTTTACCGCCGACGGTTAAAAAATACCTCTTATTTTTACCAAAAATAAATTTGAAATATTCTTAGTTGTCAACACTCTGATGGGTTACGATTATCAGAAATCAGTTTAATGCTCCAAGGATCTGTATAAAGGATTAAATTTCAGAAGAAATGACACTGATAACAGGATAATAAATATAATGATAATGACAATATAGATAATGGGACAGCCATAACGAGATGAAAAAACATGTTTAGAATGGGACTTTCCTTCTTTTTCACTCTTGAAAACTACAGTCATCCCTTGAATCTGTTGTCTTAAATGCGACTGCCAATGTAAATTATATTAACGATAAACTTTTCATTTAGGCACTGGAAATTAATTCCTCATTAAGCAGAACTATTAAGTTTTACAAACCTTTTAACTGATACCTCTTTACACACTTTTATACGACTCAGTGTTAAGAAAAGCAGAAAACAGGGAAATACACCTTGGTTGACATCATTACTACCGAGGTGACTCTAATTCTGATTACAAGGAACCAGTTCTAAGCCTCGAGGATCTGTGTAAACATTTTAATTCAGCAAGGGGGACTGATATCGGCTAAAACGAGGCCGAAACACATGCTGAGAATAAGTCTTCCCTAGTTTTTTCCTCTTAAAATCCTTGTCAACTCTTAAATCCGATGTCTTTGCTATTGTTAGGTATTTAACAGCAAATCTTTTAATTTGCCCTCTAAAAATATATTCTTCTGTAATAAAAAATTTTGATTACATAATATTCTTGTTTACATAGAAAACATTATGTCACCATAATCAAGTTTTGTAAGGATATGAAAAATCTTTTATTCCAGATCCGAGTGAACGTCTCTATTTGGTTCAGCGTTAACCCCATGCCTGTGAAGCCCGAACTCGGGTAATGCACGCGTCAAAATTCGAATGCCCGACCTGAGTTTTAAAAACAGTAAAAAACAGTATTTTAATTCCGTTAATCCAGAGATCGGTTCTCATAATGCATAATATTTAATTTGCCATTTTCCCAATAGATAGAGATTTATTCCCGCTATAATTTCTGCAGTTTCACGCCATTTGTCGTTCTTCCTCGGATATTGTAAAGGATTTGTGAATTCAAAGGAATCTGCGGAACATGGAATTAATGATAGTGAAATAGATAATAACATTGTTGTATTAGTTTATTACATTTTTTCAGAGAAAACTGTGTCATTTGATTTATTTTGCTGTAATTTGAGCAAAAATTACTTAATCCATTGACATTTCCCATTATTTGAAAATATTGGAAAAAAAATAGTTATTTCGTTTTAAATTTTGATTTTTTTTTCAAATATAATCTATTTTTAACATTTTAATGATAATAACAAACAAAATTAAATAACATGCTTTTTTCCATTTTTGGCTCGTTTTTCTCATTATTCCACAGGCAAGAGATAAAAAAAACGAAATAAAGAGAAAATATTCCATACTAACACCACAACTTCAGAAGTGACTGTAATTCTGATTATCAGGAACCAGTTTAAGGCCACTAGGATCTGTATAAACAATTTAAATTCGGAAAGAAGTGGGGCTGATATCGGTCGTAACGAAGCCGAAAGACACGCTTCGAAAGAGACTTCCCTTGTTTTTTCGTTTTTTTTCCCCGCTAAAAACCGCAGTCATCCCTTGAATCCAGATGGGCAATCAAACCTGTTGAACTATCTATCGCTGGTTCCCACCGTTTACCTCGGTATGCAAACGGCAGGTGTTCAAGCGCTGGTCGAGTCCAGCTGCCGGTCCAGTCTTGATCTACTTCCAACAGTCGAGTTTGGGTTCGCTGGTCTCGCGAGTAGAAAAAGGGTGCGCGGCCTTGATATTTAGCATGTGTGTGGGACGATTTATGGATTAATTCGATATGACAGGCTTGTGTTCCTTTCACTTTGGTTGGTGGCATAGAAAAATTTTTCGGAAATAGAAGAATTTTCGTGGTTTTGTGGATTAAAGTGACGCTTGTTGAGAATGATATGTTTTTTTTTCTCATTGCTTCTGGTAAGAAACACACTAAACTGTCACTGAAAATTTATAATTACAATAATATAATTTACAAATATCTCATGAAATCTAACTGTATTCCTAACTATATTTATAACTATTTAAAAGAAGTAGATTGAATGATATGTGGTAACAGTACCTGGGAAACTTACCATATAATATAGGATAATAGCATGTATGGATCAATTACGGATTAATTCAATATGACAGGCTTGTGTTCCTTTCACTTTGGTTGGTGGCATTGAAAAAATTTTTGGAAATAAAGGAGTTTTTGTGGTTTTATAGATTAAAGTGATGTTTGTTGAGAATGACATGTTTTTTCATTGCTTCTAATAAGAAATACACTGAATGTTCATCGAAAATAAATAATTGGAATGATATATAAATATCTCATAAAAATTAAATAGATTCCTAACTATATCTATAACTATTTAAAAGAAGTAGATTGAATGATATGTGGTAACAGTACCAGGGAAACTTTATCACTCTTACCATATAATATAGGATATTAACATGTATGGAGCAATTTAAGGATTTTTTAAATATGACAGGCTTGTGTTCCTTTCACTTTCGTTGGCGGTATTGATAAAAGTTTTGGAAATAGAAGATTTTTCATGGTTTTATGAATTAAAGTGATGCTTGTTAAGAATATGATTTTGTTCATAGCTTCTGATAAGAAACACACTGAACAGTCAATGAAAATAAATAATTAAAACAACGTGATTTATAAAAATCTCATAAAAATTAAATGGATTCCTATATATATTTATAACTATTTAAAAGAAATAGATTGAATAATATGTGGTAAGAGTACCTGGGAAACTTTATCACTCTTATCATATAATATAGGCTATTAGCATGTATGGAACAATTTAAGGATTATTTTAATATGACAGGCTTGTGTTTCTTTCACTTTGGTTGGTGGCCTTGAAAAAAGTTTTAGAAATAGAAGAATTTTAGTGGTTTTATAGAGTAAAGAAATATTTGTTGAGAATGATTTAAGGTTTTTCATTGCTTCTAATAAGAAACACATGTTTGGTAATTGAAAATAAATAGTTAGAACCGTATGATTTATAAATGTCTCATAAAAATTAAACGGATTACTAATTATATTTATATATATAAAAAATCTTATTGAATGTTATGTAATAAGAGTAATTAGGAATGTTTATCACTGTTGCCATATAATTTAATATATTTATTAACATGTGTGGGACAATTTAAGGATTAATTCGATCTGACATGCTCTTGTTCTTTTAACTTTATTTGGTTGCATTGAAAAAATTATCGGAAATAGGGATTTTTTATGGATTAAAGTGATATTTATTGAGAAGGATTTAAGGTTTTTCATTGTTTCTATTAAGAAACACATAGACCAGTGATTAAAAATAAAGAATCAATACGAAAGGATATGTAAATGTCTCATAAAATATAATCGGATTCGTAAAGATGTTTATATCTTTTTAAAGAAAGCAGAACGAATGTTATGTGATAACGGTAATTAGGAATGTTTAACACTGTTGCTATATAATATAGTAGAACATTTATTAGCATATGTGGGGCAATTAAGGATTAATTCAGTATGACAGGCTTGTGTTCCTTAAACTTTGGTTGGTAGCACTAAAGAATGTTTTTATACAAAAGTGTATTTTTCGAGAGGATTTTTGATTTAATATATATGTTTCTTAAATTTTGAAAATAACATAAGATTTTTCATTACTGCTAATAAAAATCACATTGAAAAGAAATTAACAAGATGTAATTAACAAGATATCGTTTGTAAATATCTTTTAAAATCTTAAATGGAATCTTAACTATGTTTATATGCATTAAAAAGAAACATTTTTTTTACATTAGGTGGTAACATAAATTAAATACCTAATTTATGGTACCATATAAGCCTAGGATGTTTAGCATATATGGGACAACTTATGGATTAATTTAATATAATAAGATTGTGTTACTTAATAAGTTGGCTTCTTTGTGAAATGCTTTTGGAAAACAAGATTTCTTTTGTGACTTTATGCAATAATGATACTTTAGTTGATTTTGAAAATAATTCGATGTTTTTCATTTATGCTGATAATAATCGTATTCAAGTCTAATTAAAAATACATAATTATTACAATATGATTTGTAAATTCCTCTTGAAAGTTGAAACATACAGTTAGCTATGTTTAAAACTATTAAAATCAAACATTTTGAATGTTATAAATTAAGTGTAAAACAAATTTGAAATTTTCAGATAATTTACTTCATAAAGGTATACAAATTGACTACAAAAGCACAAATTAAAAACTGTATTACATTAAAACTCTTTTTAATTCTCTGTTAGATCGAACTTAAAAGAAGAAATTTAAGAAAAATGTACTACGTTTTATACGAATAAAATGTCATTCATACATAAAATATCTTTCAAAATATATTATTTACAAATGGTAATATTAATATTTGCAAAAATTTTAGAGATATATTTTCAACTTAAACTGATATTTACAGAATGATATATATTTTTCTATACAAAAGTATTTTCCCATGAATGAAACAAGACTCGAAAAAGGGCATTTTAAAGAAATAAATCGGAAATGGTTATGTGCATCTATTCAAGAAATTTTGAAATTTAAAATGCATACAAACGGCTAAAGAGTTATCTTGTATCATTTAAAATGCTAGTATGGTATATTTATATGTGAAGAAACATTAATTTGCGACATGTGTTTCTTTTTTAAAAATGTATCATTTAGCGTACAAAAATAAATATTTAGAGAATTTAACAGTAGTATTTTTTAATAGCTTATAGTGCATATTTAATCGAAAATCTTATTAGTGAAAAAAAAACTGAATTATTTGAAAAATATATTAAAATGGATTTCCAATTCTTTACTTTATTGAAATGAATCTTAGTATTTTAACCCTCTGACTGCTCAATTTGTAAACCGAGATCTCTTTAAAAATTGAGGATTTTTTTTGCATAGTTTAAGTATATATATATATATATATATATATAAATTGGAAAATCGAAATACTATTTTTTTTTCTAGAAAAGATTTTTTTATATTGACATTTATCATTAGAACCTAAGCTTTCAGAAAAACTAATTTCAGGTGTTATTGTAAACAATTTGTAAACCAAGATCTCTTTAAAAATTCCTTTTTTTTTTTAATATTTTAAGTATATACATATATAAAGTGAAAAATTGAAATACTAATTTTTTTTCCTAGAAAAGATTTTTTATATTGACTTTTATCATGAGAAACTAAGCTTTCAGAAAAACTAATTTCAGGTGTTATCACATAAAAAAAATTATTTTTAATAAATTGCAATTGGCATACAGTTAACTTCTATTTATAACATACTATTTATAATTCTGTTACCAAATATAACTATAGTTCTAATACTATACATATAATTCTATTTATTACCTAATTAAATGTCTAATACTGTATATAGTTTATTCCACTGGTTAAAAGGTGAAAAGGCGGAATGTGATTCTTAATAAAGGAAGAAAAACACATGCCCGCGAAAATCGCGGGATGAGCAGTCAGAGAGTTAATATAAATTAAAAATAGTTTATTAGAACGATAAAAGTACCAGTAAAAAGTAATAAATGATACTATTGTTACTAATGAATAATTATAATATCTATCTAAAATAATGATATCATTGTACAATACTTTCAACTGGGCTCGGATAAATTGCATGTGTTGTATTTCAAAATATTAACTTAGCAATAATAGAAGCATATTTTCTGAATTGTTAAGGGCACTGTTCTTTTAAATTTTATAAGCGTTTTGGGGGAATATTTTTGGAGGAGGAATGTGATGGTGGTCTAAATTACTTTGAAAATAGATTATCTATATGTACAAAATTATTGCACCTTTTCCTTTTGCAATAAAAAATATTTTTAACTCATATTATGAATATTTATTTAAATGTTTATTTAATAACTAACCCTTTGCACACCAGGACTCCAGTGCGGAGCCATTGTCTTGAAACTCGAAACATTGTCTTGAAACTGATACGAAGACAATGCAAAATAATAAGTTTTTACGATTTGTTTTTGTTCTTATGTTAAAAACTGAAAATTATTTGCATTGCCTCAGTAGCGGAGCTCTCGAATTTGAAGACAAATTTTAAATGGCTCTGCTCCGGAGTCCTCGAGTTCAAAGGGTTAAGTTTAATTTTATAGATTAACATATAACTAATAACAACATTTAAGATCTAAGTAATTTAAAGTATTTTAAGTCATTAAAAGGAAAGGAGCCTCCGTAATTTTAACTACAAACAGTCATTTTAAAGTTAAAATCTTTCCGTTAACATCAGGACCTGATTTAAGACAGGGCAAACGGGGCAAGCACCCGGGTCCCCAGTCAAAAGGAGCCCCCCCAAATTAACTACCATTCCAAGTTAAAAATAGGATACGTATGTCTAAAATTCACTTTAAATTATCGACAATTTCTTCTTTTAGTTTTTGACTTATTCAGCATCATTAGAGAGCTTGTTCACAAATCTAAGTAGTGGCGATAAATGTAGAGCAGGCAGATATATTCTGTTTTAGGCAAGAAAATTTCTCTGGTAAGGACTTACAAAATTCTAATATACGCTTTACCTTCCAGGATTTCTTTGTAACTTTTTTTTATAATATTACTTATTTCATAATTTTTTATTTTATTTTAAATTAATCTTATTTTACTTTCTACATTGGTAAGCAGCTTTAAAGGCTCGGCCGGTCATAGTTTAAGAATCATTACATGTAAAAACAACCCCATAGTCACCACCTGTGTACAGAAGAGTGAGGGGGGCCTCAAATAAATGGGTTTGCCCTGGCCCCCCATTTCTGTAAGTTGGGCCCTGGTTAACATACATTATTCATTATTAAAGATCCAGCAGAAAATTAACTAGATGAATTTAAAAAGCTTGATATATCCAATTTAAAAAATAAGCTTTAAAAGGATAAATTATTAAAAAAAAAACATAAGAGATAAGACCCAAATTTTCCTTCATTTTATCCAGGAGTTCGTTGTATGCCTGTTCATTACAGTGCACCTAGACGTTACTGAAATTTGGTTTCAGTAAAATTGCAGTTGAGAAAAAATAAGACTGACATGTTAGTGTAATAGCTATATTTATTAAATCCTCCAAGTTAAAAACTTTAATTTATGCAATGACACTTTCAAATCTTTTAAAGAGATAAGACCCAAAATTTCCTTCATATTATCCAGGAGTTCGTTGTATGCCTGTTCATTACAGAGCGCCCAGACGTTACTGAAATTTGGTTTCAGTAAAATTACAGTTGAGAAATAATAAGACTGACATGTTAGTGTAATAGCTATATTTATTAAATCCTTCAAGTTAAAAACTTTAATTTATGCAATGACACTTTCAAATCTTATAAAGAGATAAGACCCAATTTTTCCTTCATTTTATCCAGGAGTTCGTTGTATGCCTGTTCATTACAGAGCGAATAGACGTTACTGAAATTTGGTTTCAGTAAAATTACAGTTGAGAAATAATAAGACTGACATGTTAGTGTAATAGCTATATTTATTAAATCCTTCAATTTAAAAACTTTAATTTATGCAATGACACTTTCAAATCTTATAAAGAGATAAGACCCAAATTTTCCTTCATTTTATCCAGGAGTTCGTTGTATGCCTGTTCATTACAGAGCGCCCAGACGTTACTGAAATTTGGTTTCAGTAAAATTACAGTTGAGAAATAATAAGACTGACATGTTAGTGTAATAGCTATATTTGTTAAATCCTTCAAGTTAAAAACTTTAATTTATGCAGTGACACTTTCAAATCTTATACATATTAACATATTAAAATATCTTTGTCTTATAGATACACTTTTCCTTTTCAAAGTTAAATTTTACATGAAATACGTACCTTTCTTTATATATAAATACTCAAAAGACTTTTAAATGAGATTGGAAAACTTTTAAATTTTACATTTATTTTATCCATCATTTTCCTAGAGTTGTGATGAAAGATATTTCTGTTTAGATACAAAAAATTTATTATAAATTTTCATTAATAAAACAAAATTTAATGAGATTTAAAAAAAGTAATTTATTCATATAAAGGAATGTACAAAAACCCTATTAGGAATTCAAATTTATTTACTATTCTTTGTCGTATCTGTCTTTCACTGTCTAGAAACACATTTACATAACTGTACTATTTATCAATTTGAATAATTTCAATACAAACTCTCAGACTGAGGACGAGACTAAATTTGTTTATCGTACAGAGACGCCTCTTTTCCGTTTTAAGTTGACTTTCTAACGCATCATTTTGACAGATTTTTGTAGTGTATGTTGATATTTCTAGTTTCTTAGATTGCATTAATGCGTCAAATCTCTCTTACGGTTTGCATAGAGATTTATATTTGATTTTATTAAATGTATATAATTTCTTATTTTTGTAAAGTATTTCTAGAAAACTAGACTGCGCAAACCCATTTTGGAAAAACATATATGAGTGAGCACATTGTTTATTAACTATTGATTGATATAAAACGTTTTCTTGGGAAGCATATTGAATAGGTAAAAGTGTTATCGAGTGCAGTTTCATATATATAATTCACTATAGAATAAAATTTGGTTGACCAGTGCATTCTTTGCCAAAATTTATTTGGTTGATATTAATTTATTCAGTTCTTCCAGAAATATTTTATATAATTTTATCTATACAATACGTAATTATCCAGTTATTTATAGACGAACGATGGGGAAATTATTAGGTCGCTGATCTTCGAATCCGGAGTTCGTGGATTCGAATCCCTCTGCGGTGTGGATGTCCGTAGGCGTTAGGAATCGGCTTTAACCCTTTAACGGACAGTGGTTTCGTAGCAAATCCACCTATCAAACATCTTTTTTTTTAAACTTTACTTTTTGGTTTACTTTACTTTATCTTTTTATAATTATTTACGCCTCCAATCTCATACATCTGTGATATGTGGAAGCGAATGATGTAGAATCAAGAGCTTTTGCGATTAAAAAAAACATTTTGGAGAAATGATGAGTTTTCGATTATATATATATATATATATATATATATATATGTATGTATATATGTGTGTATATATATGTATATATGTATGTATATATATATATATATATATATATATATATATATATATATATGTATATATGTATGTATATATGTGTATATATATGTATATATGTATGTATATGTATGTATATATATATATATATATATATATATATTTATATATATATATGTATATATATATGTATATATGTATGTATATGTGTATATATGTATATATATATATATGTATATATGTGTATATATATATGTATATATGTATGTATATGTATATATATATATATATATATATATATATATATATATATATATATATATATATATATATATATATATATATATATATATATATATATATATATATATATATATGTATGTATATGTATATATATATATATATATATATATATATATATATATATATATATATATATATATATATATATATATATATATATATATATATATATATATATATATAGATATATATGCATATATATGTGTATATGTATGTATATATATTTATATGTACATATTATGCATTTTATATATTAAAAATACATTATATATTTTATATATTTTACATATTTTATACATTTTATACATATTATATTTTTGATATTTTAAATATATAACAGATGATAGTTCTCCGTTTAACTTATTTATTTCTTTTTCTATTGAAATATATGTATTTAAACTTTCTGTACTTGAGAAGTCAGATTAAATTTATCTTACTTATGAACTCAAATAAAAGTATCAGTACAAACAACACTTTTAAGTTGCTAAGCTATTTATTTATTATACCAACTTAAGGATTATCATTTATTGTTCTTCCAGTATAGTTAAACTTTTAAAAAGGCATAATGTTCAAGCTATACAAGGGTAGGGCTTAGTCAGTTAAACCACTTCTCAAACCCTAATTTGGTATCCTCTACGGCAAACCTTTCTAAGGAATGTAAAAAAAAATTATATATTTTACATATACAAGGCATATAGATAATATTTACAAACAAATTACATTAAATTCCCGTGAATTTATTTTGGTGACCTTTAAAGAGTTAAGCAGCAGGTCTCGGTCACATTAGTCCTCGTGTTTAAAAAAAAGTAGAACGTAGCACTCCAAACCAAATCACGTAGCAAACCAAATCAGTTACTTATAATTTGCAATGTGACTTACAGTTAATCCGTTTTAATTTTTTGAATCAATTTTTACTTGATAAAATAATTCATTTACATATCATGCTTAAATTAATAATTTGGTTTTGTAAAAATCTACCTTTGTGTCTCAAATATTATATTTGAAGTCTTTTTTTTAGTTTTTCTATTTGCACAAACTTGTATCATATGAAATTTTATGTATATTAATTTTTATGAAATCTTGAAAGTTCTGTTTTCTGTTGATTTCAGGGAGGTAATGTACTTGATTTGCTATAAATAATTTCAAGCTGTTATTTATCACTAGAAATGTAATTTACTATTATGCATTCAAATACCTTTAAGCATCTTTTACTAGTATTTATGTAGCATAAAATGTACTTCCTTTATTGAGAAACATCTTAAACAGTTATTTTTTTTTCATTTTTTTTTTCTTTTGCACTTGAAACATGTTATTTACTAGAAATGACACTTTCTTTATCTAGCTTTACTTTATCAAATACAGATTGTATATCAACGTTAAATATTTTTACAGTTTTACGTATGTATTGTTTATGTAATTTTACAGTTTGTATTTATGTCTTTTTATTGTTAAACATATTTCCAGAATAAAGTTAAAATTACATTTAAATAACATATATGAAATCTGTTAAAATTATTTAAACAATGTATCCCATTCAGTTTTAACTTTATATTACAAAACATTCTTAAATTGTATAATCTGTCCTTATAATGCTAGAAAATACCGTTATACCTTTATACTAATATATAACATCGAATAGAATTACTAACAAAATAAAATGAAATTTATTTAAAGGTGTAGCACCTAAGTACTCGCGTAAATCTAGATTCACTGACCATACCGTAATGAATTGATAATTTGTTATACCATAACAGGCATGACATAAAAATTTGAGTATCTCCATATCTTAGGAAGAAAACCGTATATTTGATGCCTTAACGCCAGGTTTGTTCCGGAAGTAGAAATAACCTTAAATCAAAGTAGCAATAAAGTTACCACTTTATGTCTAATGTGGTATGAAATTTCCCAATAAGGGCCAGATTTTCTTGATACTTCAACAGGAACTCCTTAATATTTGCAGCTGCTCCTTGAGTAATAATCTAATGCCAAATAATTATCATATTTTCGAAACAGAAGTGGAAAGATAATAGAACTCTTGATGTACCCTCCCCTGAATTAATAAAAAAGTTGAATATCTTCTGGTTTTTATATTATTGTGACCGGTTCTGTAGCTATTCAAAGGGGTCGTCAAGGATTTTAGGCGGTTTTTTTTAACTGCTTAGTGTCTCTTTTATCGCTGTATTTTATTTGCATGGCCATTTGAATTCTTAATTACGTTTTATAAAGGCTAATAAGGAATCCTAGACATCTACGAATCTTAATTCAGCAGATATACTACACTTTAACGGCTTTCCTCTTATCCATTCTAGAGGTTTTTTTGCGATGTCTATATTTAACTGAAGCAGCTCAGAAGATTATATTTTAACAAAAGATACTAGCGTAACTTTTAAGTATCATCTCGCTTTATTTCTCACTTTTAAATGATTATGTATATTCAAACTTAGTTCAGTATATTAAAAACATACTTTGGTAAAAGTGTTGTATCAAGTCGTGGTTTGTGTTGTGTTGCAACAATTTTTTATTAATAATTTAAGATATATTTCAGACACATTTTCACCAGATATAAGATATGCTACAATTCTTTAACATTTTAACGACTTTCTTCTTATCTATTTTAAAGATTTTTTTGCTATATCTATGTTTAACTGAAGCAGCTCAGAAGATTATATTTTAACAAAAGATACTAGCGTAACTTTTAAGTATCATCCAGTTTTATTCCTCACTTTTAAATGATTATGAATATTAAAATTTAGTTCAGTATATTAAAAACATACTTTGGTAAAAGTGTTGTAGCAAGGCGTAGTTTGTGTTGATACATTTGTGTTGTGCTGCAACAATTTCTTTTTATTAAATTGACTTATTTAAGATATATTTCAGACACATTTTCACCAGATATAAGATGTGGTATAATTCTTTTTAACACTTTAAAAGCCTTCCTCTTATAAATTCTAGAGACTTTTTTGAAATGTCTATATTTAACTGAAGAATCACAAAAGATTATATTTTAACAAAAGATACTAGCGTAACTTTTAAGTATCATCCAGTTCTATTCCTCACTTTTAAATGATTATGCATATTTCAAACTTAGTTCAGTATATTAAAAACATACTTTGGTAAAAGTGTTGTAGCAAAGAGTAGTTTGTGTTGATACATTTGTGTTGTGTTATAATAATTGTTTTTATTAATTAATAACTTATATAAGATATATTTTCACCAGACATAACATGTGGTATAATTCTTTAACACTTTAACGGCTTTCTACTTATCCATTCTAAAGATTTTTTGCTATGTCTAGATTTAACTGAAGCAGCTCAGAAGATTATATTTTAACAAAAGATAATAGCGTAACTTTTAAGTATTATCCAGTTTTATTCTTCACTTTTAAATGATTATGTATTTTCAAGCTTAGTTCAGTATATTAAAAACATACTTTGGTAAAAGTTTTGTAGCAAGGCTAGTTTGTGTTGATACATTTGTGTTGTGTTGCAACATTTTTTTTATTAATTAACTTATTTAATTTAAGGTTTATTTCAGACACATTTTCACAATATATAAGATGCGCTATAATTCTTTATGATAAAATAAAAACTAAATGAGTATCGAAATGCCTTAACCGTAATATACAATTAAATTAAATTTTATTTTGTTAGTAATTCTATCAGATGTTATATCTTAGTATAAGGGTATAACGATATTTTCTAGCACTATAAGGACAGATTCTACAATTTCAGAATGATTTGTAATAAAAATTTAAAACTAAATGAGATACATTGTTTAAATAATTATAACAGATGATTTAAATGTGATTTTAACTTTATGCTACAAATATGTTTAAAAATAAAAAGAAATAAATACAAACTGTAAAAATACATACACAATTTAATACATAAGTAAAACTAAAAATATTTAACGTCGATATACAATTTGTATTTGATAAATTAAAATTCAGGTAAGCATAAATATGTTTTTGAAGCATCTAATCTAAAAATGTAATTTTATATAAAATCTATATTTGTTTTATATCATAAAAAGTAAGAACACTTCTACTCACTTTAAAATGATCAAATAAATATTTAGATTATTTTTACAAAACAGCTTAATTAATAAAAATTTTATACCCATGTACTATAATATATCTATGATATATATTTTATATTTTTCGAAAATTTTTGAAAAGAATTGTAATATGATTTATAATACAATAAGAAGTATTTGCAAGTTTTAAAAAATATTTTATTGCTAGAATATTTTTAATTACATATCTTCTTTATTTTACGAGAATGTCTATTTTTAGAATCAAATTATTATAATTCGCGTAAAAGCATTTTACAGCAGATTTTATAAATGTGTATCTTAGAATAGTCTATTTTAAAACAATATTTTTAGGGACATAGCTAGATATATTATCAATAATAAAATATTGAATTGGTGAATTTTTCTAAAACAATTTAAAGTACATTTAAACAAGCGATTTAATTTAAAATCTCTCTGCTTTATTTCAATCCAAGAACATCTGTTTCCATTTATAACTTTCCTGTTTAAAGATTGAATTTTATAATTATAATTCGTTCTAAACCATTTTACATCACATTCTATAAATACATATCTTAGAATAGTCTATTTTAAAACAATATTTTTAGGGACATAGCTAAATATATTATTAATAATAAAATATTGAATTGGTGAATTTTTCTGAAACAATATAAAGTACATTTAAACAAGCGATTTAATTTAAAATTTCTCTGCTTTATTTCAATTCAAGAACATCTGTTTCCATTTATAACTTTCCTGTTTAAAGATTGAATCTTATAATTATAATTCGTACAAAAGCATTTTACATCACATTCTATAAACGCATATCTTAGAATAGTCTATTTTAAAACAATATTTTTAGGGACATAGCTAGATATATTATCAATAATAAAATATTAAATTGGTGAATTTTTCTGAAACAATTTAAAGTACATTTAAACAAGCGATTTAATTTAAAATATCTCTGCTTTATTTCAATCCAAGAACATCTGTTTCCATTTATAACTTTCTTTTTTTAAAGATTGAATCTTATATATCTTTATTTCCTAAAAACATATAACTCTAATAGATGTGAAGAAAAATTTCATATTCATATCATATTGAAACAAATGAATCAAACATATATCACAAAAACAAATATGTGACATATTTCCAGAAAGTTGTGTATATTTTTATTATTCTTTCAGTACAATGACGGAACAATGCAAAAACATTTAAAGTATCGAAATTTTCTTTAAAATTATGCATTTTTTAATATTTAACACCCAGTTCACACTTTACTTTTTTTATATTGAATTTGATCGTAAATCTAATAAAAGCTACTTTCAATAATTCCAAAGGAAAAGTATCCAGAATTGAGTCTCGTGTTTCATTAGCTAACAAGCGACAGAGTGATAACAGAATTGATTTTCATACGAAAATATTTACAAAGGATAAAGCATTTTCCTGTTCTGAAACACCTTTAAAGAAAAATTAAAAATCCCTTTAAAGTGCTAAGATAAAAATAGAAATAAACAAGAAAATTCTTTGCATCAGCGTGCCCTTAGATTTTCTAAGAGAATACTTTGTTGAATATTTTGCACAGATTCGTGTCTAACTTGTTCTTTCCAGCCATTATGCGTTTTATCCCATAAGAGCAAAGAAGGGAGAGAGAAAAAGGCTTGCATAATATTTTCCCTTAAAATATTTTATTCTAAAATGATTTATTTCTCAATCTCCCTAAAGCTGAATACAATGAAGCAACGGAATACCAGAGGGAAATGTATCAAAGTCACAAATAACTACGCTTCTATTTCTCCCCTCATCTTGTATGTTTTGATTAAAGAATAGTTGTTTTTTTTCTGCTGCTAAATATAAACAAAAATAAACTCAATTTTGAATTTTTTATATATATGCTTTTATTTTGTTTCTGGTATATTTTATTCAAAGCTACAGTATTGTTTGTTTTTCGTTTGTATTTGAAAACAAAAAAAAATACTCATTTTTAAACCGTTTTCATTTTTATTTATAGTGATCATTATTTACCTATTTTTAAATAACATTGTTGGTATGATTTTCTGTATAATGTTTGGTATTTAGCAGATTTGAAATTTTATTTTCTTCATTTGTTGATGCATGTTTGATTAAATACATTTTTGTGCAAAAATAAGCAAAGAGAAACTGAATTTTGAATTTTTAAATATACATATTTTGCTTTCCTTTTTTATATTTTATTAAAACATGCGGCAAAGTTTGTTTTTCGTTCGCAATTTAAGCGAAAAATAATAGGTCTTAAACGTTTATTGTGTAAAGTAATCAATATTTTCGTTTTTTAAAGCCGCATAGTAAACTACTGTTGTCTCTTCTTCAATATATAACCAAAAAATTATATGTTTGGCAACACAATTCTGTATAGACATCAAGTTTAATATATGTATTGAAACGGATATGGTATGGTTTTCTATATACTCTTTGGTATTTAGCAGATTTATGCTCCTATTTTCTTCATTTGTTGTTGTATGTGTGATTGAATACTTTTTTGTGCAAAAATAAGCAAAGAGAAACTGTATTTTGAATTTTTAAATATACATATTTTGCTTTCATTTTTATATTTTATTAAAACATGTGGCAAAGTTTGTTTCCCGTTCACAATTTAAGCAAATAATAATAGATCTTTAAAAATTTATTATGTAAAGTAATCAATATTTTTGTTTTTTAAAGCCACATATTAAACTGCCATTGTCTCTTGATCAATATATAACCAGAGAATTATATGTTTGTTCCCACAATCCTGCATAGACATCAAGTATAATATATGTATTGAAACGGATATGGTATGGTTTTAGTATATTGTTTGGTATTTAGCAGATTTGGGCTTCTATTTTCTTCATTTGTTGTTGTATGTTTGATTAAATACTTTTTTGTGCAAATATAAGCAAAGAGAAACTAAATTTTGAAGTTTAAAATGCATATATTTTACTTTTATTTTTTATATTTTATTAAAACATGTTGCAAAGTTTGTTTTCCGTTCGCAATTTAAGCGAAAATTAATAGGTCTTAAAAGTTTATTGTTTTCAAGTAATCAATATTTTCGATTTTTAAAGCCACATAGTAAACTACTGTTGTCTCTTCTTCAATATATAACCAAAGAATTATACGTTTGTCCACACAATTCTGTATAGACATCAAGTCTAATACATATATTGAAACGGATATGGTATAGTTTTCTGTATATTGTTTGGTATTTGGCAGATTTGGGCCTCTATTTCCTAATATATTGTTGCATGTTTGATCAAATACTTTTTTGTACAAATATAAACAAAGAGAAACTGAATTTTGAGTTTTAAAATGTACATATTTTGCCTTTATTTTTTATATTTTATTAAAACTTTCGGCAAAGTTTGATTCCGTTCGCAATTTAAGCTACAAATAATAGGTCTTAAAAGTTTATTGTGTAAAGTAATCAATATTTTCGTATTTCAAGCCGCATAGTAAACTACTGTTGTCTCTTTTTCAATATATAACCAAAGAATCATATAATTGTCCACACAATTATGTATAGAAATTAAATCTAATATATGTATTAAAACGAATATGTGTGCAGGATTGTTTGCATTTCCATGAATTATAAAGGTTTATTTTTGTAGAAATACTACTGGATAATTATATTAAATTAATTTTTCTTACAATTACTTGGTCCATTAAACCTATTGACTTATAGAAATACGTTTTTATAGCTTGACATCCTCTATCATATTTCTATTGCTAGTTTGGTACAATACGCAATAAATACATTATGGTATTTCATACCTTGTGTCTAGGTTGTTGTAGACAGAGTGATTAAATAGTTTTGCCAAATAATTTCATATCATTAAATAATTAAACATGAGAAATTCAGAATTCATTTACAATTTTTTGAACTGTAAAGTAAGGTAGTTAATAAATATTGTATAAGTATAACAAAGGTTAAATTGAAACATTATATGTATTGGAGGAAATTGTAGTATATATATATATATATATATATATATATATATATATATATATATATATATATATATATATATATATATATATACATATATTATATATATATATATATATATATATATATATATATATATATATATATATATATATATATATATATATATATATATATACATATATATATATATATATATATATATACATACATATATATATATATACATATATACATATATATATATACATATATATATATATATATAAATTCATAGTTAAAATTAGATAAAAATATATGATACAGGAAAAATTGCCTTAGAAATGACTGGTTGAGAAAATTGAGTATATTTGATACTTTATACATTAAATCCAAAACTGCAACAGTGAAAATTAAACATGAGCAACATGAAAACGACACACTTCAGTGACAAATTGCTAGAATGATCCGTTAAATTATTTATGGATCCTTTAATTTCATTTCACCGTTTCAGAAGAGAATTACTGAATAACAGCGCTACCAATTTAGAAAAAAATTAAGAAGGAACTGAATAAAATCTGCCTTCGAAAATATACTACAGAAAGTGACGCTAAATTCATTAGAATTAAAACGAACTTTAGTTTCTTCGGTCCAGTAAATACCATACAAACCTAGTGGAACAGAAGAATATAAAACAGTGATAGTGTGTGTGAGAGAGGCCTGTGCTTAGAATTAATTACATAAATTAGGATTTTCTGACGTGAAAATAAAACGTTTAGATGCTCTAAAGATACATAATTGGAACAAGTATGAAAGTGTTTAGCGCGGAGATATGTTTGACATATTAGCAAACTTCATATTAAATTCCTTTTACTGTTGAGATATATTCCTAATTGTGTTGAAGATAAGAAAAGATTTTTCATGTTATGGTAATATTCTCTCAACGCTTAGGAGATGTTGCTCAGATCGTAGTTGGAGAATATGACGTATATGTGATGTTTCTCTCTTAGCAACGAAGGACTGTGACCATTATCTGTTTGGGAAAATGTAATGTAATGTAGTTTATGCTCTCTGTAGAGTATTTTGCCACATTTTTATCCTGTATTTCTATGTTTTCTTAACAGGAATAATGTAAACACAGAAAAAATGTTTTATTATTGTGTGTGTTAAGTAAATATTTAAAGATTACCTCCACAATTCGTGGTAACATTACTTCCTTAGAATGACAATTTTCTGTAGATTATAGAAAGCGTTCTATAACTGCATTGAGATATACTCTAATGCAGTTTATTCTTTCGTATAATATTTTGTCCGATTCTTATTCTGTATATCTGTGTTTTCTTAATAACAACAATGGAAACATAAAAGAAATGTTTTCATTACTATCCATATTGAATAGTAATTTAAAGATTACTTCTAATTTCGTGGAAACATTAATTACATAAAACCTGAACTTAATGTAAAGTAAATTATAATGTTCTTTTATAAATTAATTTAATTATATTACATAGCAAACTTTTGTCTCGTAGAGTACTATACTGCATTTTTATGGTTAAACTTAACTCCTCGGCGCAACAGTTCCTAGGGAGCCTGGGTCTACGGTGCTATTTTCCGTTTACGTGACCAAGGGCCATGGTGTGCGAAGCATATGGTCCAGTTAGGTAGTCAATCTTACGCGGACCCCCCAGTGTTTAGTTCCAAATTACTCTTGGTCCTCAGTTCATCTACCCACTGAAGTGATAAAAGGCTGAGTCAACCTTGCCCAGCACGGGGATCGAACTTCGAAACTGTGTCATGGGATCTCTACCCCAACGTCACTGGGCTTCGCATTTTTATGGTTACTAAACAAGAAAAATGTAATGTCAATTGGAAATTTAAAGATTACTTCTAAATTCCGTGGGAACATTACTTCTTTATAAATAAAGATGTTCTGTAAGGTATATTACAGCAAATATTCTATAATTGAATTTAGATACATTATAATGCAGTTTATGCTCTCTAAAAGTATTTTGTCACATTCTTATAATCTATAACAGAAACAAAAACAATGCAAACATAAAATAAATATTTTAGTATTGGCTGCGTTGAGTAGACATTTAAATAGTACCTCTAAATTCTATCAGAACATTCCTTTCGTAGAGTGGTGATTTTTTTAAAGTAGATTATAATAAGCAACCTATAATTTCTTTTAAGAACAGTTTGTCCCTTTGTTATACTGCATATCAATGTTATCAATTTTTTAATTTAAATACAAACGCAAAATAAATGATTTATTACTGTTCATATTGAAGAGAAACTTTAACCTCAAATTATGAATGAACATTAACTTTTTAGAACGGGGAATTCCTTTAAAAGCAGATTTAAAAAGTAAGCAACAGTTATATTAGGGAGAACTATGTATCGCTGGCAGTGTATCAATATCACCAAACCAACCTGCTAGTAATTTCAAATATCTATATAATTCAGAAACATATAGGAAAATAGTAATTCCCTACAATATAGAATTATGAAGGACAGATGTTATACAATTTCTACATAGTTTTTTTGTGTAGAATTCTATAGAAAGTTCGAAATTTGTTATTTACACTCTTCCTTTTAACAACTTCTCTATAATTCTTAAGCTGGTCAGCCCGTATCCATGATCAAGGAAAAATAATATAAGTATATTGAATTTTAAAACCTCCCAAGTCCAAAGTAATATTTTGTATTACTTAACCTACTGCTATCCATGTGCCTAAGCTTTGTGCAGTTTCAATTTCTTCTAAAGCTAACATATGAAGTCAGATTGCAATTTAATATAAAGAAATAAGGGATTTTAAATCAGTATTGATTTAGAATCATATCTTTCTCTTCCCTCCCTTAGGCTCCTCCTCTTTATCCCTAATCAAACTTCTGTTGGAAATTTGGCCTGAAACTATGAGTATTGTAACAGGTAATACTCTAATTTTAATTACTGTAACTGAATCAATTCTTCCTACTCAACAGTTGAATTATTGAAACTGGCTTAATAGAGCCACTGATCAGTTAAAATCACTGATTGAAAAAAAGTTCATTTTAATGTCCTGAAATCAATCAAAATATGATTTAATTTAAAAACAAGGAACATTACATTCAATTTGTTGAAGTTTTAAATGGTCTTAGTTTGTAAATTTTTTAGAAATTTTACTGAAAATCTGGTTTGAGAAACAATAAAGTACATTCATTAGTATTTATTTATCACTTTGATATCAAGATTAATTTATGTCTTATATTCTGTAGAAGAATTATTGTAACTGGCTTAATGGAGTCATTGATCAGTTAAAATCTCTGATTGTAAAAAGTTCATTTTAATGTCCTGAAATGAATCAAAATATGATTTATTTCAGAAACACGGAACATTACATTCAATTTGTTGAAGTTTTATGTGCTCTTAGTTTGTAAATTTTTTAGAACTTTTACTGAAAATCTGGTTTGAGAAACAATAAGGTACATTCATTAGCATTTATTTATCACTTTGATATCAAGAATAATTTATGTCTTATATTCTATAGAAGAATTATTGTAACTGGCTTAATGGAGTCATTGATCAGTTAAAATCTCCTATTGAAAAAAAGTTCATTTTAATGTCCTGAAATCAATCAAAATATGATTTATTTTAGAAACACCAAACACTACATACAATTTGTTGAAATTTTATACGGTCTTAGTTTGTAAATTTTTTAGAACTTTTACTGAAAATCTGGTTTGAGAAACAATAAGGTACATTCATTAGTATTTATTTATCACTTTGATATCAAGAATAATTTATCTCTTAATTCTGTAGAAGAGTGAATAATCAAGAATATAAAATCTGAAATAGTTTAATTTTTTAGTACACTTTAGTGATTTTGTTTTCAATATATCTAAAACATTTCATATATTCCCTTAGTTCATCTCGCGTGTGTAGCTTTATTTTTACAGTAGGAAAGGTTAAATATGTTAACCAATGATACTTAAAAGATATTTTTATGAAAGTAATCCCGGAAAAAATGACCCTTTTAATAAGCGTATTGTATTACACACGCCATTGATACCAGATTCGTCTTCGTAGATAATACTACGTACGAAAAAGAATTGAAAATATTTTTACCATTTCGTAAATGGCTGCACGATGGATTCTGGCATTATCTACAGTTGCCAGCGATTGATTGAAAAAAAAAACTGAAAGTAATTTCGTGCGAGCCTTCACGCAAGAACATACATGAAAAGAAGAGTCCTCTACACGTTCTAAAAGCAATTGCATTAACGCATAATTTCAACCTCGCTATCTTTTCAGTTACATGCTCAAAATTTCAGCCGCCCCGGTCTGTTACAACAGATCGACTGAAGGCAAGCGTAACAGACGTGCTCAGGCATGTGAAAATTGTATTAATCATGCAAAAGAAACGGGAGGGAAAAAGTATCACTGTTATATGCACAAAATGCTGAAAATCCATTAAAGTTCTTAACAGTTACGGAGCCGCCAGGAGGAAATGAATTATTTGGAGAGCAACTTTGTACCCAGTACCACTTCTCTGCACCCTTCGGTTTCAGGTTGCTAAGGTTAATTCCAACAAAACGGTTGCTAAGTGTGGGTAATAGTTGGTTACTAAGCTCTTAGGGAACAAAAATTCTCTTACGGTAAATTTTGTATTGCTGTATTTTCATATTGTCTTACTGACTTAAACCAAACGATGGAAAGAAAAACAAAAAAAGACTTCATAACGTTGCTAGATTTTCAATTTACTTGGAAGGTTGGGATATTTTAGTGGCTAAATAACGGACTCATTTTTCAATTTTAGAAAGTATATTTTTTTATTCTAGGCAAGAACAGTGAAAGATTAAATTCAAGTTATACGTCATTTCATTTGCGTAGAACCCTTCGTAATAAAAATAAGTTATTCTGTTTTGATCACGTAAGTGATGTACGCTCAGGTAATCTATACGTTAGCTGGCGTAACTTTTTTCAGTTTGTTTTAATGTAGGAATACAGGTTTGCTTTCCAACAGTCATTATATTTGATTAAGATTGATAAGTAAACTATATCGCGAGTATCCAATGATGATGATGATACTTGCTCAAAACTCGCTATAGTAATTACATGTTTTGTGCTTGCTTTACTCGGTTCTTTTGAACTTATCCATATAGTAATAAAAAATGTTTGTTCTAAAAACAAATCTTAATTTTGTGATATCGTGAGACGTTTAAAAGAATGAAAAAGAAATTTTAGAATTTTTTTCCTCAATGCAAGTTTTAAATTCATGATAAAATTTAATTATAAAATATTTTATTTTGTGTTGTTCCAATTTCTATTTGTGAATATAATTTTAAGAAGAAAAGTTATATTTTAAATAAGTGGGTAGAATAGTAGGTTTAATAATATTTGAGTATACTTGAAAAAATTATTTTCAAAATATTTATATTTAAACTGTATAATATGCCGAACGAGGGCTGATTGGTTAGGGTGCTGGCCTTCGGTTACGGAGTTCGTGGGTTTGAATCCCACAGTGGCATGGTTGAACGTAGCCGTTCGGAATCGGCTTTAAGCTGTAGGTCCCGGTCAAATTAGCCCTCGTGTTGCAAAAAGTAGACCGTAGCACTCCAAACCAAACCTAAACTGTATCGTATTTGTTCTAAATACATTTATATCACAGCCTTAAAAAGGAAATGGTAGCGTTTAATATCAGAAAGTGTGTAGCATATCTTGTACTACATATATAAATTTAAATATGAAGTCATTGAAAAGAAAGATATATTTGAAGATTTCTTTTACTTAAAATAATTATTCTATAAATAGCCTAACATCATATTAGTTTTTTTAAAAAAATCTTGTTTTATTAAAAATTGTCAATGTAATATGAGTAAAAAATAATTATGAATAACTGAAAAATCATTTGTTTTAAGCGATTCACAAATTTGTTTATAGAATGAATTTTAAATATTAATCATTAATATAACTTAATGTCTGTATTGAAAACACATTAATACAAGCTTTATCTTTAAAAATTATATAATATTCATCTTAAAATTCATTAAAAATGTATCAAAAAATTTCTATGATGAAAAGGTAATTTTTATGATTTTTTATACATTTTCTATTAATCATAGAAATATAGCTTCCATTTTAAAAAAATCAAGTAGACAGTTTACTACATTTACTAATTTTTTTGTATCAATATTAATGAAATTTAATTTTAAATAATTTTATAAATATTATTTTCCCTATTGGGAACAATGGACTGCAAAAGGTTAATATCGGAAAGCGTGTAACATATCTTGTATTATATATAAAATTTAAATATGAAGTCATTGAAAAGAATGATATATTTAAATTATATATTTGAAGATTTTGTTTTACTCGAAATAATTAATCTTTAAATAGCCTAAGATCGTATTAGTTTTTTTAAAAATATTCTTGTTTTATTAAAAATTGTTAATGTAATATGAGTAAAAAATAATTATGAATAATTGAAAAATCATTTGTTTTAAGCGATTCACAAATTTGTTTATAGAATGAATTTTAAATATTAATCATTAATGTAACTTAATGTCTGTATTGAAAACACATTAATACAGGCTTTATCTTTAAAAATTATATAATATTCATCTTAAAATTCATTAAAAATGTATCAAAAAATTTCTATGCTGTCTTGCTCCAGCAATCCTCTAATTATGAAAGGGAAACTCCAAAGTTTAGTTCCCAAACTTCTGACACTGATACGTTAGTCCCCAAAAGCCCTCCTTAACGCTGTACAATTCAGAATTTAAAGCAACCATGGAGTAATAATGCGATACCCTATTACACACAGTGTACCCTAAAAATCCTGTATTGATCCGCTTTCAGCCTCCTATTTTCTAAAGTTTGCATGGGGTGTATTACTTCAAACTAACTTAATGAAAATTCTTAACTTTCCCCTGGAATTGGATTGTATTGATCGACGAGGTTATTCCAACGTTCATAGTCGTTGGAATATCGGATGTGTTTAAAAAAAATAAAGATAAAAAATAAAATCAGGTTTCTTGTCTAATCTCAATCGATAGAATATTTTATTACATTTATGTAAGAATTTATAGCGCTGGAATTGATTTTATGGTGCTATTTCTTTTTCCGAAAGAAACTGTGATTTATATGTCCTGTTCGCGGTTTTGGAAGTATTTTTTCATAACTTAAGAAGATATATATATATATATATATATATATATATATATATATATATATATATATATATAAAGGTATTGGATAAGTTATATGCTGATGACATGCATTTTATGTGATTCATAATGTACTATAGTAGATAAGTCTTCTTTGCACCTGTTAAAATGGGACAATTTCTTTCCTTGACAACTTGACGACAAATCCTGATGGACTGCTTACCCTAATGAGTTCGTAATAACACAGGAATCCCCATTATTTTGTCCCTCCTTGGTGGGCATTTTTGTTTCTTATTCCGCATTTTTCTATCATTAACCACCTCATATTGACAAGACATTCAGTTAGGTCTCCAGATATCTTCCAAACTTCATTGTGCCCCGGGAGTTCTATAGGGAGCAAATTAACATTACACCTGCTTAAAGGGTGAAATTTATTCCCATTGACATCATGTAAATTCCTGGTGGTCCTTTTCTCTAAGGAGTTCGTTATGGGACAGTGGAGAATCTTCTAATCCCATCACACAATCTTGTTTGGAGATTTTTGCTCTACATTTCTTCTCTCTACCACTTGCGAACCTCCCATCGATATGTCATTCAGATAGTGGTTTGTGGGCAAACTTCTTATTTCCCGGAAGTATTCTAGTGGAAGGTCTGCTTTACACTTGGTAAAAGGGTAAAAAATTATTCTTTGAAAAATCAGCAATCAACTGTTTAAAGGATAAAATGTCTTCCGTTGACAACATATGAACTTCTGATGGACCATCTACCCAAAGGAGTTTATGATGTCACAATGAGGAATCTCCACTATTTCCCTTCTTTTAGAGGATCCTCTCTCCCATGTGCAGACCTCCCATAGAGACGTCATTCAGATAGGTTTTCGGGTGAATTCCGAATTTCCTTGAATCCCTGAAGAACTTTAGTGTTACCTAAAGGATTTCTTAATGTAAAAAAAAACCCTACTACTCTGATATTTCTCAGGAGGGGGGACATTTTGCTAAGCTCAATGCCGTAACTCTCTTCCACGTGCTCTCCTAACATCGAGGTAACATTCAAGTGTTTGTGGATAACCTGCGTTTTCATGGTGCCCCGGATGTGCCACGGTGGGCTTACTTACCTTACTTTTGTTGAAAGAGGAATTATTCATCCCTTCACGACTTATCACCTCATATGTTCCACCTACCCAAAATAATTCATGATATCACAGTGGAGAATAGAAAGACTACTCATTACATTTAGAACGTTCTTTGCTCTCTAACTTTCCGATTCTTCTACTAATTGTGATTTACTACTACTTTTTAATATATTTTGAACATATTTGGGAATTATTTTGCAGATTGATTTAATATCTAATTTATGAGAAATGTTTTTATGTCTTCTTGCCATACATTCAAGAAATATTTAGACTTTCAGAAATGCAGATTGAGCTTTCTAATAAAGTCAAAACTTAACATTTTCTTTAAATCTATGAAAAATTATATAAGAAAACGGCATGAAAAATGAATTTCAAAGATTAAAAAAGCTGAATAGTTTAATAACAATATGTTATAATTAAAAAGTATTTAAATATGAATAATTTAATCATAATTTAATATACGTGTACAGAGTTTCGTAATTAATTAAAAATGACCATCTCATTAAAAGCAATTCAGACTAATTCCATGTCACACGGAGTTTTACCATACGCTTTATTTCCTTTTAAAAGCCTCAGGTTAAGACAAGTTTCCCGAGCCTTCAGTTATCTAAGAAAACGCATTGCGTATGGCAGATAAAGACCGATTTCATCAGATTTGTTGCCCTGGGTTCAAAGGTCAGCTACTGCCGGACGCCATTACACATCAATAACTCGACGTTATTAGATATGTCAGAGAGTTCAAAAGGCATTCGGTGTACAAAAATGGTCGACATTAGAATGTTGTCGAGTTACGAGTGTAGTGGTAAATTACGTAATTAGAGGTACCGGGGTCAAAATATGAGTAGTTTTCGTGACTGTGCGGTTTGAGAGATCATTATCTGTCACAAAACACTAGCGAGATACATTTTCGGGTAAAGACCACCGATGTTTAGGCTGTAATTAAGCAATAACTTTTTATAAACAACAAATCCTTTTTTTAATACTACTAATATTTTATTTTACTCCTTATTATATTTTAATCTAAGATTTAATAATTACAAATATTTGTATTCATTTAATTTTTTGCTTATTTATTTATATATATATATATATATATATATATTTATTTATTTATATATATATATATATATGTGTGTGTGTGTGTGTGTGTGTGTGTATATATATATGTATATATATATATATATATATATATATATGTATATATATATATATATATATATATATATATATGTATATGTATAATATATATATATGTATATATATATATATATATATATATATATGTATATATATATATATATATATATATATATATATATATATATATATATATATATATATATATATATATATATGTGTGTGTGTGTGTATATATGTATATATATATATATATATATATATATATATATATATATATATATATATATATATGTATATATATATATATATATATATATATATATATATATATATATATATATATATATATATATGTGTGTGTGTATATAATATATATACATATGTATATACATATGTATATATATATATATATACATATATATATATATATATATATATATATATATATATATATATATATGTATATATGTATATATATATATATATATATGTATATATATATATATATATATATATATATATATATATATATATATATATACGTATATATATATATATATATATATATATATATATATATATATATATGTGTGTGTGTGTGTGTGTGTGTGTGTGTGTGTGTGTGTGTGTGTATAACAACCAAAAAATAGGAAAATGTATTATGGTTCTTACCAAAATAAAGTCCTAATAGATAGGGTGATACTCTTTGATTAAGTGTTCTTTGGTTCGAATCCCATTACTTGCCTAAGTGTTTGTTATCATTTCAAACTGACTTATACAGTATGTCCCTGTCCTTGGTTGCAAAATAGTAGACTTTAGTGCCCCAAACGAAACCTTAGCAAATAAATATTTCCTACTACAGTCTTGGAATCAGGTTAAAACAATTGACGGAATAAAATTAGTAGAATAACAGTCATGCAAACAATTTGCATTAATAGTTAGTACTCATAACTATGTGAATTACTAATTAGAAGGTCATATGAATTGTATCTTACTTTTATTTGACTATGAATTCCAGAAATACCATAATATTTCATGGTCCGTCCCATATAAAAACTCCATCTACAGCCTTGAAATCGGGATCAAATGATTGACAAAAATAAAATAATCATACAAATAATTAACACTAATGAATATAAATAAAATAATTTCTTATCTTGAAATGTTTCGTTTGGACAAGATTCTAAAAATTTCCAAAATTTCCCAACTCCCCTCTCTTTGATTAAGAGTTCGCGGGTTCGAGTCCCATTGTTTTCCTGGGTGTCTGTTGCCGTTTCAATCTGACTTACATAGTATGCCCTGTCTTATTAGTCCTTTGTTGCAAAATAGTAGACCGCAGTGCCCCAAAATTAACCTTAACAAATAAATATTTCCGACTACAGCCTTGGAATCAAGTTAAAACAATTGACAGAATAAAATGAATAGAATAACAGTCATGCAAACAATTTACATTAATAATTAGGACTCTTAGTTATGTGGATTACTAATTAGTAGTGAATGTGAATAGTATCTTAGTTTTATTTCACTATTAATTCCAGGAATACGATATTATTTTATGATCCTTCCCTTATAAAAATTCCGTCTACAGCCTTGAAATCGAGATCAAACGATTGACGAAAATAAAATAATCATACAAACAATTAACACTAATGAATATAAATAAAACAATTTCTTATCTTAAAATGTCTCGTTTGGACAAGATTCTAAATTTCCCATTTCCGTGACAAACCGCATCCTATTTGTAAGTTCGCCTCTCTAACACGCACTCTGTTTAAACATGATATGCACGTTCCGTCCCTGCATAATGGCCACCCGCCATTCTATCTTGGCATCTGATACTGCAGGTAAATAGATTTTACAAATGATGTCCGAGGTTGAACAAGGATTGTCCTAGCCAGTAATAAGCACTGACATCGAAAATCTCATTACTGTACGTCTATTAAGGTATGTATCCCTTCCTCAGAATTTGCTACGTATCAGTCATTGGTTAGGAATATTTGAGTTGGATTTTAGTTTCTCATTATGGCATCATGTTCGAAATATGCTCCAGATTGGGGGTTATGTAATTTATATTCACAGGAAGAAGGATTTCGAGTAATTAGTAGAGGGAGCGTTTGAGATGAGGGGAAAAATTGTGTGGCATTTGACATATGATTTTTAGTGGTTTGTGCTTAATAAATCTAGTTGTAATTAGGGGCGCAATTTATTTATGAACGTCATCAGTTTTGGTCTAAAATTCATTTCTGTATCTTAATGAATTACTCCAAATTATATTATTCCACTTAAATTAGTGTTTCGTTGAATAATATGAAAATAATTTGACTATCAATTTTTGAGGATAAATATATACATTCAGTTTCTGTCCAGTTTACCTATCTATTAATATATTTATCTATATGACACCGAATCAGCTGAATAATATTCGAACAAATGGGTACTATATTATGGAACCGAAATCCAAGAGTTTGAATTCCGATATAGTATACATGCTCGTAGTCATTCAGAATCAGATTTAAATAATATAAAATAAATAATAATTAAATAATAATATAAATAATATATTCCTTGACGTTATAGTCCCTAGAGGGCCAGGGCATACGGTACACCTCTCCGTTTCCGAGACCAAAGGCCCTGAGGTGAACCATATGTTCCATTTAGGTGGTCAACCTTACGGGGAACCCCTAGAACTTTCTTCCTAAACAAATTTGGTCCTCAGTTTATCTACTCATAGCATCACATCGTTTATATTGTGACGACACTGGATCCTCTGGTAGCGTGTTGGTGTCGAAGTTGTAGTGACACGACATGCAGCTGAAAAAGATAACAACTTTAATTCTGGATTAATGTAAAATTATTTACAAAGTTTCCGAATGGAAATCACAAGGGCTCAGGATGAGCTGGTTGCGGACCCAAAAGTCCCAGATTCGAGGTGAATCTAAATAGAAATCTGCGGTCAGTTGTCCGTAAGATATGATGTTGTGCAGGGGTGCAACTTGGACTACTTGAGTCCCACAAAAAACTGAAGATCGGCTCTCTCCGCCCCCCCCCAAAAAAAAAGTATGACCTTCCGTTGCCTTCACTCTCTTCCTCTGTCAATGCTCTTCTGACGAAAACTCGCGCCATCTCACGTCACCTTTCGTCATCTTTGATTTTTTCCCTCCCACGTTGCCGTCCTGGTAGCCTCCGATTGGTCCTTTCGTTGGCATCTGAGAGTGTCATTTCCGAGTCGCGTCCAAGCTTCTAATCACCTCGGATATCTCAAGGCATGTCGAACCGAAAATCCTTTGTCGTTTAGAACCAATTTTACATGCAGAATCTCGCCTTGGCCTGGGTGAAAAGCTCTTTGTGAAGCTAATGCTGTGTCGTGACGTCACAATATACTGCATCTTCAGGGATGAAAGGATGAGTCTGATTTGACTAGACCGGGAATCGAACCTCGGACCTGTGTCGTGGGAGTTCAAAGTGATACCTCAGTGCCACTGAGATTCATTTAAGCAATATATCCCGGTTATATTAATCTTCTTATTGCAAAATAAGTTAGCTCGCGTGTTCTAATCCAAGCACTGGATCCTCTGGTAGCTTGTTGGTGTCGAAGTTGTAGTGACACGACATGCAGCTTAAAACGATAACAACTTTAATCCTGGATTAATATAAAATTATTTACAAAGTTTCCGAATGGAAATCACAAGGGCTCAGGATGAGCTGATTGCGGACCCAAAAGTCCCAGGTTCGAGGTGAATCTAAATAGAAATCTGCGGTCAGCTGTCCGTAAGATATGATATTGTGCAGGGGTACGAATTGGACTCCTTGAATCCCACAAAAAACTGGAGATCAGCTCTCCCAGCCCCCCAAAAAAGCATGACCTTCCGTTGCTTTCACTCTCTTTCTCCGTCAATGTTCTTCCGACGAAAACTCGCGCCACCTGACGTCACCTTTCGTCACCTTTGGGTTTTTCCTTCCCTCGTCGCCGTCCTGCTCTCCTTCGATTTGTCCTTTCTTTGGCGTCTGAGAGCCTGTCATTTCCGAGTCGCGTCCAAGCTTCTAATCACCTCGGATATCTCAAGGCATGTCGAACCGAAAATCCTTTGTCGTTTAGAACCAATTTTACATGCAGAATCTCGCCTTGGCCTGGGTGAAAACCTCTTTGTGAAGCGAATGCTGTGTCGTGACGTCACAATATACTGCATCCTCAGGGATGAAAGGATGAGTCTGATTTGACCAGACCGGGGATCGAACCTCGGACCTGTGTCGTGGGAGTTCAAAGTGATACCTCAGTGCCACTGAGCTTCTTTTAAGCAATATATCCCGGTTATATTAATCCTCTTATTACAAAATAAGTTAGCTCTCGTGTTCTAATCCAAGCAGAGCAAATTTTGCTCAGGCGATAGCATATATCTTAATAGCATATAAAATATATCTGAATATTACTTTTATTTACAATTTTATATAAGATTTCATTCACGTAAATGTTTGAAACGCATGTATTTCATGACAATTTCCATTCTCATATTACTCTTTTCCTATTCAATTGAATCGTTAGTTTAAAACTATCACTAAAAATGTGATTTATAACAGTAATTAAATATTTAATCTCTATGTCACACTCGTAATTATTATTGTAATTATAAATGTAATTTTGCTTCGAAATATTTTCAACTGCATTTTGTCTAATTTTAAAAGCAGTGATCAACTCACATAATTATTTCATTTGTTAAAATATTCTTATGAGGTAGCATATATCTGAATATTATACTTTATCCATTCTACTTTGTGTTTAAATACAATTTTAAATAATCTTTCATTAGCGTATACATTTCCAAGAACATATAATTTGCGATAATTTATTTATGTTATTATTCCATCGATGCTTCTTTTCAAAAATACAATTAAAAATACGTTTTTTAAAATTAAACATTAAAATATTTTTCTAGGAAATTTAACATTTGCATTTTAATAATAGTAAATACATTTTTCGCTTACCTCTTAATAGTCAAAAATATATTTAAAAATACGATTTACAAAATTAAACATTTAAATAGCTTTCTTGGAAATTTAACATTTTCATTTCGATAATAATAAATACTATTTTTACTTACCTCTTAATTCCATAGTTATTGTTTCACTGAATATTTTATTCGATATATACCCAAATTGTTGACATATAGCAAAAATTTCTGACAGAATAGCATAATTTCTTTATTAAAATTCATATTTTAAATTACTAACACAATATAAATGTGATTTTATGTTACGATATTTCCCAAACTGTATATTTTTAAATTTAAACGCAACAATAGTTTTATAATCAGTTAACATCATAAAATATACCTGTGTAGTAATATATATTTGAATAGTATACTTTATCTATTTTTACCCTATGTTTAAATACAAATTGTGTGTGCTTCCATAAGTTGAATTACTACTACAGTATAAAATTATACTTATTTCACAATATTTTGAACTGAAACTTACTAATATTAAACGAACTATATATACCTAATCATGCAACAGCAAAAATTCTACTAATGCAATAACATATACACAATATTATATTTCATCAAATTCTACCCTGTTTAATTTCAATCTTAAATACATATTTCTTCACAAAAACTTTTTCAGAAACTTGTATTTCGTAAAAATGTATTTTTATATTTTTCCATAGCGATGTATTTCAAAAAAATAAAATTAAAAATAATGATTTATAAAATTAAATATATGAATAGTTTTCTAGCAAAATTTGACATTTGCATTTGCTTAACTATTAATTCAATAGTTATTGTTCACTAAAGTTTCTTTTCAACACGTAGCCAATTTGATAACATATAACAAAAATTTGCTATAGAATAACACGATTTCTTTGCTAGATTTCATACGTTAAATTACCATCACAATATAACTGTATATTTATTTCACGATACTTTGAATTGCATACTTTTTAACTTTAAACGCAACAATAGTTTTATAATCAGTTAACATCATAAAATATACATGTGTAGTAATCCGATTATTATACATTATCCATTTTTACCTTATGTTTAAATACAAATTGTGTGTGCTTCCATACGTTGAATTATTACTACTACAGTATAAATTTATTTTTACTTCACAATAATTTGAACTGAAACGCGCTTATATTAAATGAATTATATATACCTAATCATTTAACAGCATGAATTCTAATAATGCAATAACATATAACTAAATATTATACTTAATCAATTTCTACCCTATGTTTAAATGCAATCTTAAATATATATTTTTTCAAAAAAAACTTTTTCAGGAACCTAAAAATGTATTTTTATATTTTTCCATAGCATTGTATTTCAAAAAAATAAAATTAAAAATAATGATTTATAAAATTAAATATATGAATAGTTTTCTAGCAAAATTTAACATTTGAATTTGCTTAACATTAGCTTTACATTTGCTTAACTATTAATTCAATAGTTATTGTTCACTAAAGTTTATTTTCAACGCATAGCCGATTTGATAATATATAACAAAAATTTGCTATAGAATAACACGATTTCTTTGCTACATTTCATAGGCTAAATTACCATCACAATATAAATGTGTATTTATTTCACGATACTTTGAACTGCATGCTTTTTAACTTTAAACGCAATATTCTCATAATAATTTAACAGCATAAAATATACCCATGCGATAACATATATCTGATTAGTATACATTACCCACTGCTAACCTATGTTTAAATACAAATTTATGTGTGCTTCCATACGTTAAATTACCAGAATGGTATAAATATATTTTTATTTCACCATATTTCGAACTGCATAATCCCTAATGTTGAACGAAACAATATTTTCATAATCATTTAATAGCATAAAATATGCCAATGCGATATTTATCTGAGTGTTATACTTTATCCATTTCTACCCCGTGTTTATGCACAATTTTACGTGTGCTTCCATTCCCGTAAACATTTCCAAAAACCTATATTTCATGACAATTTATTTACATTCTCAAATCACTCTTTTCATATGCAGTCGCGTTCGTATTTCCCAGCGTGCATTCATTTAAAATACTTCAGCATCTCTCTCTCTCACTACATTTACACGGAATTCCATATTGATCTTGTCATTTCGTGACAAATACTATTTTAGAACTGCTTAACTTCTGAAAATTCCCTCTGAAACTGCTAATTTAGAACGCATCTAGTTTACACATGCTCTAGCTAAAAGTCAGTTCGGATTGGATAACTAGAATATAAAATGACTAGATAGACTTCGAGACAAAATCATTTCCTTTTCTCTGAGCCCATAATTTTTTTTTCGTCGTAATCTAATAATTCTATGTTAGGTACAACGATTTTTTTTGTGTCTTTATTTCAAATAAATTATTTAATGACATAAGGAAAGAAAAACTTATAAAGGGTATTGTAGAATGTTTTATTACGCTATCATGAAATAAAAAATGTATTAACGTTATTAAAATTTCATAATGTGATGTAATATTACCAAAAACCTACTCAATATCCGTATTTTTTTCCTATTTTTAAGTACAGAAAGCTAAAATTAAAGTTATGCGTTCATTCAAGAGCATGTTTTTGAAACTAAGAGTTGGTGAAATGAATATAGAAAAACTGAGCCGGATATATTCCTCATTGTTATTAAGCTCAATATGTTTTATTAAGTACCTCTGTTGTTATGTATCTAATCAATGCATGACTGTCATTTCAATCTTTCATAACTATCTATATTTTTTATAATTCCCCCTTCATTTCTTAGTCTTGGTTTTAAACAATATTTATTTGAATTTATTGGAAAATTAATAACTGTTGATATGTTTAAAAAAATTTAAGATTTATTATGGAATTTTCCCCTATTTTTAAGTAAAGAAAGCTAAAATGAAAGTTATGCGTTCTTTCAAGAGCATGTTTTTAAAACTAAGAATTGGTGAAATGAATATAGAAAAAATGAGCCGGATATATTGCTCATTGTTATTAAGCTCAAAATGTTTTATTAAGTACCTCTATTGTTATGTATCTAATCAATGCATGACTGTCATTTCAATCTTTCATAATTATCTATATTTTTTATTATTCCCCCTTCATTTCTTAGTCTTGATTTTAAACAATATTTATTTGAATTTATTGGAAAATTAATAATTTTTTTATGTTTAAAAATTTTAAGATTTATTATGGAATTTTCCCCTATTTTTAAGCACAGAAAGCTAAAATGAAAGTTATGCGTTCTTTCAAGAGCATGTTTTTAAAACTAAGAGTTGGTGAAATGAATATAGAAGAAATGAGCTGGATATGTCGCTCATTGCTATGAAGCTCAAAAGGTTTTATTAAGTACATCTATGTTGTTAAGTATCTAATCAATACATGACTGTCATTTCAATTTTTGATAATTAGCTATATTTTTTATAATTCCCCCTTCATTTCTTAGTCTTGATTTGAGACAATATTTATTTGAATTTATTGGTAAATTAATAACTTTTGATAGTTTAAAAAAGTGGAAGATTTATTATGGAATTTTCCCCAATTTTTAAGTACAGAAAGCTAAAATGAAAGTTATGCGTTCTTTCAAGAGCATGTTTTTGAAACTAAGAGTTGGTGAAATGAATATAGAAGAAATGAGCCGGATATATTACTCATTGTTATGAAGCTCAAAATATTTTATTAAGTACCTCTACTGTTATGAATCTAATCAATGCATGACTGCCCTTTCAATATTTAATAATTAGATGTATTTTTTTATAATTTCCCCTTCATTTCTTAGTCTTGATTTGAGACAAAATTTATTTGAATTAATTGGAAAATGAATAATTTTTTATATGTTTAAAAAATTGGAAGATTTATTATGGAATTTTCAAAAATAAAATGTGAACATATTTCAAATTAAAAAATGTTATATTGAAATAGAATTAAGATTTTCTTTGGCTTATATAGGTGTGATAAACTACTAAAACAGCCATACTAGTGCATATTAGTAATACATAGTAATAAAATTAAATAGTACTAATAGTTTAATACTAGTTTAATACATAGATAATAGTTTAATGCATGCTAGTAAAGCACAACCAATATCATTGAAATTTTAATATTTAATCTGTACTCTCAATTATTAACTTCGAACCTTAGCTTGATTTATAAATCATACGTATATGGATAATAAAATACGATTCTGGCGTCGTAGTGTTTCCTTGATACGACGTATAACTGAACGCATTACGTTATCAAAAATGTGGGTCACGTTACATACTGATCTCTTTTCAGAGTTTACTTCGTCTTAAAATTGCTTCGGACGCAGAGGCGCTCATTCTGGGGGATAACCAACACGTTTCGTCCCCACTATTGGTTACGCCACTGCGATCTCTGACAGGGATAATTAGTGTCTACAGCTTCTGTAAACCGCTTCCCATCCCCCCACGCACATTGTTATTGCCCCCTATTTGCTGTGGAACCCGCTCCAATGTCTTCACAATATCCCTCTCGCTCGTTAATTACCTGCGAAGTGAGCGCCGTTAAAACGCTGCCTCGATACGGATTCACTGATCTCAAGGGTAAGGTAGATGAAGAGGGTTGTTCTTTGAATTTTCTGACCTTTATTAGTTAATTTATTGTAGTCTCTGTTTGTAGAATGGATGGGTATTTCGGTCAAATATGGTCTCATTTCTCCTTTACCGTCTAAAACTAAAAAGTGGAAGACACTACGACAGCGGCTGATTTTAAAATTATTGCATAAACGGAAAACTAAGATAGGCTATAGAATACTTTCTTTTTCAAATGGGGCATTGCTTGTTTATATAGGCAATGAACATGCCTGGTAATTTGAAGTAAACTAATTTTTGGATAAGACTGGTGGAATGTACATTTGTAAATTTTTAAAATTAGTTATTTATATTCAGAACAGCAGCCATAAAATGACCACCTACTCAATACCAAGAAATTTATTCTTATATTTATAGTTTATGAAAATAGAAGAAAATAGCATTGATATATCAAATACATTTCGTAGGATATATATTTGGTATTTCGGTCAAAATATGCTTTCATTTCCCCTTTACCGTCTAAAACTAAAAAGTGGAAGACACTACTACAGAGGCTAATTTTAAAATTATTGCATGAACAAGAAACTATACCAACTTGTAGAATACTTCTTTTTTCGAAAGGGAAAATGCTTGTTTATATAGACCATGCCTGGTAATTTGAAGTGAAGTATTTTTTGGTTAAGAGTTGTGGTATGTCCGTTTGTAAACTTTCAGAATTAGTTATTTTTATCCAGATCAGGATCCATAAAATGTCCACCTACTCAATACAAAGAAATCTTTTCTTATATTTACATTTTATGAAAATAGAATAAAATAGTACTAATATATCAAATACATTTCGTAGGATACATATTTGTATTTCAGTCAAAATATGGTTTTATTTCCCTTTTACCGTCTAACACTAAAAATTGGAATACACTACTACAGAGGTTGATTTTAAAATTATTGAATAAACAAAAAATTAAGCTAGCCTATGGAATTCTTCCTTTTTCAAATGGGGCATTGCTTGTTTAGATAGACAATGACCAAGCCTTATAATTTGAAGTGAAGTATTTTTTGGTTAAGACTGGTGGTTTGTAGGTTTGTAAATTTTTACAATTAGTTATTTTTATTCAGATCAGGAGATATGAATTGTCCACCTACTCAATACGAAGAAATTTTTTCTTATATTTACATTTTATGAGAATAGAATTAAATTGGTTTGGTATATCAAATACATTTCATAGGATACATATTTGGAAATTCGGTTAAAATATGGTTTCATTTCCCCATTACCGTGTAAAACTAAAAAATGGAAGACACTACTACAGAGGTTGATTTTAAAATTATTGCATAAACAAAAATTAAGATAGCCTATGGAGTACTTCCTTTTTCAAATGGGACATCGTTTGTTTATATAGACAATGACCATGCCTGGTATTTTGAATTGAAGTATTTTTTGGTTAAGACTGGTGGTTTGTACGTTTGTAAATTTTTACAATTAGTTATTTTTATTCAGATCAGGAGCCATGAATTGTCCACCTACTCAATACGAAGAAATTTTTTCTTATATTTACATTTTATGAGAATAGAATTAAATTGGTTTGGTATATCAAATACATTTCATAGGATACATATTTGGAAATTCGGTTAAAATATGGTTTCATTTCCCCATTACCGTGTAAAACTAAAAAATGGAAGACACTACTACAGAGGTTGATTTTAAAATTATTGCATAAACAAAAATTAAGATAGCCTATGGAGTACTTCCTTTTTCAAATGGGACATCGTTTGTTTATATAGACAATGACCATGCCTGGTATTTTGAAGTGAAGTATTTTTTGGTTAAGACTGGTGGTTTGTACGTTTGTAAATTTTTACAATTAGTTATTTTTATGCAGATCAAGAGATATAAAATGTCCACCTATTCAACAAAGAAATTTTTTCTTATATTTATAGTTTATGAAAATAGAATAAAATAAAATTGATTTATCAAATACATTTAGTAGTATATATATAATTGAGAAACTATACTATAACGAAGTGCTTAATCTCTACTTCATCTCCTATCGCCTCGTTGTTTTGTACTATTTATTTAGGTTTCAAAAGGAAAATCCCCGTTTACTATAACATTACAAACATTCAAATGTTGCACACATTAGAACACAAAAACATTAATTTCTTATTTAAACTTACTTAATTATAATACATATGAATTGAGATAATTTAGTTTTTAATCACCTGTTTGCTAATCAGCAAGTAAAAAAGTAAGATTACTTTATAAAAACTTTATAAAACTACTTTATAATAACTTTAAATTACTTTATAAAATTTATAGAATTATTTTAAAATTAGTCAAAAAGACAACAGAATATCTTTGCTTTCCTTGTTTTTTCCTAAATATTAAATTATATTTTTTGCTATATATTTTCCTTTATTTTGTAATTTTAAAAGAGACGAACTTTACTTTATAATAACTTTATATAACTCTATAAGATTTATAGAATTATTTTATAAATTAGTCAAGAAGAGAGCAGAATACCTTTGCTTTCCTTGTTTCTTCCTAAATATTAAATTACATTTTCTGCTATATATTTTCCTTTATTTTGCAGTTTTAAAAGAAACGAACTTTACTTTATAATTACTTTATATTACTTTATAAAATTTAAAGAATTATTTTATAAATTAGTCAAAAAGAGAGCATAATACCTTTGCTTTTCTTGCTTCTTCCTAAATATTAAATTATATTTTCTGTTATATATTTTCCTTTATTTTGCAATTTTAAAAGAGAAAACCTTTACTTTATAATTACTTTATATTATTAAGTACATAATAAAATTTATAGAATTATTTTATAAATTAATCAAGAAGAGAGCAGAATATCTTTGCTTTCCTTGCTTTTTCCTAAATATTAAATTATATTTTTTTCTATATATTTTCCTTTATTTTGCAATTTTAAAAGAGAAAACCTTTACTTTATAATTACTTTATATTATTAAGTACATAATAAAATTTATAGAATTATTTTATAAATTAATCAAGAAGAGAGCAGAATATCTTTGCTTTCCTTGCTTTTTCCTAAATATTAAATTATATTTTTTTCTATATATTTTCCTTTATTTTGCAATTTTAAAAGAGACAACCTTTACTTTATAATTACTTTATATTACTTTATAAAATTTATAGACTTATTTTAAAAATTAACCTTTGCTTTACTTGTTTTTTTTCCTAAATATTAAATTATATTTTCTGCTATATATTTTCCTTTATTTTGCAATTTTAAAAGAGACAACCTTTACTTTATAATCACTTTATAATTACTTTATATTATTAAGTACATTATAAAATTAATAGAATTATTTTATAAATTAGTCAAGAAGAGAGCAGAATACCTTTGATTTCCTTGTTTCATCCTAAATATTAAATTATATTTTCTGCTATATATTTTCCTTTATTTTGCAATTTTCAAAGAGACGAATATGATTTCTCCTTATTAGCGAAACAGTACGCGCTACTTTGCTAATAATTTAATTATTCGAAGTTAAAGAACAAAAAATTACTGTCGGGCTGATGTCACTCTAGTTATCAAATAATTGTCAAATTTATACGGATGCCCTCAGTGTCGAGCTAAAAAAAAACATGAAAAAAACACCAACACAAGTACACCATCAACGGGCTTGACGAACTTCCTTCATGGATATACAGCCCTGAAAACCGTGAAAGAAAGTATTAAAAAATGATTAACCAGTGCTCCCGCGGGTCACGAATCTCGTTTGGGGAATTGGACACCACCTCTCCAGTCAGGCCGAAACTCGTTGGGATCCCAAATCTATCGCAGCCAAACCAAGATGGTGGAAACGAAACCGGTCATTCGAGGTCACATGCCGATTCAGGTTTCGACACCCCTTGCTAGGTGGCAGCACGCGACAGGCAGGACCAACTAGTCTTTTTTTTCCCCCTTTTCCAGAGATTAAGGGAGGGGACGAGAAGAATGGGTTTCAGCGTTGCCGTGTAGTCTTCCGCAAACTGATTGGTGATAGGTAGAGCCCTCTGTTCGGAAAGCGAGGGGTAATTTTTTTTTTCAGCCAATACTGCTTCTGCCTAGCCGGCTAGAGTTAACTAGACCACACACTTGGATGTCTTGGGGAAAAACTTGAAGGCTGGGTGCAAACTTATTTTTTTTCTCCCTGTCGACTATATAGATGGTGTTTTCACTTACCTTGTTTGAAAAATGGAAGTGTAATGATATTTTTCATAGACTTATTATTCAGTGTTGACATTATTTGACAGCCTTGTCGTAAGTTATAGCGAAGTCTATACATATGTTTTTTATGAGAAAAGAGGGAAATTATTTTTATAGATACAAAAAATATTCCAATTAATATCATTTAGGACCTGATTTAGTTCTTAAATTTTATTTCTTTTAAATAAAAATAATTGATAAATCTTAATTAAGCCAACTTATTTTTATTTTACTTTAGAATGAACATTGCATATTTTTTTTTTCTATCTGATAAATCTTAATTAAGCCAACTTATTTTTATTTTTACTTTAGAATGAATGGTACATATTATTTCTTTCGAACTGAACAGATTATACTTTATTTAAAAATATATCAATATCTAACAGGAAAGTATTACAGCGAATTTACTCTTCACTGGTAAATAGTTAGTTAACATTCCTAAATAAGTATTTTAACGACATAGATTCACGAACTACCTTAACTTTTGCAGTTCAACTCTAAAAATTCTAACATTTTCTCAGAGTGAGAGTCATACAACAGTCAAGGAAACTGAGAAAATGTTAGTAACTGGGTTTAGTCACAAGGGAGAAGTTCTCATGTTAAACTATAATTATTGTCAATTGATAAATCTTAATTAAGCTAACTTATTTTTATTTATACTTTACAATGAATATTGCATATTTTTTTTTCGTACTGAACAGATTATACTTTAATTAAAAACATATCAATATCTAACAGGAAAATATTACAGAGAATTTACTCTTCACTTTTAAACAGTAAGTTAACATTCCTAAATAAATATTTTAACGACATCGATTCACGAATTACCTTAAACAAACTTTTGCAGTTCAACTCTAAAAATTGTAACATTTTCTCAGTGAGAGTCATACAACAGTCAGAGAAAATGAGAAATTGTTAGTAACTGGGTTTAGTCACGAGGGAGAAGTTCCCTTGTTAAACTATAACTATTGTCTTTTAACATTCTTTGTTTTGTTTGAATTGTATACCATAAGGGAAATATTTTCTTCGATATATATTCATGTAAGTACATTTACCTGTTATCCCGTTACAATCAATTTATTAAAGTTTGAAAACTGTTAAGAAATTTTTAAATTTCCTAAACATTATAGATAAAAATTCCTGTTACAAATTTTCTTAAATTTTCTAAACATTATAGATAAAAAATCACTTAAAGTTTCTACGTTTTTCCCAGTTTAAATACTTTTTGCCCGGGTTCCGAAAACTATATAGGACTTTTTTCACACTCCTATATTAGGGTGCATACTTATAAATCAGTCTAAACCTTTAAGTGGTTTAGATGTTTGGATGCTCTTATTCATCATTTAATATTCTTATGCATCTTATGCATCTATTTTAGTCAATAAATATTTTCCATAAAACTAGGCACTGTTTTAAAGTAATAATACACTAAAACCTTGCTACACCAATATCTGATACAACGATAAATCCCTCTATACCGATAATATATGGCGGTTCCAGTTAAACACCATATGGTATTGTCCCATAATCATTCTTTTTATTATTGCCCGATTAACGATATCCCTTACAGCAACAAACTTCTGTAAAATGATATACTTCGTTTACTTATTTCTTTTACCTCTGCAGTGATACTTCGGTTTCTCGGGAAACAAGTTTAAAAAAATGTCTTGAGAGTGCGCAAACTTTGTTAGTTATTTGACACCGAAAATTAATAATGCAATAAAAATAATGGATTTATTTCAATAAATAAATTTTTTACGTGTGTGAATATTATTCTATGCCTGTACATGTAAGAAATAAAAGTGTATTTTTGTGAATATGTAACAATTTAAACCTATGTTTTAAATTTTTATTACCGTGTCCAAAAATGTCAAACTACCCATAGCTAAAGTATTTTAAATTGAATTCTTCTATGATCAACTATTGAGTGTTTTAGTTTATAGTTGTATCACCCCTCGATATTACGGTATATTCTATCTAACGATAATTTTATTAGGTTCATTAAGTATTTTTGTATTAGTGTTTTTCTTTAAATAGTTTGAAGTGGAATAAAATTAATATGCTCTAAATATAAATATTTTTAATTGAGTATAAAACTCAATTAAAAACAATTTTCAAACTTTATTTTTTAACTGCTTCTTTTTTACACTTTTTTTTCAGTTTTAACTCTTCACTGTACTGAACATCATGTATGATATGCACATTTAATGCTTTAGATACTTGTATATCATATGTGACATGGAATGAACTATATATTAATCTGGAAATTATTTGACGCAGCGTATTAAATTTAGCCTTGCTTTTCAATTATAAGTATAAAATTTAAAGAATTATATGTAATATACATCATAATAAAGGGTTAATATGTTCATACTTACTAATGAATACTCTATTGCTACTCCATTATTAATGTATACTCTATAACTCCATTTACTTTCTTAGTAAACTCCATAACTCCATTTACTAAAAAAGTAAATAGAGTTATTCATATTTAATTTAGTTTTCACACTTCAAATTTAGTTGAAAATTATTACACAAATTATAGCGCTGCGAGAGTAAAAAGAGTAAAAAGAGTTGAGTAATTCAAGCTACAGTTAATTTTGAGGACTCATATATTTAAGTTCTATTTTTTTCTTGATTCTATTCTCAATTAATATTCTAAATTTCTTCTTGCGTCGTTTAAACCGCACACATAGTGCATAACTCATAATTAAACGGCTATTTACTTATTAAATGCGTAATCCCTTTTCAATACTGCATGAACATTGTTAATTAACCGTTTATAATTCCTTTATTTTTATCTGTATCACTGTTGAAAAATATGTTTCTCTAGAAGAATCACGCAAGTGCAACATGTTCCCAGATCACCCTTTGCGCATCGTGTATACAACTTTTCAACAAGATATTTCTTAACTGAGAGAGAAGCGATTGCGTAGGTGTGGCAATTCAGAA
>CM063501.1:136463974-136483974 GCA_032207245.1 Pardosa pseudoannulata
AATTTGAATGTGGAGGACACGGCATTGAGTTTGTGGTATCTCCAGAATCGTTTTTTCTTGTTTCTTGGGGGGTAATTTAGAACAACACCTGCCGTTGTGTAATGCCTGCCATTAAATAGGCCGGGGGAAAATGAGAATGAAAGTAGTAGTTAATATTTTTGAAGCAGTAGTTAGTAAAGTCAATTATTTTTTTTATTGTTTTGTGGATGGATAAAGTATGTCAAGGAATCGTAACTTTGAAACATTTAGTGTAGATGGTTTTATATAAGTATGTATATTGATATAATTATATATAATAATGCTTGTATAGAGACAACTTTATATAAATGCATATTTAATGTAGCCTTAAGTATCGCCAGATATTGTGAGTAGAAAAAATAATTTTCATTTATGTGAGTATGAAATTAGTTGTACAAAGAAAACAAAACTATACGAAATATAGTACAATATTCAATGAAACTTTGCTCTTTATTATAAAATATATATGTAAAGGAAAATTCTCAGGGGTTTTCAAAACTTAAATCAAGGGTAAAAATTACCGCGTCATTTTCCATTCCCCTTTTTAACCCCTAACCTAAATTGACCACTGGGGCTACAGTTTACGCCCTCGGAGAAGGGGCCTGACCAATTATAATCCTACATGGCCCTAGCGGACAATTTAGGAAATTTCCAAATAAAAAGGAGATACACGCTGTCGGAGACAGATTTTTCTAGAGATATTTTCCCACAGATGTTGATCCAGGTGTTACGTGTCTTGTACATAGAACTTCATGCTAGCTGACCCTTCAGTTTGTCCTGTCCCTATGATGAAGTGGGAACCCGTCCTTCAACGTTGTCTTAATAAAGGTCTTTAGCTGAAACGGTATCATTTTTATGGCCATGACTGCAACCCCCCATCGAGAAGTCCGTCTCATTACACACACACACACACGCATATATATATATATATATATATATATATATATATATATATATATATATATATATATATGTGTGTGTGTGTGTGTGTGTGTGTGTGTGTATGTGTGTGTGTGTGTGTAAGGAAAAGTAAACTAGATCGAGAAACTCATGTAGGCATTTTGTATAAAACTCTAAGACCTCCCGAGAAAATTATCAGGGTTTTTTAAATCTTAAACAAGGCAAAAATTACCGCATCCTTTTGAATTCATCTTATAACCCTATAACCTAAGTTGACCACTGGTGTTACAGTTTACGCCCTCATAGAAGGGATCTAACCAATTATAACTCCACATTGTCTCAGTGGGCAATGTGTGAAATTAACAAACAAAAAGAGATGCACGATATCGAAGGCAGATTTTCCCACACATTTTGACTGAGATGTTGACACAGGTGTTAAGGGACTTTTACTTATAAATTCATGCTAGCTGACCCCTCTGTTTGTCTTGTCCCTATAATAAAGTTGGAACCCATCCTATAACGATCTGTTATTAGAGGTCTTTATCTAAAACGGTGTCATTTTTATGGGCCATGACTGAAACTACCCATCGTGAAGTCCATCATACTACATATATTTCCATATAGTGTTACCATATTACCAAATGTCTGTTTTCGCATAAAACAAAGTGAAAAAATAGTTATAAAAACCTAGTATTCCTATACAGTAAAATGCATTCAATAACATTGTTAAAGTCATCCTATTTTTAATATTTATTTAAGGGGTAAATATATGTATAATACGTTTTTAGAAAGTTCATTTTAATTTTACTTTAATTGTTAAGTAGCAATAATGTCAATTTTTTAATCTACTGCTTCCTTTCATTATGTTTTTGATCATTATAAATGTTAATTTCTTGGAACCATCTCATAACTTCTTTATCCAGCACTCGCTTTTGATAAATCAAAGAAGTGTTTTCTTTAGCTATATATGATTTGCCTAAAATACTCCTCCACTGCGGAGTTAATATATAGCATTTTCACTAAGTGGCACAATGCATTTAATATATTCAACATTGGGTTTATCATTTGCTTAATTTATCGCTATCATAATTAGCAGCTGTCAAAACGGCAAAATATTCAGAAAATTTGTAGGAATCTGTTAATGTAATTAGTCTACATTAATTCATTCGCCGTATCATGCTTTGAATATTATCTCGATTAACGTAAATATACGTCTCTCGAGGAATCTCTGAGTAATATATATATTGGGGTGATACGTATTGAAATCAACACATCACTAAATATAATATGTGAATACACACTCATTGTAGCTAATACTAAAAGATGGGATCTTTTAAGTTCTGTCAAAGCTTTTGAGGTTTTGATGAAATATCGTGTTTGCTGTTAGTTTCAGTGCGTATTTAATTTATTATTTCTCTCGAATTTGACTATTTTCCCAGTTTTATCAGTAGTATGATATATTTATTGTTCTCAGTACATAAAACTTTATTTAATATTTCTGTAAGCCTAGACTATTCTCAAAATGCCAAAATAATTATATATTTGTTTCAATATAAGATAGACATATTGAATTATGTATGTGTGTGCATACAAGGAAAGCAAAAAATAAGTCCCAAACTTCAGAGGACTATAGAATATGTTCTATTGGTTGAAATACGATACAAATGGAATTGCATATAATTCAAATGATGCATTCAACATATATTATATAAAAATTTTTAGTATAAATATCTACCTGTAGGTGGCGCTGTCATGTAAGCAATTTAATAAGATATATAAATGCTAAATAATATTAAAAAGTAGCATTAAAAGTGCCCAATATGTCCTCCTTCATGTTCAACAATATGCTGTAATAGCAGAATCATATTTTCTACAGCTGACCTGAATGAATCTACCGGAATATGACGAATATGGCACTGAATACTCTCCTGCAGATCTGACATAGATGCCAGTATTCGACGGTAGATCATGTCCTTTAGGAAATCCCACAATTAAAAGTCGTAGGGGGTGATATATAGTGAACGAACATCTTGCATAAGGCATGTGTTTGCATTGGACTTCTTCCTGTTCAACAATTTATTTAAACTGCAACAGAGTCTACTGGCTCTGGTAGAATAGTTTTACCATTAGAGCTCTTTCGTGCAACAGAGGCATGATGTGGAGACAAGAAACTAAAGCCTGACCTAAGTTAATGAAACTAAATAAATACCATATGTGATACAGCGCCACCTAAAGGTGGATTTTTGTACTAAATTTTTTTATGTAATTAATGTTAAGTGCATCATTTAAATTACCTGTAGATCCAGCTGCATTTCATTTGGACGAATAGAACGTATTGTAGAATCCTCATAAGTGGGGAACTTATTTCTTGCTAACCCTGTATACATGCGCCTGTAAGTATGATTATGTATATATGTCGCTAGTTGATCTCAGGACTGTACACACGTTACCACTAGCTGGAAGAGGAAAATTTCCTTCTTGGATGCTTTTGGTGATAAATTCCATTCGTGCACCAAAATAAAGAAAAGCCAGAATTTTTTAAAAAAAATTATCCAATTGTTTCTTAATGGTTCGTAACCATTATTTTGGAAACAAATCTGTCTTGCTGAAGAACGTTTTCTTTAACCATTCATCATTGATGCTTTTGCAGATAGAGAAGTTTAATTTGTTTAGATTGAAAATCAGAAAAACCTTGTTTAACTTATTCAATCGTTTCTTAAGTGTTTGTTTAACAATCGTGTGCAAAACAGTAGAACGTAGCTCTCCAAACCAAACCAAACCAAACCAACTTAAGTGTTTGTACCATTTATTTTAAAAACAAATCTGCTTTGTTGAAGAATACTTTTCCAAAGTGTGACTCATAAATTAATATAAGATTTTGTATTTGTATATGCAATGCTTTAAAAAGATAGTTATATACACACTAACAGTTGGTAAACACTTTTTAATTCCTATTGTAAAATACATTTCAAAATATCCCACTCCATCATCAGGCGAATTGCCTTTTAAAAGAGATATATGTATTCATATGCGCTTGAAACATCGGTTCTATTTGAAGCTAATGTCTGCCTTCACCGAATGAATATTTAAGCTGTTGGTGCATTTGTTTCCAGCTGTGTCAAATCCTGTTACGATAAGTTTCTGATTTACAAGTGACTGTAAAATGTCAACGATAGAGTTTGCATACTTAATTCTCGTTCCCTTCTAATGGCGACTCTTTCACCTCTAGATAGCGGTACGTTTGGATTGGATCATATCTTCGCAAACGAATATGAGATATCCAGTACTGCAATGTGATTTGGTATCAAGTTTAACTCAAAACCTGGATTGTTTCTATATAGTTCCTAATCTACAATATTTTTTATCTTTTCATTAGTACTATACCTAACTAAAAACCTTTCATGCGTGTGGAAAGAATCATTCAAGTGTGTTTGAGCTTTTCAATACAATACTGAAGAAAATCACCGAGGTTTCGATTCTGTCTAGATTTCTTCATATATACAATTTTACTAATTCGAAACTGATTATTTAGTCTGAAATTATAATTTTGAATAAGCTTCCTGTAAAGTTTAAATTTGTACACTTCTTTGTTTATATTTATAATTTTGAAAAAATATTTACTTTAGGGTTTATAATTTACAAATGAGTTTACTTTTTCAGTACAGTTTTTATATCACTTTATTGGCATCAAGACGTTTAAAGGATTCACTTAAAATGTCTATTACTTTAAAGACTTTTCTTATACGGAACGGGAGAATATCGTCAAATCTTTGATGCTTCTTGTATTTCCTTTTATACATAGATTTGCGTTATATACAATTATTATTTACTTTAAAGTTATTATTTTACATTAAGAGTCTCTTTGTAGTTAATAATCTACAATATATTTTTCATCTTTTCATTGGTATTATACCCATTAAAAACCTTTCACTAGTGGAAAGAATCTTTCAGGTTTTTTTTTTAACTTTTCTATACAGAACTGAAGAAAATCACCGAGGTTTTGGTTCTTTCTAGATTTCTTCATATATACTGATTATTTAGTCTGAAATTATAATTTTGCATAGTCTTCCTGTAAAGTTAATATTGTACAATATACGTTTTTCTTCTCATGGCAACCCTTCCATCCTTTCATTGGTACTATCCAGTTTAAACGACCCACTTAAAACCTAATTCCCATGGAGTCAATCTCTTCGAAAGAAGGCAAAGAAAAAAGAGCTAAATTTCAGCTACCGACTCAGATTGCAGAAGCAGATCAATAGCTTATTAACTGAAATTGGCTTAAAACCTAGCAGTTTACTACCAACAAATTACCACATCTGGTAAAATGTCTCCTTACTTACAGCACGCTTCTCAATTACCAGAAATAGACTTGCAGCATCGAAAGTGCCTCGCCAAATGAGAAATTTTATGGAGGTTTGACTTTTAAAAAACTCAATACCAGTCGCATCGTAAAACAAGTCCGGGGATATTTTTTTTTATTTTTCCCATCCATTTTTTTTTTTTACTTCGATCCCACATCCTCACCTTGGTGAGGTCGTAAAATAGACTTCCACTTAAGCTAAATGTTTTTGCCATTTTTTTTAGTAGTTTGATTTTATGAGAGAAAAAAAAAACTTTTAAGCTTGACCTCTTTTTAAAAAGCCATATCTGCATTAAGTAATGACTAAAGAATTATTTAACGTTAGGTTAAAGTTAAAAGCTTTATTTTTTTCTTATTCACTTGATATGCAAATGGTTCATTTAAAGTTAAGGAATTAAAAGATTTTTTAATTACCTAACCGAAAGAGTAGAAATATTTACTTTATATATATATATATATATATATATATATATATATAGAGAGAGAGAGAGAGGGATATATATATATATATGTGTGTGTGTGTGTGTGTGTATATATATATATATATATATATATATATATATATATACATATATATATATATATATATATATATATATATACATATATACATATATATATATATATATATATTATATATATATATATATATATATATATATATATATATATATATATATATATATATATATATATATATATATATATATATATACATATATATATATATATATATATATATATATATATATATATATATATATATATATGTATATATATATATATATATATATATATATATATATATATATATATATATATATATATGTATATATATATATATATATATATATATATATATATATGTATATATATATATATATATATATATATATATATATATATATATATATATATATATATATATATATATATATATATATATATATATATATATATATATATATATATATATATATATATATATATGTTAGAGATATGCAAATGTAAAGGTATTTTTTTTATTTATATGTTAATACTTCTAAAGTTCTTGGTATATTCTTCCGCAACTATATGTTCGAGCATGTAGACATAAATAGGAGTGGATATATAAACATAGTGGATAATAACATGGCATACATACTTAGCTAAAATTCAAGGATTTAATACGATAAAATATGTTTAATTATTCTTAGATTTCAGGTATTCTAATAAATGTATTAGTATTATATCTTAATTTAGTAGTTAAGAATTAATGACAATTGGAAATTTTTTCAGTAACTGTAATTTAAATGTCAAGTAAACTCAATAACACTCTTTGAACTCTAATGGGAAGTTATGCCTCAAATACACTATTATTAACCCTTTAACTGCTCCACCCGCGAATTCCCCGGGTAATTCAAATGTAGCAAAATATGCTCATCCCACGATTTCAGAGCGATGTGTTTTTTTTTTACTTTATTATGGGGCATATCTCGCCTTTTTACTGTTTAACCAATGAAATATATTTTATATAGTATTAGATGTTTAATTATGTAATAAATATATTCATATGACCAGAACTATAGTTATATTAGATAATAGAATGATAGACAATGTGTTATAAATAGAACATAACTATAGTTAAATTGAAATTTATTAAAAAATAAATTTTGTATGTGATACATCTGAAAATAGTTTTTCTGACTCCTTAGTTTGTCATGATAAAAATCAATATAAAATTCCTTCTTAGAAAGAAAATTACGTATTTCAATTCTCCAATATATATAGATTTAAAATATGAGAAAAAACGCAATTTTTGAAGCTCTTTCGGTTTAGAAATTGAGCCGTCAGAGGGTTAATATGTTTATTGTTGTTAAATTACCTATAAATCATTAGAAACACAAATGATAAATATACTTCGTTAGAAATCATTGATAATTACTGTTTTATCTCCTATAGCTTTCGAAGCAAAAACTCATGTTGCCTTTTACGTATATTATAAAAATTAATGTAAAATAAGACCCATTTTTAGAACTGGAATGTTGCCGCCTTAGGTCTTACCTAAAGTCTTAAAAATTTCACTTACTTTTAAATAATCAGGTGGACATTAACCAACAAAAAAATCCGCAACACATGAAGTTAATTTCATTTTCATTTTCAGTCGAATGTTTTCTACAGCATTATTTTATTCATTATGCAGCGTCTATTGTTAATTTTTAGGTATTTCAATAAAATGTATGAATGAGATATCACACTGTACTAGTTAAGAAATAATACCAATTGCCATTTTCCTAGCATAAATTTAAATGTAAATGAGGAGTAGTTTTGATATCTGCTTTTGAACATTAATATAACAAGTTATGTTATTAATTCTTCTCATTACCAGTATGTTTACAATTGTTTAAAGTGATTTAACATCTCTAGAAGCACGAATAATATATAAACTAAGTTAAAAAGCATTGAAAACTGCTATTACATCTTCCATTACTGTCGACGCAAAAAAAAATCAAATTCCCCCCTCATCAATATTTCTAAGAAAAAAGAATATAAAATGAGAGTAATCCTTTGGCAGAGCCGTGACGCTGCCGCTTCAAGTCTTTCCTAAAAACTTCTGAACTTCCTTGATTTCTAAAGGATTGGGTGGAGACTAACCAACAAAGAAAATCCGCAGCACTTCAAGTTCGTTCCATCTCCTTTATTTTTTTTTCTCATTCGAATGTTTTCTCCATCTCGTTATTTTGTTCGTTCCGTAGCGTCGCCGCGCAGTGCGTGAGGTGATTTCCCATCGTCATCTTCAATGTCATCAAGGTGAGTTCGCGTGAGCAGTCGCATCTCACTTGCAGGCCGGTGAGTGCCCTAGGCGGTCCGGGTCGCGATTTCGGGGTTTTTAATTGTGCCCTCTGGCTTATTCTTTTTGTTTTTGGGCATGATTTTTCTTTCTTTTTTTGTGTATATGTGTGTGTGTGCGCAAGGGGGTCTCTGGCTTCTTACATCTTTGGAGTGTGTTCCGAGAAATGACGCGACCCGCTTCTGTGGTTATCTTTTTTGTTGTATTTCTTGTTTTTATATCTATCTCTCTTCATCGTTTGTCTGTGTGCTTTGATAAAGTGAATAATGTAAGGGAGTGTATACAAAGCTATAATTAAATTTCATCGAGTGTGATGTCGAGGGTTATTTACATGCTTAATCATGAAATTCGTCACAGTTTCAGGTTCATTGGGACAATTTGCAATGCTCTCCAGAGGTTTAGGAAATCACATACAAATTGCCCCGTAATCTTATTTCTTAAGTGGGTTATAATATGTGGATTATGTCTCAACATATAAGGTGATTCTGTTCGGAACCTCAACTTTTTGAATTCAAATCCTACTGCAAACATCGATGTTCGCAACCGTTTGGAATCACTTCCATGCTTCAGATTCTTTTACAGCTTTTAGATGTTGTAGTAGTCAGCGTCCCACGTTAGAATAGTGAACTTAGTTAACCACGTTAGATAGTGCGATAATTTTTGGATATTTTACCTCGAGTCAGGGTTCAAATCCTACTTTATGCATCGATGTTCGGAATCGAGCCCTTTAGCTCCTGTCTTTTTTGTTTTTGGTAAAAGGTTTTCTTTTTATTGTCTAAGAGTACGTATGTTTGTGCGTACAAGAGGGTCTCTGGCTTCTTACATCTGTGTCAAGTGTTTTAAGAATGACGGGACTTGCTTCTGGGATTATCCTTTCCTTGTATTCCTCTTTTGTAATATATACACCTTCATCTTATGCCTGTGTGATTTAATCAAACAAGTAATGTAAGGTAGTACATACTAAACAATAATTGAGCTTTATTTCAAACTTGCGAAATTGAAATTGTATATTCCCGTGTCCATCAATTTTTGTAGAGGTGGATGACATCTCTGTAGAAAGGCTGACGCATTCCTTCGAAACCTCGAAGTCGTGGGTTTGTGTCTCACAGCAAGCAGCGAAATTCGTAGCCATTCAAATTTGTATTCTTTGTTTCGATTTTTTTGTGTTTGGGCAAGTTTTTTTTGTCTGTATGCGTGTACGTGCTCGCAAGGGGTGTCTGGCTTTTCACATCTTTGCCAACTATTCCAAGAAGTGATGTGATCCGCTTCTGTGATTATCTTTTTTTATTGTATTCCTTTACTTTTTTTCTCTAGATAGCGTTTGTCTGTGTGCTTAAAACAAATCGAGTAATGTAAGGGAGTGTATATAAAACTATAATTAAATCTCATTATGTGTGGTGTGGGTAATTTACAGACGTTTTTTTTCCAAAATACATTGCATTAAGTCCTTAAAGCACAGTTTCCCTTTCTCTGTAAACTATAGTTTGTTTGGTAGATGAAATTAAATTTAAGAAATTGTAATTAATTTTCCTGCATCTTTTTAAAAGGGGTGAGGATCGGATAATCTTTAAATTAAATCAATATTAAGTCGAATTTATAAAGAAATATAATACACATACTGTATAAATATTTTTGCAGATGTCTCTTTTACTCCTACGTTAAAGTGAAAAGCATTTATTTTAATAAATTTCCATGCATTAATAATAATCTCTATTTAAATTTTATTATTTTTCATATTTAATTTTTTGTTTAGTATTAAAATAACATTTGTTTATTCAGTATGTCTAAAACAAAATTTTATATATCTTTACTATGCTGATAACAGACATTTCTATTTATTTCGGCTTTAGTATTACGCATGTTATTATTTATAATGTTTTATAGGCAGATATATTTGCTACTGTAGCAAATAGACATCAAATATTATAACTATTTATTATACTTTATAATAACTACATGTTATTTTGGTTTACGAAATTATTGTTTTGTATTTAAAAGTGAAACTTAAAATTATTTAACTTAATAAATTCGCTATTTGAGCAATAATTATTTCTATTTAAATTATAATATCATTTGTAAATATAACTTCTGCTTAGTTTTGCATTTTATTTTAAAATACTCACTTAAAACATTTTATGTTGTACAAATATGAGAACATCGTGTACTGCGAGTTTTTGAACATTAGTTCTTTTATTTGATTTGTAGTTTTTATTCAATTTTCTCATAAACTAAAAAATTATCAAACCCTGTACCTTATGTTTAGTTTTCCTTTTGGCATTTTTAAAATTTTATGACTGAAATTTTTGTATTATTAACTACCTTTCTTTGAAAAAGTGCAGCAAGCAATGCAAAGCCCTCACATATTACACTGTTTCTATGATTCAATGAAATGTGGGTAAAACAGTACTAGCTATTATGATTTTTTCTGTAGTTCCACGAAATTCCTTATTTACTCAGTGAACTATTGATTGACTCAATTCAAAATCATCAAGGGTTAGAAATGTGTGTTATAAATAGCAAAATATAAATTAGTTAATAAGGTCAAATCATATATGTAAATGTAATTGAAGCTATTATATACCATCTATGTTATTAAACTTTGGATTGCCAAATGGTCAAACTGTCTACAATTATAACCTGCCTATCATAATTTTGCATTTCCATACATTATTTCTATGGGAAGTTTACTCTGAAGAGAATGACTTATATTTTGCTTGTAAATAAATTCATTTAAATTATCTCATTTTGATTATGGATTCCGTAACTATACATCTTAATAAAAGTTTCTATTAGCTATCGTAATCGGAGTCACACATTTTTAAATTCATATAACTTGCAATACGAATTGAGTTCTTGTCGATAAGAAGAATAATACATTCATGGTAAAAGCTATGTATTTGATAAATATCTTTAAAGGAACTCCGCTGTCACCAACATTTTTTCATTAGATTTCAAATGTAACATTTAGTTGTACAAGGAATAATATTTGATAAATTTTATGGGGCATCTTTTCTACGAAGATATACGCCTAATAAAATGAAGTTTTTTTGTATACAGTCAGTCGAATTAAAACTTGTACATAATGTATTTTTATGTTCGAATAAGATTTTAAAGTGAAGAACACATAAAAAAGACTGTAAGAGGTATAGATAAATAAGAAGTGCTGAACTGAAAATAATTATTTTCTTATGCAGCTTACAGTACAGGCACATGTACCTTTATGCCAATACAAGGCTACGAAGCTGTTACCCATTTAGCAACATCCGGGAAGCATGTGTAGCTTAATAAATGCTACTGACATGGGTAGCATTGCCCGCGCTGGCTCCTTGTAATTTAGAAGCAGAGACCAAGTAGAGGGCCCCCAGGCTTGGTCTGCCACCCCTAGAGGTATTACTTCAGAACTTGGAGGACATTGTGACCACAAACATGTTTTACCTGTAAACTTACATTTAACAAACACAGCTGATTTTAGGCTGGATCGAGCTCCGAGCCCACAACCTTTCTGTTACCATATCGCTGTCTTTGCTTATTGAGCTACCAAGGCTCAACTGTAAATTAAATGCTTATAATTTTTCTAAAATTAAGTGTTTTGTAAGGTGTAAGAGTTTTACTGAGAACTTTGTTTTCCATTTCTAAAGAAGTTATAAGTTGTTTAAGTACTGTGTGAAGATAAAGAATTTTGTGTAAAAATATTAATCAATATTTTTATTAGTTACATAAATAAAAATTTGTTGAGATTTTCACTTTTAAATCCCAAATTAAACTGAAAAAGTTAGTGTGCAGATTTTCTTTCAGAATATTTAAATTTCCACCACATATAAGATCATCCGTACATTTCCTATAAAACGATGCAATTTCCATCACACAAAACTCAAAATCTGAAAGCCAGATTGTTAAAATCTCTCCACCCATTCTCATGCAAGAAAGCCACACGCGAATTCGAGTGCTTTACAACGGATTCTGCTCCCCCGGTAATAAACATGTTCTCTAAACGACAGATGTTAGAAAACAGAGCTTCTTGAAGGCTGAACTCAAGATTAACTCCAGGTCAGGAGGTAGATGTACCAGAAACAAGTAAGAAAAAGAAAGTCTTCTATCTTTATTGTTGCCGAAGTGAGTTGTCCTGCAGCGTTTTTGAAAGGTTGAATCCCTGTGATTGGTCCACGGGATCGCGTGCAGCCACCTAGCCCTGTCCAAGCAAGTATGAGGGCAATAATTATCTTCATTTCTACTTATCCATCGCAGCTTCAGGATGAGAGGATAAAAGGGAAAAAAGTAGATATTTTTGAGGGGTTGTACACGTATAATGATCCGAAATAACCGTAATCGAATTCATCATTTTCCTTTCTCACTCTCAAACGGTTAGGAGAGGAGAGAAAGTGGAAATGCATGGTGAAATTAAGAAATTGTTTTACATGTTCTTTGGGTTAGGTAATTGGATTGAAACGTATTTTTACAACAGTGGCTTTTGTAATATGCATATTTAGCTTTTTATGTTATCGAGTCTTAATGCCTCCATTTTTTGTAAAGAATCGGTCTGTTTTGCATCTCAGAACTCCTCTTTTTTTAGCGCTGTAACCTCCGGTTATATCGTTATTCTTCAAATGGAATGACTGTATTTAACGAGTTAGTTAGCATTTTCTTTTAAATCTAGATTCGTGAGTTGTTATCATTCCACCTTGTTAATTTGACTGTTTCTAGTAAACAGTTTTCTCTAGTTTTCAAGGTTTGATACTGAAAAATTAAATTTTCTTAAACGTGAGAATAATTTTGGAGAATTTATACTTTTTTTTAAGTTCTCGATTAACATCATTATAATTCCACACTTTCTTTTTATTATTGAAAGCTTAAGGGATTTTTGTAATAAAATTATTTTCTTGTGACACAGGATTATATAAATGTAAAAAAGAAAAAAATATGTTGACTGATTAACACTTATTGAATCAGCAAATCTTTTTAGAAAACAGATGTACATACGCACGTACGTGTGTGTGGATTAACTAGTTAAATTTTGAAGTCAAAGCTGAAATCTCTAACTTTATAACTATCATATTTTTGATTGACTAAGTATCTTGAATAAATCAAAGTATCGGAAATAATAATCTAAATAATAATTCTACGATCTGACGTTTCCCAGTTAGCATTAAGTTTTGTAAGTATTTAGAATTAATAGTCAGTCGGCTACAAATGTCTTATCCAGAAGTGAAAACTATAAGGCTTACGAGTCTAATTTAGGTTTGTTAGATGTTATCAGAATCTATTCCTTAAAGATCTTAATCTATAATCAATGCTGATTTATTTTCTATATCGAACATTTAATACATTATAAAATACAAATGATCATTTTAGAATTTAATGAAAATTAAGGCAACTTATAATTTTCCTAAATGCATTTATGAAAACACATATTATTAATATTACACATTTTCGCTAATTATTATTGAGCCACATTTTAGACTCTACGATACTAAATTCCCTAATATAGAGTTTTCCAATATTCATAAACTTAGTGCTAAAAAGTTATTAAAGCTTTTGCTGTAAATTTTCAGATATTTTCCACACTTGATTAATGCTGAAGAAGATAAAAATCTCATGTATCATTATACCATATCAGAGAAACCTTTATTAGACAAAATATAATTCAACATGAAAAATAGGAGAAATAGTTTAAATCATGAACAATTGTTTTATCTCTTTATAAGCAATTTATCTCACGGCAGACTATTGCTTTAGCAGCACTGTCTGAGCTACACTCTTTATAATATATATCAAAATGTCTCAAAAAACTTTTTGTATATGGTTATTGGGCTGATAACAGACATTTGTATTCATTTTGGTTTTTGCATTACATATGCATTATTTATACTGGTTTTTACGTATATATATGTATGTTTGCTATTGTAACAAATTATCAAAGTTACAAACAGGTTATATGTTTTATAATAATCACGTTATGCTATTTTGGTTTACGAAATCTTCCGATTATTGTTTGTAGTTAAAAGTGAAATTCTTAAATAATTATTTTAGTAAATTCACCATTGACACAAAAATTTATCTCTAACTGAATAAAAATATCATTTGTAATAGTTATTTCTTTCTCATTTTACATTTATTTTTAATAAACGGACTTAGTCTATTTCATAATGTACCGGTAAGAAAGCTCCATTAGAAGTTTTTCCTATTTTATACATTTGTAGTAATTGAAATTGATGCAGCGCTTATACCTGTTAGGGAGAATTATATTTTCAAATTGCATACAGTTAAAAGCTAACATTTATCAAATAAGACTGTAAATGATTCTAGAAAGAAAGCTAATTTTTAAATAATAATTATTTTTTAACTATAATTAAGTGAAAGGATAAAAAATATATATTTGACTCTTAGGAAAAGAAAAATGTGAATTATATTTTCAAGCATGTATACAAGTATGTATTAACATCCCCAATATAATAATAGCGAAAGTTACATGTCTGTCTGTCCCCGATTTTATGAAGCGGTTGAACTTAGAATGAATAGGGGCATCCATATTGGATTTTTGATGAGTTAGGGTTAGCAACGCTCAAAACCCACCCTTTCCCCCTTTTTTAGCATTTCTTTCCATGATTTCGATCCTTATTTTCCCCAGTTAAGAGCAGGCGATTAAATGTATCAATTTATCACATAATAAATAGATAAAAATAACATTTTTTGCTAGCATCATGACGCCATTCCATCTCATTGAATCATTTCTTATTTTAAATTACTTAAATATTGTCTGCATCATTTTCATATGTTTTAGCACTAAACTTAGATATCACTTAAATAATTTTCCTTTATATTTGGCTTAAAAAATATATTAGGTATGTGATAACTTTAAATTGAAACATCGATTATTTTTTTGTTGCCATGGAAATTTTATCACCAGTATTAACAACAAATTATTTCCATAAAACTCTAGGAGTCTATATTTTTGGTTTGTTTTGGAGTGCTACGGTCTAGTTTTTGCAACACGAGAGGTAATGAGACCGGGACCTACGGCTTAAAGCCGATTCCGAACGGCTACGAACTTCCATGCCACAGTGGGATTCGAACCCACGAACTCCGGTACCGAAGGCTAGCACCCTAACCAATCGGCCATCGTTCGGCCTAGGATTCTATATCACGGACTGTTACACATCTTTGAAAATTAAGAAGTTTGTTCGTTTGTTTTTTATACATAACCACACTGTTTGACTAAACAAATTCAACTTGATTCTAAACTGCCTTCACATTATCGGGAGACTTTAGAGGAGTAGAAAAATAAATTATTGAGCGTGTATCAGATAATTCTTAGCTAAAATACAAACCATCTTTTTACCTGCCTCATAGAGTACTTTAACAATTCTAGAAAATTAAGAATTTTTACTAATCCCGTCATTTGGCGGGTTATATGCTAGTTTATAAAATATTGCTGTAAATGCTTTTAGAAAGAGTTTTATTAAAATAATTCAAATTAGCTATTTGTAACTCAACGGAAAAGAAAGAAATGGTAGAACAAAAAACTCTGTTGAGTGTTTGTTTCCGAAGTGTCGAATATTGAATTTGTAACCGACCCACCTACTTTTTTTTCACTGGCTCTTTCTCTTTCCGTTTCACCAACAATCCACCGAATCTTGCTTTCCCCTTCTTTCATTTTTTATGATCCCAGAAACCTGCCCCCTTTGGCCCCGCAGGCAAAATCATTTCAGCTTCAATCCGACTACGAACTACGCAATAATAGCCCCGGGTCACATTTGCTGCCATGTACGACTGACTACCACTCTTTGGCATTGCAATTATTAATGAATAATTACAAAACGCGGCGTCACGGCAATTGAATGAACTTATGAGAATCTTAATGGCTTAAGATTTGAATTGTATACGAAATCAATCATGAAAAGAAGCAGTTTTTGACAAACTTTGAAATGTTGGTGATGCTCATTTCTCAGCCCCGGTGAATGGTTTTAAGAGATTCCCTTGCTATTTTTTAACGGATTGGTTCCAGCCTTTTGAACTAAAATCCATCGTTTATCTTGTCCCATTGTTTTCTTTTCATGCATTTAATGACGTTAGGGATTTTTCACGTCTTGATTAGCAAGGCAAAACTTGCAAACCAAGACCCTTCTTTTGCATCAGTGTATATGTTTTGTCACTCAGAAAGTATGGCAGGGAAACAAAGGGGGATCTACAACTTAATTTTCTTGCATTGTTACAAAGCGAGTATAATTACCCCATTTTCCATGAGTTACGATTCTTCCACATTGCTTCCATTAAATTTCGTTTTGCTTAGGTTTGCAATTTAAATAGGAATTTAAAAGTACGCTGCAAAGAGTCATTGACTTGTTACTCAATGATCCTATACTATTTAAACCTAATTAAAAATAGCTTATTAATAAACTTTATTTAAGGAGCAGTGGCAACATGATAAATACAACCATGCAAAGAAAACAAAAATCGATAAACATTTCTTGTCCTTTTTTATGTTTATACATCAATCAAAAATTATTAGTTAGATTGATTTCCTAATCCGACACATAAACGTTGTTTTTTAGCTAAGAAACGAACTAAAAGAAGTCTTAAAATATGAGAAATTTCTTGAGGATTTACTAATACTTATCAAGCATTTAAAAAATTACCATCGTTTAAAACAGACATTTTTTCAGATGTACTAACACTCCATAGAAAGTATGAGTTTTATTTATGTAGAAAATCATTTTGTCTCAATTTCAAATTAGTGAAAGAAATTGTTACACCATTTTCATTTCGTAGGTTGAATGCTCATAATCATTATTAATTATTTTGGTCTAGTAATTGACAGAGAAAGAACTATAAAACTAATGATGTTTAGATACATAAAATTAATTTTCGATTAAGTATGAATATATAAATCGAGATATAAAGTTAATAATAACATAAAGTCAACCAGTGGTTGTCTGAGAAAGAGATATAAAACTAATGATGTTTAGATACTTGAAATTAATTTTCGATTAAGTTTGGATATATAAATTGAGATATAAAATTAATAATAATATAAAGTGATCTGGTGATTGTCTGAGAAAGAGGTATAAAACTAATAATGTTTAGATACATAAAATTAATTTTCGATTAAGTTTGGATATATAAATCGAGATATAAAGTTAATAATAATATAAAGTGATCTAGTGATTGTCTGAGAAAGAGATATAAAACTAATGATGTTTAGAAACTTAAAATTAATTTTCGATTAAGTTTAGATATATAAATTGAGATTATATTAATAATAGAGATATAAAGTTAATAATAATAACGAATAATGAATCCTTGATTTTCGAAGAATATGATTTCCTGGCTTAAAGTATCAAATGATCGCAATTATCTTTTTTTAGTTATTCGATTATTAATCGGAATTGAGTACTTTAAAAACAGCAATATTATTCGTGAAACATAAAGAATTCCAATATTGTCAAGAATATTCGAATGAACACACCGCTTAACTTAACAAATGACTTTATTGAAGCTAAGTAGGAACTCGCAACTTTACAAGATTGAGAAGTTGCCTACAACTAGTGGGTATCAGTTTTATACCCGAACAGTATATTCGAGAAATAACTAATTTACATATTAAAGAAAGATCTAGAATATTCAAGAACATAAACAGCTTAGCCAACGATAAATAACATTTTTCAAAGTAAATCCGTACCCGAAGATTTGGTTCGATGTTTGACATGGCCAGTTAATCCAAAGTACGGATTTTTAATTTACTTTTATTTATTGTTTCCTATGTTCTTGAATATTCTAGATCTTTCTTTAATAATGTAAAATTAGCTTAATTTTGATTATTTGTTACCTTTTCCATACTATATTTAGGTGTTAAATGTGAATCAAATTTCATACCAATAAGTACGCTTTCACTTAACCCTCCAAGACACTTTGCTTCATAACCTCCTGCCTGACTTCAGGGATTCAAGGTACTATAAAAATATGCATGTTGTGATATCTCAAGAACGTGAAGAATTTAAGATTCAATCTTAAGAAGAAGGCAAAGAAGAAAAATGCACACTGGAGATTTGCGTGTGAGAAGTACTACACTCCTTGCTTGAAAGGATTAAACTGATTAGTTTCACGTTTTCATCGCTAATGTTCTGCATTTATCTCTTCTATTGTTTCTCGTATTTATATATATGTTCTTTTTTCTTCTTCTTCTTCTTTCCTGTTTCTTTCCGGAGAGATTCCGAAATTGTTTTCGCTCGACTCAGCAGTAGGACGACTCGAAAGAGAAAAAAAAATATGGCTCGACAGATTTCCGAAAATAAAATCGCCGTTTTGTTGATGGTCCAAAAGCTTCTCAAACAAATCAGCAACGGAAAAGAAAAGAGCTTATCTTGATGAGGGTTATTAGGAACTTGATTTTTCTCTCCCTTGATGAGTTTTTTCTTCATTAAGTCCATCTTGTTATGCTAGTTAGATATATTTCTCGCAAAGTAACTTATGGAATGTGTGCTTAGTGGTACATGTATATTTGGGCCGTTAAATTTCTTAATCGGATCAGTGGCCATTTTTTTTTTCATTTCCCTGTTCTCTCTCGAAATCCTCTTCCTCGGTTGCCACTTTTTATCTTCCTCTCCATTGCTGATAGCTCTTTTTCTAATTTGCCGTAAAGGCAGGAATGGATTGAAGCATGAAATTCCCAAAATGTGCTCGGAAACGAATTATGCGCACAAGTGGTTTCATATTTGTTTAACGAATATTTTGAAATGAAGATGTAATTAAGAAAAATTTTTTTAATACTTCGGTTTCGTGAGAGCAATGAGTGAACTGAAATAACAGTTGCTTTATGATTCGTTTTACAACTATCACTTCGAGTGCGCCTTATTAGTGAATGGTTTTACTTCGCGGTTTCCGTTAAGTGCGTAAGTTTTTAGAACTTTTTTAAAATACAAGAATCTTTAGGGATGTGTTTCCATTGTTCCATATGCTTGTTTTAAAACTAAACTCTCGAGTAGATCATTTGTTCATTAATTATACAGCTTCCAGCTAGCTTTAAAACAGTGATTTCAAGCCTGTATTTTTGTTCTAAGAACTTCTGCACAAGTAAAAGCAAAGAAAATTACTCTTTAATGGTGCTTGAAATTTGAATATCATTTTGATTATTTTCAAACAACATCTTCAAAATAATAAACTTTATATGGATATTTCTTTCAAGTTTCATAGATAAAAACATGACTTGTCATTTACTATATGTAGTATTTGATAATAACTTCTTGAAAAATATTAAATGAAGTACTAAAAGTCACCAAATTATGAATAATGTTTATGAATTATTTTTAACTAAAGTACAAAAATTATTGTCAAAAATAATTAAAAATAGTTAATAGTTAATAAAAATAGTTAATTTTAATAGTTTTAAAAATAGTTAATAGTTAATACAAGTAGTTAAGTTTACTACTAAGAAAATTTTTAAACCGCAAGCTCTGTGTGCTAGTTTCCATGAATTTGGAAAAAAAGGGGAAAAAATTAAAAGTACAAAAATTTAACAGAAATGAAACAGATACTAATTATATTTTTTCGTTGCGTTTTACTTTTTCATATTCTTTGTTTTATTGGTGATCATTTTATATTAGCACATACGAACATACTAAACACTATAAAATAAAAGAGGTAATGATCATCATTAAGCCCTTGACTGTGGAATAATATACTATAATTATTTTTAATTACAGCATAAAAATTCTTGTCAAAAATAGTTAAGTTTACTACTAAGGAAATTTTTACAGGGCAAACTTTATGTGCTGGTTTCAATGAATTTGGAAACAGTGAAAAAATTAAAGTAGAAAAATGGAACAGAAATGAAACAGATAATAATTATATTTTTTCATTGAGTTTTACTTTTTCATATTCTTTGTTTTATTGCTGATC
>CM063501.1:136488974-136521474 GCA_032207245.1 Pardosa pseudoannulata
TGTTTTTTAAGCTAATTTAAAGGTAACTGTGCCTCAGGGCAAAAATATTGAGAGTCACTGATCTAGAAAACAACATAAAGCATTCGCTTGAATTAAATCAGAATCAAAACCTTTAAGGCAGTTCTTGAAAGAGGGGGGAGGTGGTTCTCCAAGAACTGGGGACTGCAATCAGAGGTTTGTTATCCACAAAGTATATTGCATCCAACGATTCGCTGAATCATTCTGGAGATAGGAGGAGGATATTGACCAAACATTTTACTTTTTTGTCTTTCGATATCAAATCTAATAGGTTTTATTTTTTGGCAATACTTTTAAGATATAGGTTTAATTGACATTCATGTATCAAAGATGTGATTGTATAGATCACAAATGCTTGATCATATAAATAAAGCTGAGGCTCACAGAATAAAAAAGATTTCAGCTTCTATTTGATGGCTGTTTTATACTACTCTACACTAGTTTAATTTGATAGAAATAAATTAAGATTTTCATTTATATATATTAAATATTTGGTATGTATTAAAAATAATTATATTTTTAAAGTTAGGATTGTGGTACAGGAATTGAAAATATGTTGCTTTAACAGTACTATCACGTAGTGTGAGAAATTCTAAGCTTCGAAAATAATCTTTGTTTAAACGTTTACTTAGATTTCTACAAATACTCTTTTGAAATATTATTAGATGTAATTGTTAAATTGGCATTATCTAAAATCATTTTGCATAGATTATATTTTTAACTGAAGCTTTACTGCATGTATTAATTCTATAGAAATAGAATGTCTTTTTTCTAGCGATAAAAAACCATACTCTTTTGATTTGAAAGTGTGTATTGTAATAATATATCTTGAGCATTATGGCTTAAAAGTATTTTGATGAAATTGAAAATATTGAAGTTTTATTGTTACTATTTATTACAGAATAAGAAATTACTTTAAACTTTCATAACGAACAGAAAATTACCGGTTACACTGAATACGTTTGTAACAGAAAAAGAGCTATATATCTTCAAGGAAAACAATCGATAAACCTCAACGAATCTCTTTTTTTCCATAAAATGCTTAGTATATCCCGAGACGGTAAATTGCAAAATCTGGGTCATTCGAGTGCGCAATTGTCAGCTGATTCAAAACTATAAAACTAGATTTACTAACACCATCGTAACTACCCGACTATTCCTAATTGTGAGACTTCAAAATCCCAGCCTTTAATTGTTCGGACGCATAACCTGAGCCCTAACAGGTTATCTGCACTTCTCAACACGGCTGATTATTGTAATTAACTTTGTCTGACCCGTTCTCTCTCCTCCCTCCTTTCCCTGTAGAAACTGTGTTGTGTGGCTGCTGATTTAGAAGTATGTCTGCGATTGTATACTGAAAGTCCAGTTTGGGATATAATGATAACTTAGACTGCAATTCGAGAGCAATTTAGAGTGATCTGGAAACAGGTGATCAGTTGTTGACAATTAATGTAGATATAGACGGCGATTGAATTGATCATGTCTAAGAGTCTTTATGTAGATTAAGGGTAACATTTGATCATTCCTTTTGTAAAAGCAAGGTTTTTTTTTTTTCTTGGGTTTAGTGTTGAAACGTATATACAGTTTTGTTAGATTACATTGATACAATTTTTACAACATATAGATGCATTTGTAGTTGTTATAAAGTGTGAATAACATATGGTTACTGGTCTAGAATTATAACTGTTATTGTATGATGAAGTCTTTTTTGGAATATATTGATAACTTAGACTGCATTTCAAGAGCAATTTCGAGTGATCTGGAAACAGGTGATCAGTTGTTGACAATTAATGTAGATATAGACGGCGATTGAATTGATCATGTCTAAGAGTCTTTATGTAGATTAAGGGTAACATTTGATCATTCCTTTTGTAAAAGCAAGGTTTTTTTTTTTTCTTGGGTTTAGTGTTGAAACGTATATACAGTTTTGTTAGATTACATTGATACAATTTTTACAACATATAGATGCATTTGTAGTTGTTATAAAGTGTGAATAAAATATGGTTACTGGTTTAGAATCATAACTGTTATTGTATTCTTAAGTCTTTTTTAGGATATAATGATAACTTAGACTGCATTTCGAAAGCAATTTAGAGTGATCTGGAAACAGGTGATCAGTTGTTGATAATTAATGTAGATATAGACGCCGATTGAATTGCTTATGCCTAAGAGACTTTATGTAGATTAAGGGTCGAATTTGATCTTTCCTTCTGCAAGAGCAGGGTTGTTGTTTTTTTACTTGGCTTTAGTGGTGAAACGTATATACAGTTTTGTTAGATTACATTGTTCCGATTTTTACAACACATATAGATGCATTTGTAGTTGTTATAAAGTGTGAATAAAATATGGTTACTGGTAAACAATCATAACTATTATTGTATGCTTAAGTCTATTTTATGATATAATGACAACTTAGACTGCATTTCGAGAGCAATGTAGTGTGATCTGGAAACAGGTGATCAGTTGTTGACAATTAATGTGGATATAGACGAAGATTGAATTCCTCATGTCTAAGAGTATTTATGTAGATTAAGGGTCGCATTTGATCATTCCTTTTGAAAAAAGAGGTTTTTTTTAACTTGGGTTCAGTGGCGAAACGTATATACAGTTTTGTTAGATTACGTTGATACAATTTATACAACACATATAGATGCATTTGTAGTTATAAAGTATGAATAAAATATGGTTACTGGTTTAGAATTATAACTTTTTGTATGCTGTAGTCTTTTTTGGGATATAATGATAAACTCGACTGCATTTCGAGAGTAATATAGAGTAGTATGAAAAAAGGGTGATGAATTGTTTCCAATTAATGTGACAAATGCCCAATTCTATTTCTCACATTTAAGAGATTTTACGAATATTAAGGTTCTTACCTGATGATTCTTTGTGAAAGTTTTTCTTTTCGAGTTAAACTGGGAAATGTATTGCACAGATAGTTCATTTGCTCAGTTCGTTATATTTTCTGCAACTTAGAAGGATACATATAAATGAATTGTGTAGTGCAAATAAAACATGAGGCTAAAATTAAAACGAAAAGCAATTAATTTTGTAAAATGTAAAGTTAATTAGTATCAAATAGTATGAAGCAATAGTAAAGTATTTAACTAATGAAAACTCAACAATTTCCCTTTTTGATTGCACTCTTATTTATTATTCGGGTATCTCAGAAAATTTACTTATGAGTAAATAGAAATGTTCCTTAGAGTTTAATACACTTTGTGATACACATTATCTTTAGAGGAATTTTAAGGAGTAATATGGATAAGATACAATATGATACAAGCACTATGTGAATTAATACGAGCAATGTATTCATGTTGCTTATGTTTTTTTCGTTTCATAGGAAATTACTATTAATATAATGATACTGTCTGCCCTCCTTAATCGATATTTGTTTTTAAATATATTCTGTATTGTTAATTTCAACATAATGGCGAATGTAATATATATATATATATATATATATATATATATATATATATATATATATATATATATATATATATATATATATATATGTCGTTTAAAAATAAGGGCTTAAGAATTAAGCGAGTTACAATTAAAAATAGTTATAACTCATTAACGGTAACGTAATAGGAGAAAGACACACCCTCAAGCGAACTATACATAGTAAAGAAGCAGACACGGAAGAAGACATAGGAACATGCTTAACAGCAATGCTAAAAAAGACACTGATGAAAGGGAGCTCGGGCTGATAACGTCCTCCAAGCTTGTCACGTCAAAATATGAGAACAAAGGATATCTAAATGGCATAGCCATGGACAGAAAAATAATAAAGAAGTCTCTATATATGATATGAAATGTGTCTTCCATGCCTTAACCACAATTCCATGTCATATATATATATATATATATATATATATATATATATATATATATATATATATATATATATATATATATATATATATATATATGTATACATACCTTTTATATAAAGTTTAATACAGAAACTGTAATACAACTATAGATGCTTTACATATCAATATAGTGATTTCACAAAGTATGATACAAATTGAATTACATTTCTAAAATGTTACTTATTATTAAGTAGCGTGAAATTAATAATATTCAGTATTAAATGATAACGTTTAAATAACACTCCGAGTTAGAACTCATACTTAAAACTATTAGAAAATCCAATTACAAGGGAAATCCGGAATGGTGCTATGTAAATACCAAGTGATGCTTACTAACTGTTACCTTGATCTGGATGGCTTAGGCCGGGACAGAGTATCACTACTCTCATTAACTGTTACCTCTTATCAGTTGATAATAATTAGTTTATACTTAATATCAAATTAATGATTTTTCTTTGAGAATTGCAAATTATTACTTTAGCTAAAAACTAAATTTTGTAGTGCTACAGCTCAACTTGGGTGCAGTGGCCTGTGGTTCGAATCTCCGTTTTCGTTAACAAGGACCTGTTGTTATAAACACTTCATACCTATATTTTACCATAATTTATCATTATTTTTTACACTTCATATATATTTAACATCAGTACAACGACTTTTATCGTAAAACTCCGTAGCTAAAAAAAGATAATCAATTGTTAATAAAATCCAAATATTATATTACTTAATTCTCAAAGTTTTTTTCAAGTGGTTAAAATATATAGTAAATTTATTAGATGAACTGTTGAAAAAAGAATCTGAAAATCATTTGAAGTTAAGTGTCTACCATTAATAACGATCTAAGGACATAAACGAAATATTAAATCTCTCAGCCGTCTGTTGTTTTCAAAAATAAGTTTCAGAAACAAACATTTACTGATGAAACAGATTTTTTAGAAAGGAGAATAGTATAAACTTCCCGAAAATTCTTATGAAATTCAAAAAACCAGATTTGCCAGAAACGATTTCGCATGAACCCAATGCGCTCTACCGTATTCCCAAAAATGAAAACGAAATTAAAGATCAATAGTGTGGCAGCGATCGGTAAAAAAACTATCAATCAGCCTCGCACCCCTTTCCAATCGAATTTCTATACATCTCCTTAAGCGATGTCTTTTCTTTTCTTGAGGGTTGAGCGGTTATTTCAAAAAGAAATAAGGCCTTGGTTACGTTTCACGTCAATAGAATCTCAAGTGGAATTACAGTACTTTGTTTTGCTTAACTGCATTCGGAAGTGCTCGAAAAGGGACACTGATTTTAATTTTTACTTTAAAAAATCATCCAGTTGTGTTTCTAGGTTGTTTCTCACCCTATATTTCCCACTTTAGAATTCGTTTGAATCAGTTAATGGTAATAAATGTGAGTAGTTGTAGTATTTATTACTATTATAACTAAGGTACTATTATCGAAATCCTGTTACAGTTAGAAGCTAAGTAAAAAAACTGGAAATACTACCAGAACGAAATGAACTTCGTTTTATTAAGTTTGAAACATAATTAAGGACATTACAATTAGGGACGTAAAACGTTTGTGTACAAAACATTTAAACATTTACAAAATAACTTTCAAGGTATAATATAGTGCTTAGTTCTCGACTGTAATTGTTATTGTATTTTAGGTAGTCACCTCATCAAAAGACTGCTAGGTGGCGAAAAAACATTGAAAACTGTTGGATTACAGTTTGTTTTCATTCTATGGGCACTATGTGGCAAAGACAATGTATTTGCCTCAGGCTGCAACAGTTCTGTAGATATCTTGTTATTTTTGGAGTTGTCCCAAGGGTAGAATCCCATTGCCCCAGATTTTAGAAATAATTATTACCATCTGATTGATTGTTTGAGGGCATAAGGCTTACTGGTTTAGTAGCCTGGAGTAATTACACAGAGTCCCTTCTTTTAATGCCTATTTCACATAGTTGAACTGGAATTCACAAGTGTTGCTACTGAATACTAATGCTCTAGGCAAAGTGTCCTGTTTTGCTCTTCGCATTAACTCCTTTTTTTGAAGAAAATTATACAATTGTTTCTGATATTTATTTTAAAACAAGAAATTTAAATCTTTTATAGGTATTTATAACTTTGTAGATTCAGCTAAATACTCTACATTTCAATTAAGAGTTTCGTATAGATTCCCTCCCACCCATAAAAAAGAAAACCATTGTACTTAATCCTACAAAGCTATAAAATGACTCGCACCAATTAATTCCATTAATTCCACGTTCGTTTCGCTGCAAGCCAATGAGAAAATGTCTAATTCCAGTCGTTTATCTGATTCAATAGATTACCGAGTATGATGGACAAGAAATTATTCGAGCAAATGCAATCTCTGAAATTACAGCGACATTTCTCGTCTTGTAATTATGTGGGATTTTCATATTTCCCGCTCCTCTTCTCTCTTGTGACGGACAGGCAGAACCACTCGATAAGTCTAATTCACGAGCGAGTATCTTAAAATGCAACACCGCTGTCATAAACTCTTCAATCACGGACTGTAACGTTTGAACAACGGAGAAGAGCGTGTTGAAGTGTTGCAGTCCAATCAACGCGAGTGAAACTGAATGATTTAGTACCAATGTTGTAACCAATATTTTTTATCGAGGAGGTACCGTTGGAGATCATACTATATTTATGAATAGTTAAATAAGTCTTCACATTCTGCTATTGATACATACGACCAGTGTGTATTATAAAACAACTGATTTTACAACGATAAAATATTTGCTTAAATGTTAAATGATAAGTATATTAAAAATGAATAAATGTTTTCTTTAAATTATATTATATAATATATATATATATATATATATATATATATATATATATATATATATATATATATATATATATATATATATATATATATATATATATATATATATGTATGTGTGTGTGTGTAATGAGACGCACTCCTAAATTGACCGCTAGGGCCATGTAGAGTTATAAATGGTCAATCCCCTTCTTTGAGGGCGTAAACTGTATCCCCAGTGGTCAATTTCGGTTAGAGGTTAAAAAGGGGAATGTAAAATGACGCGGGAATTTTGGCCCTTGATTTCAGTTTTGAAAACCCCTGAGAATTTTCCTTTCGCACACCCACCCACCTACCCACCCACCCACACACACACACATATATATATATATATATATATATATATATGTATATATATATATATATATATATATATTCAATTGGAGAGAGAAATATGTATGTAGTGTCTAAAGAAATTATATTAATCGAACTTTAAATATTATTATTATTATATTTTCATATATCACATTTTTCATCTATCTCTGTATCTGTATCCCCCCCCTCTCTCTCCTTCTCTCTTTCACTCCCTCTCTCTCTCTCTCTCTCTCTCTCTATATATATATATATATATATATATATATATATATATATATATATATACATATATATATATATATATATAGAGAGAGAGAGAGAGATGAAAAATGTGTTATATGATAATATAATAATAATAATTTTTAAAGTTCGATGAATTTATTTCTTTAGAGAAAGGAAGAACATTAATTTTCAATCTGAATAAAACAAACTGCCATAGTTTTATTTCCCATTAGGAAATTTCAGATAAACTTCAGCTCTGATAATATATATGTATTATGATTAGAAGTTACGTTTAACTCTAAAACTTTTTTCCGACTCCGTTTGCATTCTAAACTCTGCATGTTAATCGAGACACACATTCTTTATTTTCTGCTATTCAGTGGACATCTCCTTTCTCGATGGACGGTTTATGCAAAATACTCTATGCCCACTTCATTTACAAAGCGCCCAGGTTAGTTAGCTCTCTGCTCATTTCAATAATTGCTGTAACCAGGGCAACGCTGGGAGATAGTTCCATGACATGTTTGAGGTCGAATCATTGTCTACCATTAGACCACTTAGTGCGCTCCGCCGAGCATGTCAAAGCCTCGATGAGGGGAGGGGGGGGAGCACATCAACAGTTTTCGAGCAATTTTCCTAATGTCCCTCCAATTTTGTAAAGTTTGGATATTTGGACGGCTTTTAGGCCATTTAAGAGGTGTCGCTTCAGTTCCTTATTGGCAGGTGTATAATAGGAATCTCTATTATTTTAAAGGGTATTTTGTGATAGAACTGTATTTTTATTCAAGTTTTGTAAAAACTTTCCATTGAAAAAGTGTACATTAAATTATAATTGATCTGTCTGTTCTTGATATACTTAATGAAATAAGCCTTCCTCATTTCTAAAGGTTTTAATAGCTGTAGAAAATCCACAGTGAAATAACTAAGTCATGTCATCTAAATGACATTTAAATTCTCATAATAGCTGTTTCATTTTTCAAGCTCTCTTATACACAATGGCTGACATATCTGTCAGTATACAACTGTATAATATATTGATTTGATAAAAGAACATTTACTCTTAGTGTTTAATAACTGACGTCATAACTTGGACAGCCTGCTGAACCAGAGGCGCTACGTCCGAAATTTTTTATAGTGGTGATCTAATTTGCAGCAGGATTTACTCCTTAAAACTGGCCTCATACACTTATAGATATTCATTCTAACACAGGAGCTTGTACCAATCGACTCCTAATCCCAAAGGGAAGTTGATATTTAATTCTTCTGATAAAATAAGATACGAATTTTAGAGGTAAGTAGGTTAAAACAGAAATTTTTATCTAAAACTTTCTTGAAAATTCAAAATCCTGGTCTTAGTGTTAGTTTTAGATTATCTTTCAACACTGGGATTTACTATTTGGAAGATGTTTAATAAACTTGGACAAACTAGTTAAGTGCAGATGTCTTATAATAGAAAGAATTAATTTCTAGAACGTACTAAATTTTAGAATAACAAATGAAAGAACATTCCTAGATATACAAAGATTGTAAAAATGTTTTCATATCTAACTATTTTTCTACGTAATGGCCCACTTGATAGCCAGTAAACTGTAGATGTTAACCTCCCACCTTATAGTAGTAAATCCTTTAGCGATATTCATCTATTGAGAGCTTGTTAAACATGAATGATCTCATGCAAATTCCCAGTTTTCCCTCGCGATAATAATCTAATTTATCACATCTGATCCGGTGACATAAAGTACTAAGCTTTTATATGCAATATCATGAACTGGAGATCCATGAACGTCATGTTTATTTATATAGGATTTGTAGTAAATTATATATTCGATAGTCTTAGCATTCGAGTAGTAAAGGATTAGTTTAACCGTTTAACAATCATACTCACCAATCATGAAGTTATCAATCTTTTTCAAGTTTTTTATGGTAAGGTAAATTAAAATAAACGAACATCTATATTCTATCAAATAAATTCAAACACGTGCACAGTTGAAAGATAGAATAATACTTAATATTCATAAATCTTCTTACATACTGCATTAGGATAAACAAGGCAGGCTTTTATGGATGTAGATCTTTCACATGAGGGTTGGTTAATCTAGATTTGTTAAATTTGCATGTTCAAATTCACTAGTTTTTTTTTATAGTATTGTAAGGAACTATAATGGCTGAATCAGAATATTTCAACATTTTTTCATACATCGTTTGAGATACTATTCTTTGTCTTGATGTATTCGTGATATACATTTGGAATCCAGTAGCTCAATCATGTCGAATTACTCACCTTATCACAAAACATCAGGAAAGATATTAAAAGCTTGGGCGTCATACATTTAAGTCCAGAATGATTTATAATATAATCAAACGACGTCTTAATCGGTGGCATGTTTTATTCAGGAGGAATATTTATTGCCTCGTACGTTATCCAGGGAGATAATTTAACAGTTGTAGAGGGCGAACATCGACAGGTAGAACCCACCTGTGCATTTCTTCCACCTCTTGAAGCAAATCTCATAAATGAGAACCTTTTAAGAAACAGAGGCATCTACAATGACATACATATACGCGATGTGTTTCGAATGACAGAGTAGGGCATATCTCTTGTAATTATCTAACAAGACGATATTCTCGAATTAAATATATCTGTAACAAATTATAGAATATTATTGATTCGAAATGAAATCGTAATACTTGAAAGTGAAGTGGATCATATTAATTACTTTTCTCCCGATGAAATTGTACTTTTCAGGAAGATTTTTAGGAGCGTATGCATTAGATTAAATGCGCTAATAAGATTCAAGATCGAAGATTATTTGCTGAGAAATGATATAATGAGACATTGAAAAATGTATTAAAATATTAATGTATCTTTATCGAACAAAGAATGGCTTAAAGGCATGTGCTAGATATATGGCGGGTATAAGATATATTAGAATGTATTTTTAAAAGCAGATAAGTATTGGTTTTTAAGTATAATAAACAAATTTAAAAATACTGGAAAAAAAGTATATGGCTATTTATAAGATACGTCTTTGTAGTGGTAAATTTCTTACTAGCAGGTGACTGCAATCTATGATAGATTAAATAATAACCCAAAACAATATATATGGTGGGTATAAGATATATTAGAATATATTTTTTAAAACAGATAAGTAGTGGTTTTTAAGTATAATAAACAAAATTTAAAAATACTGCTAGAAAAGTACATGACTATTTACAGGGTACGTCTTCCTAGTGGTAAAATTCTTACTAGCAGGAAACTGCAATCTCTGATAGCTAAAATAATAACTCTTTGCTAGATATATGGTGGGTATAAGATATATATTAAAATGTATTTTTAAAAACAGATAAATAATGGTTTTTAAGTATAATAAAAAAATATTGAAAATACTGCAAGAAAAGTACATGGCTATTTACAGGATATGTCTTTGTAGTGGCAAAATTCTTACTAGCAAGTGATTGCAATCTATGATAGCCTAAATAATAACTCTGTGCTACATATATGGTGGGTATACGATATATTAGAATGTATTTTTTAAAACAGATAAGTAGTGGTTTTTAAGTATAATAAACAAATTTAAATACTACAAAAAAAGTACATGGCTATTTACAGGATACGTCTTCGTAGTGGTAAAATTCTTACTAGCAAGTGATTGCAATCTATGATAGCCTAAATAATAACTCTGTGCTACATATATGGTGGGTATACGATATATTAGAATGTATTTTTAAAAACAGATAAGTAATGGTTTTTAAGTATAATAAACAAATTTAAATTATACTGCTAGAAAAGTACATGACTATTTACAGGATACGTTTATGTAGTGATAAAATTCTTACTAGCAGGTGACTGCAATCTATGATAGCTTAAATAATAACTCTTTTCAGGACCTGTTCTAATCTGTAGGAAATATAAGTGACTACTTACGGCAGTAAGATTCAAGAGTGCCAAAACTGCTTGGACTAAAGCTCAATAAATAAATAAGCAAAGCCGTATTTAGATTTGTTGAATTAAGTAATAAATGAGTAGTAAAATCAGTTACAGCAAGAAGCTTCCAGGCATTGCTTACATTTGAGGTGCACAATTGACCAGAAGTAGAAAACTTATATAAATGTAACGGGAAATAGAAGGTTCTGAGTATCTCTTTGTAGTTAGCCCTAGTTATAGTTTGTAAGTTCGTCGTCATTAGCTAGTTAAATATTTATAAACTTACTTTACTCTAAACAATTGTTTACATTTTTTTAAAAAGAATTATTCTCATAATTCAGCTGAATGTCATTTTGAAGGTAACAACATGCTCCATTTATAATTCTATTTTTTAAGTTGATGACTTGATTAAGCTTGGAGTAGGTGTAACATTTTGGGTTGCCGATGGTGACGAAAATGTTAACCTGTCCTTTCATTTTTACAAAAAAAAAGTTCTGAAATACTTTGAAAAACGTAGAGGATTGAAAAAACGATGAATATTTTCCAAAAATTAACTTTGTAAAATAAAAATTCGTATTTTACTTAAAAGTTTTATAACCCACGATTATTTCTTTCACAGGACACTTGCAGAAAATATGTCATGATAAAATATTTACTTGTGTGTTCTCAGAATCAATCAAATTAAACTACAAAAATGTTTAAGAAACTCGTTCTCAGTGTTAACTGGGCAGCTGCATTTTGCACTTAATTGCTCAGCTGATTGCCATTCATCCAACAGAAGCAAAATTAAATGGGCGAGGAATGAAGACTTGCATCCAGGTGCATTAAAGAAATTACCAATGTGTCAAGAATCTCCAAATGGCTAGAGAGAAAACTGGTATTGTTAGTTACGCATATTTCATCCAGCATTGTGCCAAAGGAGGGTAAAAACCCGATTGATCCTGACTTAATCACCATTCCTTCTTTTATTTGCCATCGCTTTATTACCGAAAAAGCTTCTTTTTCGACGTAATGGAAGAGTTAACGTTGTGAATGGCAAATAACCAGGCAAGCATGCGCTTTGAAACTGACACGCTTGATGGCTAATTGCATATTAAAATTAAAACCCTCCTGTATTTCATGGGGCATTCTGTTCTAGTGTTACATATCTGCTCTTTTCCCTAATAAATGTAAATAGAGCGTGGATAAAGGTCCCATCTATTTTTTCTCTTTTTAACATTTAATAGTGTTTTGATATATAAAATTGATTTCCCTTACCTCGGTGAAAGATTTGCCATGCAGTGTTTGACTAAAAATAATTTTTTATGATTAATGGTTGGATATAACTCTATTTTTGACTTTACGAATGCATGTTCTGTGCTTCTCGAGTTCTAGGATCTAATTTTTAAGAAATATTATATTTAGAGCTATTTGTTTTGAAATAATATATTTTTGTCATTTTCATTTTTATTATTATTACGCTCTATTTACATTTATTTGCCCTAATAAATATAAATAGAGCGTGGACAAATATCCCATCTATTTTTCTCTTTTTAACATTTAATAGTGTTTTGATATATAAAATTGATTTCCCTTACCTCGGTGAAAGATTTGCCATGCAGTGTTTGACTAAAAATAATTTATGATCAATGGTTGGATATAACTCCATTTTTGATTTTACGAATGCATGGTCTGTGCATCTCGAGTTCTAGGATATAATTTTTAAGAAAAATTATATTTAAAGCTATTTGTTTTGCAATATATTTTTGTCATTTTCATTTATTATATTTTTATATTACTAAAATAACGGCGTTATGATAACATTACCTTACTGATAATATCCACATTTTTATTTTTACATTTTTCTGTTCCCAATTTCAGGATTAATCTTTTTAAAAATCTTTAAAATAACTAATTTCATAAGTATATATAAAAGTTTAAATTTTCTTTTTAAAATAATTTCTCTCATCTGGTACGACTTAATAATATTTTGAGCTTTTAATTTAGAAACACATTCCCTAATAACTTTAAAAAGTGGTATTAAGAAATACACACGGTGAAGTTAAATTTAAAACTGTGCTTGCTTTATTCATTTTGCTATATTTTCATTCTAAGGTATTACCTCGAAATATTTCATTAATATTTCGCAACAAGACATATCTATTATTCTGATGAAATACTTATTACATGCAAAATTTGAAAAAGTATTTCATAGCCATACATAAAAATCGGAGATATGAAATTATATCCACAATGCTATATTAATTTTTAACGATAAAAATCTAAAATCTACTTCTCCAGTTTTGAAAGAATCAACCTCTCTCAATTATTCATATCCGTTCTAATCCTGCAAATTCTATGCGATGTTATTCTTATCGATCACATGAACAAATACATTGAAAATTTGTTCTAAATTGGCTTCTCTTACTTTTAACCCTAATAATGATGAATAAGAGAAATGATTAATACACAGACTATTGCGTGACAAATAATCTTCTTATCGTCAAACATTCCTCAGAAACAAAAAAATAAAATTATTCATGTTTTGCCACCATGTCCTTTTGGATGTCTTAAACATAGCAAGGGCATTGCATAATATTAAAATTAAAGTGAATTATCTTTCATTAATAAAATCTGGAACTTTTAGATTGCTCTTAAATCTGCCTTTGGCATTTTAAAAGGGCAAGCGATGTTTTCACCCTATACATTGAAAGCTATTAGCACTCAAATTGATCTCTATGGAGACCTTTCAATTTTTTGCCCCATTTTTTAGGGCAATATTAACTGATGAATAGCGGCCTTTCACTCTGGTCATCGCCAGTTCTTGTAATGTACCTTGCAGCAACAAATTGATTCTAAGTGAGGGAGGGGGGATTCCTTTAAAACACTCAACGGTGACTGAAACAATTTAGGAGATTGATTGATTGATATTAGTTTTTATTTTCGGGTACATGCAGAATCAAGGTAATCAATTTTTGCATTAAGTACATACGGGAGCTTAAATTGTGCTGAAATGTTTAGATAATATGCGTAATGAATGATATATAATGTGCGTAAAATGAATATATTTTTTTATCACTATAGTACTAAATATTAAAATTATATTTAGAGTACATATAGGTACTATCGTTATGGTTCAAACAAATACAATAGTACGAACATATAATACAAGCATGAATTTAATAAATAATGATAACATTCAATTAAAATTAGTTATCTGTAGAGTTATTATTAATTTGGTATTTACTTACAAATTACATTATGAATGCAGTAAAAGTTTTTCTTATCCGTGAAAGATAACGATTTAGATTTTTATTTTTTCAATATTTTGAAAATTGTTTTTTTTTATAAACATTTCTTATGGTTACGTAGCTGAACATTATCAAGTGTGTTTTTATTTTTCTATTTAAAATAACAGAAAGCTGAACTCTGGCCGGTTGGTTAGAGCGCTGATCGTCGGTACCGGAGTTCATGGGTTCGAATCCCACTATGGAATGGATGTTCGTAGGCATTCGGAATCGTCTTTAAGCTGTAGGTCCCGGTCTCATTAGCCCTCGTGTGAAAAACAGAAGACCGTAGCTCTCCAAACCAAACCAAATCAAAATAAGAGAAGGAAATTACCGTAAAGCATAAAAGACATCTTTTTATCACTTTTTCTTATTAATGTATTCAGAATATATATAAATCTTTAAGTTTATGTTTTATTACTTTAAACATCGTTTATATTGTCGGTTTAGTTCAGTTTAGAATGCTACGGTAGAATATTTTCTTACATATGAGCTTATTTCTTACATATGGGCTACTCTTTTGCAACGCGAGGGCTAATGAGACCGGGACCTACAGCTTAAAGACGATTCCGAAAGGCTGCGAACATCCATGTCACAGTGGGATTCGAACCCACGTACTTTGGTACCGAAGGCCAGCACGCTAACGTTCGTCATAAGGACTGCATAGTTCCTGTAAACACATGAAAAATGAAGATTAAGAATTTTTGTATGTGTGTGCATATTGGGAGGGGGTCTGTTTTTTATCTCCAAACCCTGTTAAATTGTATTTTTTTCAATTAGCTAAATCTTGATAAATTTCAAGAATCAGAAATCAAGCATTTTTCACTTCATAAAGGATAACAAATTATTCGCCAATAGACAAAGATCAAAATATTTAAAAATGAACAAACAGAGTGTTCTTTATTTCCAATATACAGCTGATATATCAGCAAAGGTGGGCATTAAAAAAGAAAAAGAAAATTAGGAGTTTGAGAAAAGGATTCAAATGTTTTTCCTTTGTGTACTTAACTTTATGTAGTCACTCTTTTTATGTACTCATTCACTTTATGTTTCCATATTTGGCACGTTTTTCTCAAATATATTCGATAGGTAATTATTTAAAGAAATAGGAATACATAGTTCCTGCAAACACTTGAAAAATCCGGATTAAGAATTTTTTTGGGCATATATGGGGGGGGTCTGTTTTTTATTTCGAAACCCTGTTGTAGTTTTTTTTTCAATTAGCTAAATCTTGATAAATTTGAGGAATCAGAAATCATGCTTTTTTTCACTTCATAGAGGAGAACAATTTATTCGCCAGTAGCGAAAAATCTCAATTTTTAAAAAATGAACAAACGCAGTGTTCTTTATTTCCAATATACAGCTGATACATCAGCAAAGGTGGGCAATAAAAAAGAAAAAAGAAAATCAGGAGTTAGAGAAAAAGATTTAAATGTTTTTCCTTTATGTACTTCATGTTATGTACTCACTCTTTTTATGTACTCATTCACTTTATGTTTCCATATTTGGCAAGTTTTTCTCAAATATATTCGATAGGTAATTATTTAAAGAAATAGGAATAATTCCTGAAAACACGTGAAAAATCAGGATTAAGAATTTTTTTTGTGCATATAGGGGGGTGTCTGTTTTTATCTCGAAACACTATTGAGTTGTAGTTTTTTTTTTTCAATTAGCTAAATCTTGATAAATTTGAGGAATCAGAAATCATGCATTTTTCACTTCATAGAGGAGAAGAAATTATTCGCCAATAGACAAAGATCAAAATTTTTGAAAATGAACAAACACAGTGTTCTTTATATCCAATATACAGCTGATATATCAGCAAAGGTGGGCATTAAAAAAGAAAAAAAGAAAATCAGGAGTTGGAGAAAAGGATTCAAATGTTTTTCCTTTATGTACTTCAATTACTGTTCATTCTGCAAAGCGCGTGCCTTTATAAACACACAAAATACACGCATGTGCATTACGCCTCTAAAAATGTGTTTCTGTAATCCGATCATTGAAAAGGGAGCAACAAAATTCAGCGTAACACTATGTAAATGGTAAATAGATTTTCCGGAAAAATAAAAGCGACTTAATCCTCTGAAAAGAGTCTGAGTCAATTCGAGATCAAAACATAAGTAAGATTTGAAAAAGAGGCTTTCAAAACCCATTCATACGTTTCATCTGTTTTCGAGCGGTTCTCCCCATGTAAAAGAGACACATTTGGATACAAAAATAAAGCGATCTCCTTTATTTCAGCATTTATTATCTTGTCCTCGAACCCTCTTTCATCGTCATGGCGGAAGAGTTTCTTTGATAATTGAAAAGATTCGTGAATCCATGAAGAAGAGGGGGACAGAAGAGAAGGGCAGTGGAGGGGGGCGTGTGGGGGGATTTCTTCCTCTCTCAACTTAATTCCGAGGACTTAATTTTCTTAATATCTCGCTAAGTCATTTATCGTTATACTGGAATGCCTTTAAAGAGCGCTTTTGAATAGGCACTTGAGCTAGCCGTGAATCTATGTTAATTAAAAACATGGTAAATGTTTCTTTCTATTATTTTGGAAGGTTTTAATTACGATGCAATAAAATGCTATCTAAAAGTATAAAAACTTATTTTCTGGAGCTTTTCGGAGGAGTTTAACAGAAAAATTGAGGATGAACTTCGCCGCTTAGTCGTTTTATCTGGCTGTCTAATAAATTTTTTGATGTTTCGACCCATTAAATGTCACCATTGTTGCACCCTTCAAATCTTAAATATTGAAATTTAATGAAGTGCTATCGATTCATTGGGGTCTTCTTTAAACACATAAGGAATTTGTCACGGAATAAATGGAATTTTTAAAGGAATTTGAAGTTATCCGTGGGAAAAGTTGTTTTAGGGTTTAATAATTAAGTTTTTTTTTTCTTTTCATACCTCGACTTGGTTAACGGATGTTTATAGAGCAACCATTAATGATTTTTTTTAAACCATTGATGTAGTAAAATACTTTAAAAAAAGTTATAGCTCTTTTCAAACATATTCAATGCTAACTAAATCAACATTAGGATTTCTATAAAGATGTTCATACTGTAATTGGAAAGCGAAAAACTAATAGCTATTTTTTAATTTTAACTATATTCCTATTGAGAGAATTTTTATACATTGCAAATATTTTCAGTTATATTGTTAAGCTCAGTGCTGATATAAAATTAAAGTTGAAATTTGTGATTTTCTAATTCATAATTCTGTAATTTGGTCTTGTTTGTTTTGGAGAGCTACGATCTACATTTTTGCAACCCGAGGTCTAATGAGACCGGGACCTACAGCTTAAAGCTGATTCTGAACAGCTACGAACATTCATGCCATAGTGTGTTTCGAACCCACGAACTCTGGTACCAAAGAACAACACTAACTACGTAATGAGTTTTAAGTTATATAATTTCGTAATTTTACTTCATTATTTCTTGAATATTTTTATTCTATATTTGGCGAGATTATGAGTTTTTATGGTTTTTACCTGATTGGTGCGTTTAACTACTAACGTGAATGCTTGTAACTATTCAAATCAGTCATAATTTGTAGGTGTTTTGCTGAGCAGAATGTTCTAGCACTCCAATGAAGTCTAGATTTTAATTTACGAATACAACAAAATTTCTGCTTGAGATACCTGATCTTTGCCGAGAAGGCGTCTTAAAATCAATTAAGTATAGCATTACTACGAGTAGAAATGCTTTATTATTAAACAATATGCATGCAAACTTTTATTACAGTACCTTTGTTTTATTCTATTTTACTCTCTATATCTTTCTTATACTTTTGACAATTACGCTTCCGGTGTATCCTACTTGATACAATTTTATTTTCTTCTGTTCTTCGCCTATCATATTTCACATAGCTTAGACTGGGAAATTCGGATACACTCAGGTACGAAGCCGTATAGCGAACAGTACTTTAAAATCACGAAAGGGGTAAAAAGGCTGTATCAGTCCAATTATTCTTCTCTTAACGCCATGATAATCTAACTTATAATAATTCCTACTAACAGACAATTAGCATTTAAAAAGCAAAATAAAAGAACGTTACATTATCATAGATTTAAAAGTTTTCTACGTCTACACATGTTAAATATTTTTAAATATTTGTAAGAAAAGTATTTTTACCTATTACTTTTCAAAACATTTTGGATCGCAGTTTTATAAACAACAATAATGTCATTTAACCATCAAAAATAAAAAAATTAAGGAGTTTAGTAGTCTATTCGAAAGAGTATTACTTCCTATTTATATGATAATTTTTCTAAATGTAAAGATCAGACAAGTTTAATTTAAAAGCTACGCTTAATTGAAATTTACGCCTGTTTTGCAAGCACGTTGTTATAGGCTATCCTGTTGTAGATTTCCCATCTAAGAATCCATAAGCATGTACCCTCATTTCGGGATCCAATAGAATTCAAAGATATTTATCCTCTTCTTTTGAATATAACGCCACCTTTATACCACAAATGTTCTTCTAGAAATACATATTCTGCACGTAGAAAGAAGATACATTCTGCTATGAATAATGTATTGCAATATCACCACTTAAATGAGATAGACATTTCCGTTATCTATGTGTTTTATTGTTTGTGCTTTACTCCCGATATTTTATGAATACAACAAACCTTCACCTCGAAGTACCGACGATGAACCATAAAAGAAGAGGCATCCTAGTATGAATAATGTATAGCAACAATTCTAGCACAATAGCATTATTCTATGATTAATCTAATATCTTTTAATTATCTGTGAATGTTACTTCCTTCTGAATTGTACCATAAAGCTAATTCTACGTTCACATTACTCTTAACCTTGATATACCATTCTCACTACAGTTTTAATTTGTACACACAACCATGATGATTATACGTCGGAATATCATAAGCAAAATAAAAACCCTTACTCTATTCAGGTTATTTATTATTTTCATTGTTCTCTTGTTAATCATTATATTAGACTAGTGTTTAAAAATAATCGAATTTTCAGGTTTGGTTGATTATAACCCACAATACTACTGAAATTTTTTTAAAAACTAATTATAACGCATGTATCTGTTATAATTATTTAAATAGTCATAAAAAAACTTATAACTCGCAGACTTTGTTACGTAACACTCTTTAAAGTAGAAAAATACGAAACAGTTGTTAAAACCATGTAAATAATGGATTAATATTAGTATGAGTCCCATTTATACAGACCTCATATGTTATTTCATAAAGAAGGCAGTTTAGGAGTTTATGTATTAATTACTCCTACTTGTACAGCAAAGCTGTTTTTACAGCAAGTCTGGTGAATGAAGGAAAGTGTGTGTGTGTGTGTGTGTGTGTGTGTGTTTGGGGGGGTTAAAGTTGCGATTGCCTTTCTCAGAGTATCCCAGGCATTTTTTCTGGGTTTGAGGTTTGGAGATCTGGTTAGCAATCCATCCATATTATTATATTATATCGACATATGTCCAAGCCAAATTTCATTAACATTTTTCAAGTTGTTCTAAAACTAATGGACCAAATCTGTAAATTCTATGAGTAACACCTTTACATCTGAATACAACAAACGTATTACATTGAAATATGCATCACTGCCACCAATAGACGATGCATTTAAATATATAGTCATGATAGTTAATAGTAGTTTAATATTGCCGATATGCAGAAAGATCATGGAAGAAAAATAAATACATGTTGAAAAAGTTTTCAAGGTGTATTTATTTCTATAAAGAATATAAATTTTTCCCTATTTTATTCCACTAAATATAAATATGTTAACATATCTCTGTGATATTTGAAATATTCAATATAATTTTGATTTATTAATATTTAAGGCTTCATAAAAAATAATTTATAAATGAGTTTCAACACAGTCTGTGTCAAATCATCGATAATAGCAAGTCCACTATTAAATTGACGCTTCTAAAAACCAATCAAGATTATCTTCTTTCAAATGTCTGTGATCATTGCTTCATTCAAAACTACAAGTAAACTGCTTAATATATTTGCATGACGCTTAACGCCTCCGTAGCATCTTTATTCCAATATGTACATACAACCACGCCACTTGCCTTGAGACACATTTTGACATCATTTTTGTTCCTAATCTCCGGCCGGACCTTAGATCCGCTTCTCTGGAAATCCTCTTAGCCTCTAAACTATGCACGCCAGTACTTAAACCCCCTCCCTCCTCTTAGGACTTATCTTCAATAATCTTCTTTAACTTGTATCTTACTCGACCGTGTGTATTTTGTCGATCTCGTGTCACACGTCCCACGTAGGTGTTGGCGAACTCTCCTCCTCCCTCATCATCACAAGAAGAATCATTAGCGATGTTTTTTCGAGGACTCATTAGCTGCACGCCATGCTGGTGTGTGCGTGTGTGTGTGTGATTCGGGATTTGCAAAAGGAGTGGACGCGGAAGCGGCTAACTTCCGCTGCCTCTCTGTGGAAGATACGGCAGTGTATCGTTTAATGATCGCAAAAATATGCATTATAAAGTTAGACAAGACTTTGCACCGCATCCATTCTTAATGACTTGGAAAGGAGGGAGGTCCGGACTTGGGCTGTATTCATTTGTTCACTTACTTAATGCTCATCGGGTTTTGGAACATAGGATTAAAAACATTTAAAAGAAATATATCTGGAAGCCATTATATATGAATCAATATTTCTATTAAGGCAGAAAAAATGTTGATGTCATTAGTAAGAACTTTCAGTATTTCATATCGATAAGTAATGGAGTATATTTATATGTATACAAACACCTCTTCCTCTCTGTCCCTTTCTCTCACTCCTTCTCTGCACTATCTTTTCTCCGTCTCTTTCTTTCTGTGTATCTCTTCGTCTCTGGCCTTTTGTCCCTTTATCTCTCACTTTCTTTCTCTCCCTCGCTCTCTATGACACTTCCATCTCTCCATCCATGTGTCTTTCTTTTTCTCCCTTCTCTGCTCCTTTTGTTTCTTTATCACTCACTTTCTTTCACTACCTCGCTCTATTTGTCACTTCCATCCCTCCATATATGTGTCTATATCACTCTCCATCTCTCTTTGTCTCTTTCTGGTACTCTATCTGTCTCTTTTCTTTCTCCATCTCGGTGTCTTTCTTTTTCTCTCTGAGCTCTCTCCCTCACTATATCTCCCTCTCTGTGCACACACACACACACACACACACATATATATATATATATATATATATATATATATATATATATATATATATATATATATATATATATATGTATGTATATATATATATGTGTGTATGTATATGTATGTATATATAACATATATATGTATGTATAAATGTCTTTGTACTAATTAGTATAAATGTACACATACGTATACGTAAATATACATACATATAAAAACTCTCTCTTTCTCTCTCTCACACACACCCATATATATATATATATATATATATATATATATATATATATATATATATATATATATATATATATATATATATATATATATATATATATATATATGATCTGCATATATATATATATATATATATAATATGTACATACATAAATATACATATACAAATAAGACTTTACACACACACATAGAGATACATTTTCATGTATAAATGCATATATAAGCTTATATACACTTATATGTATTGTATAGAATATATGAATTAACTAATGTTTTGAAGATGGGAACCGAAAATAATTATTTATTACACGCATACCGTGAACTAGAAACAATATTTAGCCGTATAAATAATAATTGTTAAACATTTTACTTATTAGTTAAAAGAGAAAAACAAGTTTTTACCATGTTAATATATTCAAGAATATTTATTGATATTAATTTCATCTTCCTAAGCTATTTTTCTAGTGCAATCTAAATACAATATGTTTTCCAAAACCCGAACCTGTTTTGGACTGGGAGCAATCTAATGGACATTTCGATCCTTTAACACTATTACAAGGAAGATCCAATATAAATTGCTTTGATTCAATTATTTGCTTCGTTGCACAGCTATTTGCGGACTGATGAACAGATTAGATACCCTATTGTTTGGCTTGAACTGCTAGTCTATATGAAACAATAGGTTCCGTTACTCAACACATTTGTCAAGCAAAGTGAGGGATTTCAGTTCTGCTCATAAATAATTTAAGTTATGAACTGCAGAAGTATTTTACATTGTAACGTCATAAATGTTTAGACTTACTGTCATCAGTATTATCAAACTTGAATGTGCATATTTTTTTTCTTCTTAAAAAAACGGAATGTATATTTAGTCATGAATATAAATACTTTGTGCTGTTATATTATTCAGCTTTAGTTAAATATTCATTTCTATGTTCTAAACATAAATTTTCGAGTTAACTTCAACGCGTTATTTGTACTTAGAACTTTAGGTTTAATAGTTTATCTTTTAAATACCTGAACATACTCCTTTAAAAATTTTACATAGTATAAAAAAATCATAGTTATAAACTATAATAAAAGAAAATCGTTTATAAAAAACGAATTTTGAACATGTGTTTTAATTTTAAAAGTAGGATAGATTAAATTCCTACATCAAATTTAAACACCGATTAAAACTCGATGATCCATGTCCAATTGACCAAAGTCTATGCTTTTTATTACGGAAGCATGTTCCGTTTGACTACGCATTCAAACTTGGGTGAATGAACTATCTGGGGTTTTACAAAATTCTCTACTTAAAACAATATAATTGTTTTCTGTCTGATTTGACCACAACAAAGTCAAAAATAGTGAATTGATTAATTATTTTTTGTAAAATGGCAATAATTTCATTTTTCAGAGAAAGGCCAGAAATTAAAACAATGTTACACAAGGCGATTATCTTTATTGGAAATTGTTAAGTTCACTATTATTTTCGTGTTTAATGAAATTTGCCTATTTTAATATATAGTCGTTCTACTGTTGCTTTCTGTTTTTCAAGTTACTACGCTTACATTATATATAAAATAAGTACAATGTTTTGCCAATGCTTATCAAATATATTTCATTCTAATAGTCGGATCTGAAAAAGATATAATTATGTGAGATTTCTTAATCTTTTTTTTAAAATTTGTTCTTTATTATTGTTAATTCACAAAGAGATTCTAGAATATATAGGAAGCTCTAAACAGTACAAAAAAATTTTACTAATTTCCTTATTAGTGCTTTATTCACACTAGATTACTCATTCAGATTCTTCAGTATTTTATAGAGATAAGAGTTTAACGTTATGCATCGTTATCAAGATATTTTGTTGCAGATTCAAAAGTTGCTTAAACACATTTTCAATAATGAACAGGTACTGAATCTGAATTTGCATACATATGAAAACTATCTGAGCTTGAAATTTAATAGAGAACTAAAGCGATCTAATAATTATTAAGATAGTATTGCTCTATATTCAACTCAATTTTTTTAAATTATTAAAAAAAAATTAAACCTTTTCACATTAAGAGAAAATAAATGGTGGTACGTTCGATTTTCAAAATCCCCATTCTAGTAATTAAACAAAGTTCGATTTAACACGAAACTTCTTATCAGTTTTCAGATTTGTGGTTTAGTGACACTGGTTCACAGTGAAACATCGTTTGACAATAAATGTTTTACTGGGTAAGAGTAAATATGTACACCATTATAAAGACATTTAAACTCAGCACAAAATGTTGCTGTAATGACATGCATAGTTACAGCAGCAATAACAACAATATATATTGCAGCAACAATAACAATAAGAATAAATCAGCATTTATACTTATTTTTACTCGCTCACTCAAAAATGTTATATAAACAACCACGGCTTTTTTAGTATGCAAAGGTTCGAACCAAGTTAATCCCGAACTCCTAGATATTCATTGAACTTCCTAATATCCAAGAGTGATAAGGAATGAAATATGAATGTGTATAGATGTGGAAATCATCTAATCCTGAAATTAAATAAGAAACAAAATGTGATATGCGTTATTTATGTATTATTACTGTATACTCGTCTCCTATTTTTCAAATCAATGAAAACTCATATTTCTATTTTCATATTAAGAAAAAATGAAGTGTGCTTTGTAATTTTTAATCACTCAACCTATCGTTCTAGAAGAAGTTCAAGTCAATACGAATCTTCTTATCCATTTTCAAATTTGTGCTTTACTGGTGCCGATTCATAAATGGGAATTCTTTAATATTTTACAAAGACAAAAATGAAATGTATGCACCGTTTTCTAGACATTTAAAAATAGCCACACAATTTGCTTTAACACTAGTTGAAACGGAAGAAACATGAATGTGCATAAATATGGAAATCATCTAATCCTGAAATTAAATAAGAAACAAGATGCGATCTGTGTTATTTATGTATTATTGCTCTACACTTGTCTCATATTTTTCATTTGTACTTCTTTACCAATCAAATCATTTTATCACTCATCCTAGCGCTCTAGAAGAAGTTAAACTCAACACGAATCTTCTTATCCATTTTCAAATTTGTGCTTTACTGGTGTCGGTTCATAAATGGGAATTCTTTAATATTTTACAAAGACAAAAGTGAAACGTATGCACCGTTTTCTAGACATTTAAAAATAGCCACACAATTTGCATTAACACTAGTTGAAACGGAAGAGACATGAATGTGCATAAATATGGAAATCATCTAAGCCTGAAATTAAATAAGAAACAAGATGCGATCTGTGTTATTTATGTATTATTAGTGTACACTCGTTTTATATTTTTGAAATCAATGAAAACTAATATTTGTATTTTCATATTAAGAAAAAAATGAAATGTGTTTTGTATATCTTTACCAATCAAACCATGTTATCACTCATCCTAGCGCTCTAGAAGAAGTTAAACCCAACACGAATCTTCTTATCCATTTTCAAATTTGTGCTTTACCGGTGCCGGCTCATAAATGGGAATTCTTTAATATTTTACAAAGACAAAAGTGAAACGTATGCACCGTTTTCAAGTCGTTTAAAAATAGCCACAAAATTTGCTTTAACACGAGTTGAAACGGACGAAACATGAATGTGCATAATTATGGAAATCACCCGAGCCTGAAATTTAATAAGAAACAAGATGCGATCTGCCTTATTTATGTATTATTAGTGTACACTCGTCTCATAGTTTTCAAATCAATGAAAACTAATATTTGTATATTCATATTAAGAAAAAATTAAATGAGTTTTGCAATTCTTTACTAATCAAACCATTTTATCACTCATCCTATTGTTTTAGAAGAAGTTCAATTCAACACGAATCTTCTTATCCATTTTCAAATTTGTGCTTTACCGGTGCCGGCTCATAAATGGGAATTCTTTAATATTTTACAAAGACAAAAGTGAAACGTATGCACCATTTTAGAGTCATTTAAAAATAGCCACAAAATTTGCTTTAACACGAGTTGAAAGGGACGAAACATGAATGTGCATAACTATGGAAATCACCCGAGCCTGAAATTTAATAAGCGACTAGATGTGAGTTCCAAGTAGGACTCACTACCTTGACCCTGTTCAGTTCTGAAGAACCGTGTAACTACCCCCACTCGCGAGAAAAATCATTAGCGAAGCTTTTCCGAGTCATTAGCCTCACGCAATGAGACAGCTTAGCTTTTCTGAACTAAATGTGGAATCGGACACTCTCTCTGGCTGCCAATGTTTGGAAACAACTGGCTTGGTTAACGATTTCTCCATTATATGAATCTGTCTTCTCAGGAAGATTTTAACTACACAAAGTGTAGAAGTCTCAGAAGTATTGAATGATTTATTTCATTTATATTGAATGATATAAACCTCCTTAGGTGATCGGGTCTTTTTTGACATATAATTTTGTTTGGATTCCAATCTTTTGTTTTGGGGATATATTAACACATTGTGTGAAGGTACATTTTGCAGCGGAATTGTGCCATTAGAGGGCGTTTTCCTTGTAAATTTAGTTATTCAGGTAATTCTCAATAGACCGAAAATTATTTAATTTTACATCAGTCGCATTGACTGATATAAAAACTAGTTTTTATTTGTCTAAATTTTTCCAGAATCTATGTAGTGGACAAGAACATTCGGCTTCGTTTTCCTGTATATACCATTATTTTTGTACTCACAAACAATCCATGTTGTTACACAAACCCGTACTAGTACGGGGCCCGCTTTCAAGTATCAATTATCAGAAAACGTACTAGTACGTGTCCCACATACAATGTGTTAAAAATATCGTATGAGGTTTTTTTCATAGTCATAATAATATTTAGCAATGTGTAAAATTGTTTGATAAGCTGTAGTTACTTTTCAGTAAAAATTGTAAAGCCTAAGTCATTCTGATTAATTTTGACCCGTGTGCAATATTTAATGCATTGAAAGATCAGCACAACAATTACAATACGCTACATCATTAATTATTCAATATTTATTCAATAACATAGGCCTATAAAATTGAAATTTTTGAAAAATACAAGAGAAGTTTTTAATTATTTTTAAGTATTGAATTTGATTTTGAAAATGACCACCATATTTTTCCATCATGTCTGTATTTTTTGTAAAATTGATATACAGTCTGTTCCATAAGAGCTTGTCTTCTATTTCTCTGAAAATACAAACGAATTAAATAAAAATACATTTGTACCTTGTAGTATACATATTAAACTAAAATGTTTTTCACCTAATAAGTTGTCCAGTCCCCATTATTATCCATTATGCAAGAATCACTTTATCATTCGATTTTGATGTTGAACGGCGTTTATTCCGTCCCGGTAGGTCATCAACGTTTTGTACCACTTTATAACGTGCTACCCACTGCTTGACGAGCCGCTCCGACTTTCTTATGTGCCGGGCTGTAGCTGCACAAGACATTTTTGGTCCTTTTGGATGGTTAAACAGAAACACTGCCTCAAAACGGCTCTCGTCCGCGGCACTCATATTGGAATTTTTGATTTAAATACAGCAAAACAAATCGAATAAAGAATATAACCATAAAGCAGTCTTCTCTAATGTTTGAAGAACATGTAATTAAGCCGGTATCTGAGCGATATCTATTGAAGAAGTTATGAGCGATACACTCTTATGAAACAGACTATACATATTACTGGTAATGTCCTATATGAAAAAATGCACTTAAACGCTTTGCTTGTACTGACTGTCAACAGTGGGTTTTATCTATTCTTGTGAGTTTATTTAATCTGTTCATGATGAGCCATATTAATTCTTAAACAACAATTAAAATTAAAATGTATACATTTTATATATAAAGAATGAAAATAATAGTATTGCAGTGTACTCCAGAAGGGTATTTTGCGGGTTTCACAACTGTAAAATATCAAACCACGAAGTAAAAAATGAAAGCTAAAAAGCAAAATACGTGAGAAATATATCAGTTGTCCCAATCCTTGTACTTTTTTCATTGTAGGCCTGTGTTAATATTATTTTGACAATGTATTTCTTCTGTCTTTCCTTTCTGTTACATTTATTTGTCTTATCTGGTCTTAAAAAACGACTAAAATAATTTTTTGTAGTTATCAGTGCTTGCTGAGTTGCTTTAGAACAATGTTGTTATTTAAAATTATGTTTAAAATATAAAGCATTCATCATTATAAAATGTAAATGAATTTTTGAAGAAAGAAAAAATTTAAAACGTATAAGATTCTATAATACACAAAACAGTGTGTACAACACCCTGTTAGAAATAGAAAGTGTGCACGTTGAGATAAACATATACGGCATTTTGACTTAGAGTCTATTTTTTTTATAAATAAACAAACAGTTATTTTTTTAGTATTGCTATTGCTTAAAATTTAGAGAACTCAGGGTAATTACATATATTTTTGCAGATATAAAGATTATATCGTTATTCTTAAGTTTTTCAACCAATTCTTTTGTTGTTTTGAACAAGAGTTACAAAAACAAATAAAAACATAAAATCTTGATTGTGGAAAAACCATGAAATAACATTACTCGAAAAATCTTCTTTCACACAAAGTGCATCACAATGTTCTCAGCATTTATGCTTATTTCTACTCGCTCACTCAAAAATATTCTATAAACAACCACGGCTTTTTTAGTATGCAAAGCTTCGAGCTAAGTTAATCCCGAACTCCTGGATATTAATTGAACTTCCTAATATCCCGGTCACGTTTCCCAAAAGATGAGGAAAGTTTTAAGTAAATGTAGCATAATCAATGAGCGCCATTTTCTCTGGCAGCCGTTTAAACGAAATCCGCAATCTTTTGCTCCCAACTCGGAATTGCAAATCAAAGCGTTTCTTTGATGGAATCTGCTTTAATGAATGGAATAGTCTACTTTAACAAGTGGAATGGCTGTTGAATTAGAAGCTAATCGGTTAGAATGACATGCATAGATTTTCCGCATTGCTCTCGAATATTTGTTCATGTAATGAACAAATAGTAAATGAGAGTAGGGTATTTCTCTTTTTTATATTGTTTAATTGAGGTTTAATATAAATGAAGCATTGTGAAAGTTTCGTGATTGTGAAAAGTGACGTTTAAGAGAATGACTTTTATAGAGAGTATTAACTCTACAGTTTCCGTAGTTTCGTAAACCTTTTCTAAAAGTGTTTTCAAAAACTTTTATTTGCAAACAAGATAATGTGTGTAAAAGAATGAAACGTTGCTGGAGTTTTGTTATTTTTTGAAATAAAATTACTTTAAAGGCAATTTTAAATGTTTGTTTTGTAAATTTAATTTATTAGACGTGAAATTAACTTTCAGCTATTAGACATTTTCAAGCTGAATTCTCAGCCAAAAAAAATCTAGATTTACAAATTAAAAAATAACTATAATTGCATTTGTTATACGCTGTTTTATATTGATAAGTTACCCAAACTGAACTAGAATGACATGTAAGAGAATGGCTTTTATAGAGAGTATTAACTCTACAGCTTGCGTAGTTTCGAAAACCTTTTCTAAAAGTGTTTTCAAAAACTTTTATTTGCAAACAAGATAATGTGTGTAAAAGAATCAAAGATTGGAGTTTTCTATTTTTTTTTAAATAAAATTACTTTAAAAGCGATTTTAAATGTTTGTTTTGTAAATTTAATTTATTAGACGTGAAATTAACTTTCAGCTATTAGACATTTTCAAGCTGAATTCTCAGCCAAAAAAAATCTAGATTTACAAATTAAAAATTAGCTATTATTGCGTTTGCTATGTGTTGTTTTATATTGTAAAGTTACCCACATTAAACTAGAAGGACATTTAAGAGAATGTCTTCAATAAAGAGTATTAACTCTACAGCTTCTGCAGTTTTCAAAAAATTTTTATAAGCTTTTTCAAACACTTTTATTTGCAAACAAGATAATGTGTGCAAAAGAATCAAAGATTGCTGGAATTTTGTTATTTTTTGAAATAAAATTACTTTAAAGGGAATTTTAAATGTTTGTTTTGTAAATTTAAGGTATTAAACGTGAAATTAACTTTGAGCTATTAGACGTTTTCAAACTAAATTCCCAGCCAAAAAAAATCTAGAGTTGCAAATTAAAAATTAACTATTATTGCGTTTGCTATATGTTGTTTTATATTGTAAAGTTACCCACTTTGAACTAGAATGACATTTAAGAGAATGTATTCAATAAAGAATATTAACTCTACAGCTTCTGCAGTTTTCAAAAAAAATTTATAAGCGTCTTCAAAACTTTTATTTTGAAACAAGATAATGTGTGTGTAAAAGAATCAAAGGTTGCTGAGTTTTGTTATTTTTAAAAATAAAATTACTTTAAAGTGAATTTTAAATGTTTAGTTTGTAAATTTAAGGTATTAGACGTGAAATTAACTTTCAGCTATTAGACATTTTCAAACTGAATTCTTAGCTAAAAAAATCTAGAGTTACAAATTAAAAAATAACTATCATTGCTTTTGTTATATGCTGTTTTATATTGTTAAGTTACCCACATTGAACTAGAATGAAATTTAAAAGAATGTCTTCAATAAAGAGTATTAACTTTACAGCTTCCATAGTTTTGAAACCTTTTATAAAAGAATTTTCAAAAATTTTTATTTCTAAACAAGATAATGTGTGTAAAAGAATCAAATGTTGCTGGAATTTTGTTATTTTTTGAAATAAAATTAATTTAAAGGAGATTTTAAATGGTTTTTTTTTTAATTTATGGTATTAGACGTGAAATTAATTTCCCGCTGAGGGACATTTTCAAACTGAATAATCATCCAAAAAATCTAAAGTTGCAAATTAAAAAATAGCCATAATTGAATTTGTTATATGCTGTTTTATACTGTGAAGTTACCCACATTGAACTAGAATGGTATTTAAGAGAATGTGTTCGATAAAGATTTTTAACGTTGTGGCTTCCGTTGTTTTATAGCCTTTTATAAGAATGTTTCAGAATTTTTTTATTCATATTCAGCATAATGTGTGTAAAAGAAATCAAAGCTTACTGCTGGAATTTTGTTATTTTTTAAAAAAATTACTTTTAAAGGAGTTTAAAGTTTTTTTTTTTGTATTAGACGTGAAATTAATTTAATATCATTCAAACTGAATAATCATAAAAATCTTTGCAAATTAAAAATACCATAATTGAATTTGTTATATTTTATAGTAAGTTAACATTGAACTAGAATTATTAAGAGAATGTGTTCATAAAGATTTATAATTTTTTTGTTTTTATTTTATAAGAATTTATTTTTTTTCATATTGAAGAAACAAAAAATCAAATTGTTCTTTTTTAAAATTCTAAGAAGATAAATTTTTTTTTGGCAGATTGGTACCAAATTTAAACAATTACAAATTACTTTTACAACGTATAATGTACAAGAAAATCTCATTATAATATTTATAACATGCAATATATATTATTTTGTATTTCTATTGTTTTATTTTTTCGTACACATGTAAAAAAATATATTTCTCTAAAATTCTAATTTTTCTTTTCTAAATTAACAAATTACTTACAACAATAAACTTTCATATATTTACAAGAGATTATTGTAAACACATTTTTAAATGAAAATAATTTATTTTATAATTTTTGAACATAAATATTTACAATAAATCATTACTGACTAATATTGGATAATGTTTATGATATTACTATATAAATTTAAATATCATTTGTATAATATGCAAATATCTCTTACTTTTATATTTATATTTGCACTACTTTTAAAATAATTTATATGATTTAATATTAAATATGATTTAAATTTTTATACATATAATTTTAATTTTGTAAAGTATAGAATCACTTTTAAAGATATTTATCGCAACGGAAGATAAATTGTATCAAATTGAAACATATTCCTCTTATTTGCTTTACCATTAAGCCATATTTAGATAGATATCAATTTGAAAATCTAACAGTTAAAATAATAAAGATAAATTGGTGCTTCTAATTTATTTAATATTTATGCAATTTGATAAAGAAAGTATTTCTCATTGCTTAACTGATTTCGAAAAATAATATCTAGCTTTAAAGAATTTTCAAAGTTAACACTAATTTGGAAATAACTTTATTAAATTTCTAGTTTTATTTACATATTATATATTTCATATTATATTCATATTATATACATATTATATACATATAAAATACATTTTATATACATATTATATTACATATTATATATAAAATATCTGTTAACCCCTCTCCCCCCCAAAAAATGTTCACTATAGTTGAAGGTTCACTAGATCTAATAAGTAGAAGCATTGAAATTTCTTAGCATTTTTTTTTATTTTGTTTATCTGTTTTTTTTTTGAAGAAACAATGATTATATATATATATATATATATATATATATATATATATATATATATATATATATATATATATGTGTGTGTGTGTGTGTGTGTGTGTGTAATATATAAAAATTATTTAACTTTAATATTTCCTTAAAAACCTCCTCTCTCTTTCCCGAATTATAACTCGCTTAATTCTTAAAACTTGACACACACACACACACACACACATATATATATATATATATATATATATATATATATATATATATATATATATATATATATATATATATATATATATATATATATATATATATATATATATATATATATATATATATATATATATGTATATATATATATACATATATATATATA
>CM063501.1:136523974-136528974 GCA_032207245.1 Pardosa pseudoannulata
TTGGCTGCAACTGATAGATTTTTAAGCACCATTTTCTCATTAAACAATAAAAGCCTTTTTTTTTCAAGAAAAATACTAAACTAGCGATTTAAAGAGATAGCAAGTATTAAAACCAAAACTATCATGAAATATTATCCACAAATAAAAAAAATAAAGATAAAATAAATCGTAGGATCCAAACATAGAATATTAGAAGGTACTTGACTATATTTGATTAATGCCTTTGTTTAAAGTTTTATTGCGTTAATTTATAATTTGTTATTACAAACAAAAGGCCGGAAAATTAAAATTCAACTTGTATACTTAATTATATTATTAATTTTTACCCTTTTTAATACCTATAAAATTAATTAAGCAAAGCTGAATATTAATCAGGAATTAAATATGCAAATATTTCTCAACAAAGCTGCTGAATAACGAAAAGGGAGATTTTTTTTTCTGTGTGTGTTCACTAAATAACTTGGCTTTTTCAACGTAATATTTACTGCAGAATATGAGTTACGTGGTCTTTTCAAGAATTAAACTTTCTATCCCATGAATATGTGATGAAATATCCAGTTAGTTTTTGCAACTGCGATAATTGCTTTGCCTCAATTGACGACGCTCTCTTTATGGAGCATTTTCTAAATAAATGGTGTGTTTTAATGGATTAAAATGTTATTATAATTTGCATCACAAAAAAAGCATATTTTTCTAAAGCTCCTTGCAGGAAATCATTCATTTCGCAACAAAAATTTGAAGTTTTCCATTATTACAGAAAATCAATGAGTTTTAAGGAATTTCAATCGCATGAATTTTTCTTTTAATATTTTAATTGTTCATTAGAACTTTAAAAACAATTTGAGAATTTATATTTTTCAATAAGAAATATATAAAAATCATTGAATGTTTTTCTGACCATTTAAATCCAATCATTTTGAAAATTCTTATTAGGAGATATACCTAAAATGGTGTTTTAATCTAAATTAATTCTTTCATGTATTTGTTATGAGAAATTTAAAAAGAGTTTTTTAAATTGTTGAACTTGAAATTTTATATTATTTAGAAGAGCTATTTATCTACTTATGTATCAATCAGTCTGTATATATATATATATATATATATATATATATATATATATATATATATATATATATATATATATATATATATATATATGTATATATACATATATACATATATATGTCTATATGTATATATATACATATATATATATATATATATATATATATATATACATATATATACATATATATATATATATATATATATATATATATATATATATATATATATATATATACATATATATACATATACATATATATACATATATATACATATACATACATACATATATATATATATACATATATATATATATATATATATATATATATATATATATATATATATATATATATATATATATATATATAATATATATATATATATATATATATATATATATATATATATATATATATATATACATATATATATATATATATATATATATATATATATATATATATATACTTGTGTGTATATGAGCATGTATAAATGTCTACCTATTTTTGTGTAAATATAGGTATTATGTATATATATTTACACACACACGTACAGATATACGTAAAAAGAAAGTGAAAGAGAGAGAATATATTATAGGACAGAAGTGCTTAACACAAATCCTAGTAACACATTAACGTCTCATCTATTACATGTGACGCTCATAACAAGTGCTCAAACCTCGAGAGATCTCATTTTTCTCTAATTCAGCGGTGGGCTTATGACGGGAGTTTCGTTAATTAAGCCAGAAGTCATTGTCGAGCTCAGAAGTTGTCAGCTTGAGGAACAAAATATATTTCTCGACAACTTTCGCTTGATTTCCTGTTTGCTTAAACGTTTCTCAGAATGAAAAGTAAACACTTAAATTGAAACCTCACGGAGTCGACAGTTACGAAGTTTCGCTTCAATCTGGAGGTAGTTACAGTGAAATATTTCCACGGTTACATCTTTCTTAATACATATGTTTTACATATGTAATACATATGACATTTATGTGTTGTGTTTGATTAAGTAAAATAAATAAAAGATTTGAAAGAGAGAAAGTCTAATATTAATTATTATTATTATTATTATTATTATTATTTCTTAAATTTGAGATAACATTATCTCAAATTTATTTAAAAATTATTTATTATCGATCTATTATGGGAATTATCTATTTCGTATTGATGTAACAAATCTTCTGTTTTACTTTATGTAGTCTTCATTTTCTGTAGGAAGAAATAAAATAATCTTCAATGATGGGTGGGATTTTTAAGTATTGTCTTAAAAATCACACCCATCCTAGAATTTATATCCTATCCCTATTTATATCTTCCACTTGTTCTCAGTGAAAAATTATTTCCTGTAAAATACAAAAATCATATAAGTTAGTACAGAAAAAGAAGAATGTTTACAGTAGGTAAATATTATCTTTAGAATTCAGTTAAATTTTAAGAATTATTATTATTATTATTATTATTATTATTATTATTATTGTTATTTTCTCAAATTTGAGATAATATTATCTCAAATTTATTTAAAAATTATTTATTATCTATCCATTGTGGGAATTATCTATTAGGTATTGATGAAATAGATTTTCTATTTTACTGGATGTAGTGTTTATTTTTTTGTAGAAAGACATCATAAAATAATCTTGAAGGTATTGTCTTAAAAATCACACCCATCTTAGAATTTATATCCTTAATAAAATTTGTTCACAGTGAAAAATTATTTCCTGTGAAGTACAATAATGATAAAAATTAGTACTGAAAACGAAAAATGTTCACAATAGCTAAATATTATCTTTAGAAGTCAGTTGTATTTAAATATTATTATTATTAATATTTTCTCAAATTTGAGATAATATTATCTCAAATTTATTTAAAAATTATTTATTACCGACTATTATGGGAATTATCTATTTCGTATTGATGTAACAGATCTTCTGTTTTACTGGATGTAGCCTTCATTTTCTGTAGAAAGTAATAAAATAATCTTCAATTATGGGTGTGATTTTTAAGTATTGTCTTAAAAATCACACCCATCTTAGAATTTATATCCTATCCCTATTTATATCTTCCACTTGTTCTCAGTGAAAAATTATTTCCTGTGAAATACAAAAATCATATAAGTTAGTACAGAAAAAGAAGAATGTTTACAGTAGGTAAATATTATATTTAGAAGTCAGTTAAATTTAAGTATTATTATTATTATTATTATTTTCTCAAATTTGAGATAATAATATCTCAAATTTATTTAAAAATTATTTATTATCTATCTATTGTGGGAATTATCTATTTGGTATTGATGAAATAGATCTTCTATTTTACTGGGTGTAGTGTCCATTTTTTGTAGAAAGACATTATAAAATAATCTTGAAGGTATTGTCTTAAAAATCACACCCATCTTAGAATTTATATCCCTAATAAAACTTTTTCACAGAGAAAAAATATTTCCTGTGAAGTACAATAATGATACAAATTAGTACTGAAATCGAAAAATGTTCACACTAGCTAAATATTATTTTTAGAATTCAGTTGTATTTAAGTATTATTATTATTATTATTTTCTCAAATTTGAGATAATATTATCTCAAATTTATTTAAAAATTATTTATTGTCGATCTATATTGGGAATTATCTATTTCGTACTGATGTAATAGATCTTCTTTTTTACTGGGTGTAGTAAACTTTTTTCTGTAGAAAGAAATTATAAAATAATCTCCAAAATATTGTCTTAAAAATCACACCCATCTTAGAATTTATATCTTTAATAAAACTTGTTCACAGTGAAAAATTATTTCCTGTAAAGTACAGTAATGATAAAAATTAATACTGAAAACGAAGAATGTTTACAATAGATAAATATTATGTTTAGAATACAGTTGAATTTAAATATTTATTTATTCAAATACAAAAATGTAAATCTTGTATTATTAACCTCTAATTTTGTAATATTACCTTTACACATAAACGGATTTCTGAGTTTATATAAACAGTGTTTATATTTTTTATCTTAATAAAACGATTGAATAATAAATATTGCTTGTTTTTTTTTATTAGATTTGAAAAATAACTCCTAGTACATAAAGTTTTATGCTATCAATTTTACTCTTAAAATAATTAAATAATTTATATAAATTTAAATATCGTACAACTGAAAATTTTATATCTCCACATTTTCAGCGTTTTGTGTGTTCAATGCATTCAGAAAATGAACTAACTATAGACTTAGCACGTCTTATATATTTGGACTTTCCCACAAAAGAAAGGAAAGAAACATCTTGAATTTCTACCCTATTATTAGTAACAACACCTCAGAGCTTATCGGCAACAGACAGAGAGACCCTATACAGTCATAACAAAGTCTTCCTGAGTCTAAATGCCTATGTGAAAGTACCAGTAATATTTTATTTGTAAATTTTCAAGTAGTCAATTGTAATGGAATTTGGGTTTTTAAGAACTAAAGAGATTAATTCAATATGAATTATTCCAGTATGATTCTGCACAATTTAGTTGCAAATATTTTTAGCAGTTTTTATAACCATTATTGTACCATTATTGCATATGCTGAAAAAATATTAAAAATTAATTCATCTAGATTATTATATTAAATAATTCAACCTTGATTCAAACCATTCAAAAAAGTATTAATTAAATACATTTTAATCATTATCCCTGAAATAATCGGTTTAAAAAAAGACATGTGTAGCAAACGAATGAGCGAATAAATTTATCTATATTCTTTAATACAATAGAGGAACCGTCTACAAATTGAAAATAGTTTAATAATGTCTTCAGTGTGCATTTTATTGTCAACATTAGGTATTAGAGCTTTAATATTATTCTAACAATATTTAGAAGACTAAATTAGGTACATTGTCCAAAGGCAACGCAGGGCTTTGACGGGTTAAATTATAGTAATATTAATATATATATATATATATA
>CM063501.1:136533974-136536474 GCA_032207245.1 Pardosa pseudoannulata
CTTAAATAATTGAGAAAATAATAAAAAAAGTAAAAAAAAATGAAATTTTATAAAAAATAAAGTACGAAACTATAGCATACCGTTTACTGTAATACCAAAAATAAACAATATTTTTCAAAAATTATTATGCTCTTTCAACTCTTATTGGCTATATTTTTTTTCCAAAAACACATTCTAGTTTAAGGGTTGCATGAATTAAATTCTTCAGCATTCACACAAAAATAAATACGTATATAGCTTCTACCATTAAATAAATTTCAATTCTCAGATAATCAAGAAAATAATCAATGTATCCATAAACACATTGGCCAATGTTGTCCCACCATAAATAAAGGCGTAAAGCTTGTTCCCACTCCATAAATTAATCTTTACAGCTCTTCCAATAAAGAGTTGAAAATAACTTCACACTTCATAAGAAAACAATGATTTGGATTTCACTCAGCAGTTTAATTTATTTGACTTCAATAAAAGCGATCTTGGAACGTCCCAATTCCCATGCGCTCAAGCTTCCTCAGCTGGTAACCTGGTTAACCAGTCGACTTCTAGCGAAGCCTCCATTAATTAAGCCAAAAGCCTTCACGGTGTTGAAAGTTTGTCAGCTATGTGAAGTAAAACGTGGGGCTCGGAGTCCCATGTCACTTCACAGTTTCGTTCGGAAATTTTCCCAAGTAAAGCAAGTAATTATTCAAATTGGAAAGACTAGGGTTTCGCATCGGGGAAATCTGACTTTATTTCAAAGTGAATTACATTTCTCATCTCTGGGAAGTTCAAGTTTTAGATTGATTTCTAGCAGTAAAGATATGTATTGCGTACTTGCATCGTGAATAGAGGTTAAAAAAAGATTTTTAATTATCTTTAATTTATGTTATCTTAAAAAATGAAAAAAATTTATTGCGTTTAAAGGAATTCGTTTTTTATAAATAATTCTAGCTAATTTTTTAAATAAGAGAAAATGTGCTAAAATAATACAGCGGTTGGAAGTATGTTAATTACTATATGTTAAATTTATAGTTGGACAATGAATATTGTTATAAAACTTTATATAATTTATCTTTATGAATTTCATTAACTGATTTTATTTTATTTTTGAAAAAAATTAAATTTAAATTCATGAATTAAATTAATAAGATTTAATGAAATAGTTTTCGTTTATTTATATTTTAAGTGAAATTCAAGTGAATTCAAGTGAAATAAATTTTAATAATTGAATTTAAATAATTGAATTTTGTTTTTCAAATAATTCAAGCAAATTTTTAAATATGAAAAAAAGGTACTAAAATAATATAGCGGGTGGAAATGTGTTAATTATTATATGTTAAATTTATATTTGGACAATGAATACTTTTATAAGCATTTATATAGTTTTTCTTTATGAATTTCTTAAATAGATTTCTTTTTTTATTTTTGCTAGAAAATTCAATTTAAATCCCTGAATTAAATTCAAAAAAGATTTAATGACATAGTTTTCGTTTATTTATATTTTAAGCAAATTTAATCTCTGCTTAAATGCAAATGTATTCCATAAATATTTGATATTTCTTAAGTTCAGTTTTTTCATTCCAGTGAAATAAATTTTAATAATTGAATTTAAATAATTCAATTTTGTTTTTTAAATAATTCAAGCTAATTTTTAAATATGAGAAAATGTACTAAAATAATACAGCGGTTGGAAATCTGTTAATTACTATATGTTAAATTTATATTTGGACAATGAATATTGTTATAAACATTTATATAATTTATTTTTATGAATTTCATAAATTAATTTTATTTTATTTTTGCTAAGAAATTCAATTTAAATTCATGAATTAAATTAATAAGATTTAATGAAATAGTTTTCGTTTATTTATCTTTTAAGCTAATTTTAACTCTGCTTAAATGCAAATGTATTCCATAAACATTTGATATTTCTTAAGTTGAGTTTTTTCATTCAAGTGAAATAAATTTTAATAATTGAATTTAAATAATTGAATATTGTTTTTTAAATAATTCAAGCTAATTTTTAAATATGAGAAAATGTACTAAAATAATACAGTGGTTGGAAATGTGTTAATTATTATATGTTAAATTTATATTTGGACAATAAATATAATTTATCTTTATGAATTTCAGAAATAGATTTGTTTTTATTTTTGCTAGGAAATTTAATTTAAATTCATAAATTAAATTAATAAGATTTAATGAAATAGTTTTCGTTTATTTATCTTTTAAGCTAATTTTAACTCTGATTGAATGAAAATGTATTCCATAAACATTTGATATCTCTTAGGTTGAGTTTTTTTCATTCAAGTGAAATAAATTTTGAAAATTGAATTTAAAATAGGAAAAAATCATAAAAAAAAAATTATCCATATAGTGCCGTTTTTCTTCGATTAAATTTTAAGAATTGAAGTTATAAATTTTGATCTCAACATCTATCTTATACATATCTATCTTATATATATATATATATTATATATATATATATATATATTATATATATATATATATATATATATAT
>CM063501.1:136541474-136553974 GCA_032207245.1 Pardosa pseudoannulata
TATTTTCATCAATTTTTTGTTATGTATATAGCATAATATAATATAATTTTAAAGTTTAATTAACTAGAATTCTTGACAGAATTTTCTTTTTATCAACATTTGTTAGAGTTTTAATTTTGTTTAAAGTATCTTTATTTCTTTCTTTTTTATTACTTGTGGCTTTTCTGTTCTTTTTCTGAAATGTTTATTTGCAGGAAGCATTCAAACACTAATCTTTTTTAACATAGTAAATTTTGAATTTTTATGTTTATTCCATGAAATATTAGTCTGTTTCACTCTTATTCACATAAATAATAAATTAAAGCTCTTAAATGATCTGAATTTCTCTCTACGACTAAAATTCTCTTGACAAAAATTTCTTTTTATTAACATTTATTAATATTTTAATTTTATTTAAAGTATCTACGTTCGCGATTTATTTCTGTTTTAAAATTTCGTGTCTGTTCTATTTTGTTTTCTAAAATATTCATTTAATTGGTAATGAAACATTCGGAATTATTCTTAAGTGAATTCACTCTTATATATTCAGTTGAAGTAGAGTTTTTTTTAAATTTATCACTCTATTGTTTATTTGAAATTGTAAACAATAAAGTATTAGCCTTTTATTAGATTTCTAACAAAAAAATTAACTAGATTTCTCACTAGATTTCTCCTTGAAGATTTCAAATATAGAATTAACTAAAATTGTTAACATAATTGTTTATTAATTGTTCTGAGGGTTTTAATTTCATTTAAAGTTATATTTGTTTATTTTTTATATTCTAATTTTTATATTTTTTAGCTATTTCTATTCTAACTAGATATGGATAATCTACTTAGAATATAAAAAATATAAGATTAGAAAAAGATAAATTATAAAGCTTCAGAAAATTTAAATTATATTTTTTATTTCTTGCATATATATTTTAGATGATTAACCAATGAACAATGTGGAATAAAATAACTTTTTTAAGATTTCTTAATTCTTTAATTTTTGGAATTTTTTTTTCTAAAATATTTGTGTAAAATAATGCAATACAGTCAAAACATCACTCTTCTTCCGAAAATATATTTTTAACTTCACTTCATTTTATAGTTAAGTGTATACCTAAAAATATTGCTCTTTCACAATTAGTCGTATAAATAGTTAATTAAAAATCTTCAAAATTGTCTAAATTTATTGTAAAAGTTTAGTTTAATGTATCTTTAAATTAATTTTCTTTTATTTAATCATGTCTAATTGTTAAAATTTGCTATGATTTTAAATTTATCTCTTACAAACTCTCTGTAACAATAACTGTTCAGAAAGTAACTCTTTTACTATAATATATAAGATGAAATTTATATCTTCATAACTATATATTTATAAACTTTAATACATATACATATATATCTATCATTTTAAGCATTGTAAATATAATCAATATAAATTTAAATAATTCTAACGGTGAAAATAATATATTAAATTGTAACTCTAATAATTTATGTTCGTGTGTTTTGTATTATTTAGGTTGATTTTTGAGTTACTAATTAACAAGATAATAATTTAACATTGCATGTTTCTTAAATGAACGGAAGCTAAGAAAGATATTTTAAAAATAAACGAAACACAGATGTAGAATTTTATTGTGTATATATATATATATATATATATATATATATATATATATATATATATATATATATATATATATATATATATATATATATATATATATATATATATATATATATATATATATATATATATACATATATATATATATATATTATATATATATATATATATATATATATATATATATATATATATATATATATATATATATATATATATTTATATATATATATATATATATATATATATATATATATCATTTTAAATTAGGATAAATTTTACAACCAGAGATACAAGTTATTAAAAAAGGTGTGCTTAATTTTGTTTCAAATCTTATTCATGCACAATAATATTCTTATATATTTATGAGACAATTTCTAAAAAAAATTGGAATTTAAATTTTAAGAAATTGTATGATACTCTGAAAGGGAAATACTAAATACTAAATTCCATTTTTCTTCTTTTAGTTGATTTTAATCACAGATGAAAAGAGAAAGAATGCTTTAAATTATCTTTGAGTAACAAAATATAAATGTAATATTACTATTTAACAGTTATGTGTATACATTTGTACTGAGAAATAATCATTTAGAATAATTTATATTAAGTCTTTTGTGAAACGACTTTAAGAAACTCATTTTCTTTTTCCCATACGTTCTTTTGTTTAAGCTTGTAAAATTTTAAACCTCTTTATTAAATATTGAATTTTCTACACTTACTCTTAAACTAAATAATCTTGTCGCATTTGAAAAAAAAATATTTATTTTTATATCAGATAAGGATAATCTAGTTAGAATATAAATAATAAAAGATTAAAAAAAGAAAAATTATAAAGCTTCAAAAATTTTTAATTATATTTTTTATTTCTTTCATATTTATTTCAGAAGATTAACCATTAAACAATGTGAAATAAAATAACTCTTTCTATTTAACCAAAAATGTATTTTTAAAGGTAAAACTAAATTCAACCTTTATTTTTAGAATATATTCTGTTTTCTATACTAGTACGTTTGGATTACAAAAGTCTATAATTTTTCTTACAATTATGCTAGGTATCAAACAGATGTTCTGCAAATATTTAATTTTTTCTATCTCATTAACCTTCTTTTCAAAACTTCCGAATTGACTTAATTTTTTTTTTCAAATCCTCCAAATTTTTAACATATGAAAACTCGAATCAGTCTAGCAAAAGAATATTACTACCGTTTAATGAAGAAAAAAATAAACTGCTTTTTAAGTTCATTTATTTTAAATTCAGTTTGGAAGTATCAATTCAACTTCATTATACAAACTGTCTTCTTTCTTTATTTTATCCCCGAAATTTTATATAAGCAGAGTTCTTCACCATTATTCAATTTCGAAACAAAATAGAATCCTACCGAATCCAAAAGAAAATTTTTGAAAAAAAAATACTAAAAGCATTAAAGCTCAGGGAAATTAACTGCAGGTCCGGAAACCCATTTACACGTTTCGCTTCACAAAAAAATATTTTTTTTCTTTTCTTAAATTTCAAAGCCCTTAATCGTATCCGCCGTTACAATGAAACAAACGGAATCTCCAGAAGCTTGAAAAAGTTTTTCCTCCATTGTGAAAGCTCCTTTCCTAGATAGCTTCAGTGCTTCCTATTTAATTGTGCCGGGGCCATTTGCACGATTTCTTTCGAAAACAATGAGACGGGTATTCACTTTTACATTTTACTGCAATTTTCGTCGGCTTTGATAAATACTACTGCCTGCTTGATAGTGTTTGAAAACAATGCTATTGGTTATTAGCGCGGAATTCAGAGGGGAAAAAATGTTTAACGGTAATTGAACAACGTCATTCTTTAACTGTTCGGATGATGGATAAGATACACTGTTGATTGTTTTATCACAATCTGAGTGTGTTTGGGGGAAGGACTTAGAGAGGGTCTTTTAGGTTTTTTCCTTTGCCACATAATTTTCTTTTGCATTTTTAACAGCACAATTTGCCTGTACTTTAGCTAGGTTGCATTAGTAAAACAGAGACATTCGTAGGTGGTCTAATTTATCAAGATGAAGTTTGAAATCATTATATCCGGCCAAACGTAATACTACAATTTTCCCCACGACTACAATTCTTAACTGGTACATTTTTGGTCATGAATGAAATTATCAACCAAATTCTACAAAGTCATCGCCTACATTTACTACAAGTCTCTTATACTATTTTCTGGCATATAGGTTTTTCATTTTGGTATACATTTCTGTTTGGTTATTAAAATTATAAAAAACAATCACTTGTCATGCAATTACACTTTTATGTACTCCTACAGAAAAACTCTGTTAGTTTCCTTTCGATCAACTTTATAAAGTGCACGTGATAGATTTCTAACTTGAGAAATTTTCCCATCTCTATAATTCTTAGAAAGGTATATTTTTTATAATTGTTCTTGTTTGAAGATGTAGCTTGAAAAAGAATTCACAGTCATAATAGAATTGGAAATCACTTTTATTTTTCAGGAGTAAATATTGGATATATACAAGGGGATTCTAATTCTCATAAAACAAGTAGAAATGTAGAGGATTGTTGCTTGCGTAAAATTACCACAATGATCACAGTCGAAAAAAAAAGATTATATAAACTCACAAATGGGGAGTGCTCTCTAGGGTACAATGCAAACATAATCTATCCCCCGTTCGGTGTGCGAGACCCTGCCGTTCCTTATGTGAGTGGACTTTATGAGTCTCCCGAACGAAATGACTAAAAATCTGGCTCCGGTCAAAAGTCACCGAAGCCTCCACGAGGTCAATGCACCTCCAGAAAAAATGTCGAAAAAGCACGAGTTGCAAAATTCTAGGTTTTTTATACCTGGGAGTCAGTTACGGTCCCGTCAACTGTTTTTTGGTCAGTTACGATTCCAGTTACCTGAGAACTCCAGCTAAGGTACTTTCTTGGTACCTAGTAGCCTCAGCTTTCTTATCATTAAAAGGTGGCGCTGTTATTGAATTTTCTTAGTGGCCGCTAGAGGGCTTTTGACAGAACAAATCTATAAAGGTAACTACACCTGGAAGGGTGGGCGGGTTGGGTACTTTCTTGGTACTTGGTAGTCTCCGCTTTCTTATCATTAAAAGGTGGCGCTGTTATTGAATTTTCTTAGTGGCCGCTAGAGGGCTTTTGACAGAACAAATCTATAAAGGTAACTACACCTGGAAGGGTGGACGGGTTGGGAACTTTCTTGGTACCTAGTAGCCTCAGCTTTCTTATCATTAAAAGGTGGCGCTGTTATTGAATTTTCTTAGTGGCCGCTAGAGGGCTTTTGACAGAACAAATCTATAAAGGTAACTACACCTGGAAGGGTGGGCGGGTTGGGTACTTTCTTGGTACTTGGTAGTCTCCGCTTTCTTATCATTAAAAGGTGGCGCTGTTATTGAATTTTCTTAGTGGCCGCTAGAGGGCTTTTGACAGAACAAATCTATAAAGGTAACTACACCTGGAAGGGTGGGCGGGTTGGGTACTTTCTTGGTACTTGGTAGTCTCCGCTTTCTTATCATTAAAAGGTGGCGCTGTTATTGAATTTTCTTAGTGGCCGCTAGAGGGCTTTTGACAGAACAAATCTATAAAAGTAACTACACCTGGAAGGGTGGACGGGTTGGGAACTTTCTTGGTACCTAGTAGCCTCAGCTTTCTTATCATTAAAAGGTGGCGCTGTTATTGAATTTTCTTAGTGGCCGCTAGAGGGCTTTTGACAGAACAAATCTATAAAAGTAACTACACCTGGAAGGGTGGACGGGTTGGGAACTTTCTTGGTACCTAGTAGCCTCAGCTTTCTTATCATTAAAAGGTGGCGCTGTTACAGTTAGTTTTTTTTTAGTTGAATTCTCATTCGCTAGCTGTCCCGATTCCGGTCTTCTCCAGGCAATCCATCGGGATAATTATCACAATGAATCAGGGCTTGGCGCTTATTCAACCGAACTGTCAACATCCCAGACATTGTCGTCGGTTCGAAACAGGACGCTTCACATCAGCTGATTTCAGTCTTTCGTGTTCTGAACAAAGGGGCGGGGGGCTTCACATCGTGAATTAATGTTATCTGCTGCATTCTACAAAATTACATCTATATCTACTACATTTCTCTCGCTATTTAGGCCTTACTTAACTTGGATATCTTTTTTGTGCCTTAATCCGACACAAAGCATTTACATATCGGTAAACATTTTTGTTAAGTTATCAAAACTATAAGGAAATAGTTCATCAGAGACATATTTTTATGTGCTTTTTCAGAAACACGTTTTAGTTTCATTTTAATCAACTCTTTATAGCACACGTGATACATTTATAGTAAAAGAAAAATGATTTTACTTTGAATAACCAGATTTTATTCAAATTTATAACTTTTCCCTTGTTTATTTGAGTTAGCCAAGGCATAATTCTTATCTAGAAATAATTATTTACGAATTTATTATACCTTATAGAATAAATTCACATATATGAGAGTCATTTACTTGTGTAAACATTACAAATGAAAAAAATCCTATTTTTTATTATAAAGTGAAATTATTTATACCATCCAAGCAGGTAAAAAACTGTGGATAAAATTCTTTATTCATCTAGAATCAAGAGAATGACAAAATTATGTTGTGTTCCTATTCTACCGTGAATTGAATTCAGTTTAAAGTATTTTTATTTATGAGATTATTGATTTAACAGAAAATATTTCTCCCCCTAAATCTTTCTTTAATCGAAGATAAACTTGTTTGTACTGAAGTTTAATGATTAACTGTGCCGTGTTTTGTCATTAATTTTCCGTATGTGATTCGATTCATTGTATCGGCATTCCTTCGTTCAATATACGAGGAATTTTTATATTTATTTTATCTCTTTGATTTATTTTGTTGGCAATAAGTAGAACGAGATTGAAATGATTAGTTCCAATATGTAATAAAATCACTGTTATCTATTTTCTAGAGCAATTGCATTCTTTTCTTTGAGCTTAAGTACTCTTAAAATATAGCTTTGTTAATGGTACACTCTTGTACTTTTTTTAGTTTAAAGCACCTAGATATAATTCTTGTTTTATATACTTTATTTCAGCCAATTATTACAGAATTGCTTAATAATTTTCAACTTCTTTTTTCAGGTAAGAAATTGATTATGTGACCTTATTTTTTTATTCAACACTGTGGTAAGTCATAAATCTTTGTTGCTAAAAATATTTATTTTCTACAAAACTATTAATGCAATGGTACTTTAGCTTAACCACAAATTTCCTACATTCATTTAAGAAACATAAAGTCTGGTCATTTGATCGACTATGGTAGAAATAGGTAGGTATTAAGTGTTGGTATGTTTAGCGTTAGTAATTTACCTATTGCAGTAATAATTTTTAAAGGGTTTAAAATACCATGGATAAATAATTATAATTACATATGTAATTATTTATCCCTAGTGCCAATATTTTTGTCTGTTTTAATAGAATTTTCATCTAGTTTAGTATAAACACATCATTTAAGAGTCTCATATGATTTATCTAATTATTAAACATATAGCGAGTTTATCCTTGAAACATAAAAACATAGCAAAAAAGTTATTTTTTAGATAAATTTATCCAGATATATATATTCTGGTTTAGTGTGTTTGTTTATTGATAGCCGAATAAATATGTAATAGTCGTATATAGAATTTATTCATAAAAATTCAATCTAACGGTAAAGCAGGAGTATTCCCTAAACATTCTCTAATTTAATACGTGGACGTTTTTCCGTCTCTTAGCATGTCTCGTAAGCAAAATCCTAGCATGCACCAGGAATAAGCATAAAACTGTTATGATTTATGCCGTTTTTTCTAGGCTTTAGAAATAGGGAAAAAAAATTCTCCAAAAAGCATTTTAAAATCATGAGAGTGGAGCGGTAGCTCACTTCTAAGTACTCCCCAGCAAATTGTCGTAAAAGTATTCTATGTTGAATCTTTTTGCTGGGTATCATAAGCACGAAAAGGTGAGTATATGCCAAAAGACCATCTCCAAAAATGTAAACATATCAGGAAATATATATATATATTCTAAGGGCTCTACCTCTGTAGCGTGGGTTAAAAATGTTCCTTAACAAGCTGTCACATTTCTTTAGTTGTATGCATCCTTTTTTTAAAGCGTTATCTTTGCCAAACGCCCTTTCCCCTTTATTTAAACATTTGTACTTCTATGTTTTTTTTATTTACTCGTCTCCGTTTCCATATGCACGATGTCTTATCTCTACTACAACAGACGTCAAACTTGTAGCTTTGAAAATAAACCCCGAGATTGGTTCTCTTTTTAGAAATAAAGCTCTCCCTTTTATTGTTTGCTGAAAGACACTGGTCCGAACTGGGCCATTTACTGCCATCTATCGCTTATTTTTAGAGTTCAGCAAATTGTGTAGCAAGCGAACAATAACTTTTGGCTTCATTACGACCAAAAAAGGGGGATTCCTTCTCATTCTTGAGGCATGGTAAAGGTGTCGAAAGTGTTCTTCAAGGAGGTGGAAGCAAATTCTTTAAAATATACCTCAGGGTAGGCAAAGGAGGAGGTACTGAATACAGTGATAAACTTTATTGCCTTCAGTGCTGAAGAGTAGGGGGTATTTCTTTATGTGAGTTATTAACATGAAAAGCGATTCCTACTTTTTGAATACAGCTGTGATTATACTTATTTCCTACAGCTCGTTAAAATGCAATCTTTACCGTAAACATATTTTTATTCGTTTCTTTGCTTATGGCATTTATTTCTACATATTTTTTTCCAGGAAAATATCCTAGTGAGTAAATGCACTTATCCATTTTATTTATTTTTCATGTCATTAAATATCTTCATCTGATGTTTCACTTTCTACATCCACTCGTATTTTACCAAGAATTAGAATATTTAGCCTTTGCATTAGGATGAAATATTTAATATTTTATTCAGTAAATGACTGATAAAAAGAAATATTTGAGTTTCGGTCGACGTAAAATAATTTATTATACGCTCACGTTGAAAATTTTCCCTTTTCTTCAAACTATGTTAAGCAAATAAATATTAAATGCACTTCTGTGCCTTTTGATATGGAGCACTAATTTTTCCTGATCTCGATGAATAAATATGCAGGTTTTTGACTTTTAGATAAAGATAAATCTCTATTAAAATTTAAATTCATTGAGAAAACTCTTTATATTTTTTTACTAACTGTCAAGAAGAAATCATTCATTTTCTAAATGGTAAATAGCTTTTACACTCGTATGTGAGAGAAAGTGTATATTTGTGTGCACCATTACTAATGTATAAATGTTTCTATACATTTATATTGGTGTACAAATGTATAGAAACATTTGCATGTATATATGTAAATATATAGATAGTTAGATAGATAGATATATGTATTCATATATATATATATATATATATATATATATATATACACACACACACATATATATATATATATATATATATATATATATATATATATATATATATATATATATATATATATATATATATATATATATATATATATATATATATATATATATATATATACACTCAAGAGCCAAAACCTTATGACCACCTGTTAATAACGAGTTGGCCCACCTTTGGAGCTCTACACAGATTCAACCGGCCTCGACATGGATGACACAAGTTTTTGGTAGATGGCCGGAGACAGATTGCACCAGATGTTTAAGAAACGGTTACTCAAATCCGAGATATTGAGAACTGGTGGTCGTTGAACTCGGAGCTGCCGTCCCATGACATCCTAAATGTGTTCTAACGGATTGAGATCCGGTGAGTTAGGTGTCCAGGACATTAACTGGAATTCATCATCATGTTCCTGGAACCACTCCAACAAAATTTTAGCCTTGTGACATGGAGCGTTGTCCTGTTGAAACATTCCATTTCCAACTGGAAAAGCAGAAGCCGTATAAGGGTGCAACTGGTCCACAATAAAGTTCAGATACCCTGTAACATTCATGGTCTGCTCTACCACAACCACGGGTCCCTGAGACGCCCAAGAGAACGTCCACCAAAGCATAATACCACCAACACCAGCCTAAGTATAACCTACTGTACATTAAGGGCGCAACTATTCGCCCTTAATGTAATTGGAAGATGGCATATATATATATATATATATATATATATATATATATATATATATATATATATATATATATATATATATGTATATATATATATATATATATATATATATATATATATATATATATATATATATAATATATATATATACATATATATATATATATATATACATATATATATATATATATATATATATACATATATATATACATATATATATATATACATATATATATATATATATATATATATATATATATATATATATATATATATATATATATATATATATATATATATATATATATATATATATATATATATATATATATATATATATATATATATATATATATATATATATATATATATATATATATATATATATATATATATATATATTGTAAACTAAACAGGAAAACTAATGTAGGTAATGCGAAACAACAAAGATGACCTTTTAAGGAATATAGTGTCCCAAAATTTCCAGTAATGTGAGAGTTATTTTTTACAAAAAGAGAAAAAATATTAATAAAACTCGCGTTGTGTAAGTCTGTGCAATGTGAATTAGAAAAATTAATTTTTTTTAAACAAGCTCTCACTTTTAACATTATATAAAACGTTCTTATACATTATAAACAATTCAGAAAACCTAATTAAATAAAAAGAAAAAGTACTGCAAATCCCATATATTTACCCAAATAATTAAAAAAATGTATGATATACCTAAAATTAAGATTAAGAAATTAAGATATACCTAAGAAGTATTGCTTACAAGAAAAGCAAAATTATAAATGAAACTCATATTGTGTTAGTCTGGGAACAGTGTATTAGAAAATTTTTTATTTTTTTAAACAAGCTCTCACTTTTCCCACTATATAAAAATTTCTTATACATTAGAAACAAATTCAGCAAAACTAATTAAATAAAAATAAAAATTACTGAAAATCCCATATATTTCCGATAATTGTTGTTAAGGAAACGTATGATAGAGGGAAAAATAAGAAAAACTTTCCATTTAAAGGTGCGTAAATGTAATGTGTTCCTTTAACTCTTCCATGTTATATAGTAAAGAATTTGTGTCGATTAGCCATGAAATCACACAGATTGGCTTGTATCAAGTGATATTTCTACTTAGTAGGAGAAGCAGAATGAAAGAACTCTCGTAAATGTATAAAACTGTGGCTGATTTTCCTCACTAAACAGTAGGGTTACCTGAGAATCTTTTAAAAGTGAACTATTATAGCAACCCTTCTCTTTTTCCAACCTGAGTAACAGCGACGTTGTTACTCTCCAGACATGCCTTTTAAGAAGACAAAAAGTTTCAGAAGCCAGAAACTGTGCGGAGCTCAATAAACAAAATGAAGAAAAACATCTCGTTTTATCCGATAACCCCAGAAACAAAACACAGCGGAGGGACAGGAAAAACTTTTAAAATAACAACTATGCCTCTTTTATATCCTTATAGATATATTTTTCTTAGGCTCAACCTCTTACCAATTTCCCTCTCTTTTTTTTCCCCTCTCGTGCTTAGTTTCGTTTAGCAGAGAAAACGATATACCTATTCCCCTGATTCAATCGATAGGAGTAACGATATCCATTCGTACGGGTAATTTCGCTTCCTGTCTAAAAAACATCGATGACGATTCAGCCCCAGAAGGAAATCGATGAAATGGCGAGAGAGAAGAGGTTTTGAGTTTTCGCTGCAGATATTCTTGCAATTTTTTCGAGATTTTTTAGTGGTAATATTTCAATTGTGTCCACCTTCCTGATAAAAGAAAGAAAAGAAAATATTAGAGGGGAAAAAATCAAATTTATCTGGACCCAAAATGATCGGAATGGCAATAGAACATAAAAACGTCGTTTGACAATAGGCACGTAGGATATTTTATATAGATATATATATTTATATACATATATATTTGGCTACCTATTTTTTTATTAGGATTATTGGTTCAATTTAGTTTTTATTTGCGGTATGGCCTGGATACGTATGGATATTTTTCTGACCAAAACCGTTTCTTGATTTGGAAAAGAATTTTATGCCTTTGTTTAAATAAATGTAACACTTGCGTAAAATATTTATTAGTATTCTAGAAATAAGACAATGGCGTAAAATAGATCTTTCTATCCCTTTTTATATTTTCACTGAGAATCATGGAGATGTTTCTTAAATTATAAGAAGCTCAATTTTCAATGGCAATAAAATAATTAACCTAACACACTGTTAAAAAATATTTCTACGAATGAGCTTTTTAGTTATATATGCGTGCATAAGTATATTTATTTTTATATAAACATACACATATATATATATATATTATGTGTAACAGAAAAATTTGTATATTTCATTAGATTTTTTTTCTTTCTAACATACAAATTATATAAATTACTTAGACTACTACGATTCAGAACTATATACATTTACTGTACAAAACTTATATAAAGATTGACGCAGCTGGAAGCAAATATGCATAAACATATGCATATACATATATGTTTTTATGTATGTATATATATGCATATATACATTCATATTTTTTATATATAAACATACATACATATATATATATATATATATATATATATATATATATATATATATATATGTATATATATATATATATATATATATATATATATATATATATATATATATATATATATATATATATATATATATATATATATATATATATATATATATTTATATATATATATATATATATGTATATATATTATATTTATATATATATATTGTATATATATACGCCATTTAGATATCTTTTGTTCTCATAATTTGCCACGATAAGCTTGGAGTATGTTATCAGCCAG
>CM063501.1:136561474-136568974 GCA_032207245.1 Pardosa pseudoannulata
GTTGATTATGTTTGTACTGTATTTTGCTTCAGTTGCACTACCACATAAGCAAATTTATATAACCATATATTATCTCAAATGGTTTTAAAGAAATACGTTTTGCTTCACGAATTATAAAAATAACAATTGTCAGGCTCGTTGATTATGTTTGTATTCTATTTTGCTTCAGTTGCACTACCACATAAGCAAATTTATATAACCATATATTATCTCAAATGGTTTTAAAGAAATACGTTATGATTCACGAATTATAAAAATAACAATTGTCAGGCTTGTTGATTATGTTTGTACTCTATTTTGCTTTAGTTGTACTACCACACAAGCTAGTTAAAACACATAGTATCTCATGTTTCTTAAGCATCGGGGTCTACATATAAAGTAAACATTCGTAATTTTTACAGAGAAAAAACATAAATAATATAAGTTTATTTTACTCTAAGGCCGTACACCAAAATACAAAAACAAAAGAGAGATTTGGATCTCCATACGTATATCCTATAAATTTTATTTCTGTAAAATATTATAATTTAAGATTCACAAGTTATAAAAACAGCCAGTAATATGATTGTTACCTACATTTGTTTTATTTTACTTTGAACCCAAGACCACACAAGTAAGTCTACATAAACATATAATATCTCAAATGCTTTTGAAGCATCCGAATCTATATGTAAATAAACTTTCTTATTTCTCGTTGCGTAAAAACATAAATACTTCATTTTTTCCGCACTCTAAGTTCATAAAGTAAAATGTATAAAAAGACAGTTGGATCTACCATACGTATTTCCAATAAACTGCATTTCTGTTAAAGATTATAATTTAATCTTCAGAAATTAAAAAAAATAGGCGGTAATGGGATTGCTATCTGCTTTTGTTTTATTTCACTTTGAATCCAGGACCACACAAGCAAGTCTACATAAACATATAATATCTCAAATGCTTTTGAATCATCTGCATCTATATATAAAATAAACTTTCGTATTTCTCGTTGCATAAAAACATAAATAATATTTCATTTTTACCTCACTGTAAGTTCATACTTCAAAATGCTAAGTGAAAAAAAAGTTGGATCTACCATACGTATTTCCAATAAACTTCATTTTTGTTGAAGATTATAATTTTATCTTCACAAATTATAAAAATAGCCGGGAATAGGATTGTTATCTACGTTTATTTCACTTTGAATCCAGGACCACACAAGCAAGTCTACATAAACATATAATATCTCAAATGCTTTTGAAGCATCTGCATCTCTATATAAAATAAACTTTCGTATTTCTCCTTGCGTAAAAACATAAATAATATTTCATTTTTACCGACTCTAAGTTCATACCGTAAAATGAAAAAAAAAGATAGTTGAATCTACCATACGTATTTCCAATTAACTGCATTTCTGTTAAAGATTATAATTTAATCTTCAGAAATTATAAAAATAGCCGGCAATAGGATTGTTATCTACGTTTATTTCACCTTGAATCCAGGACCACACACTCAAGTCTACATAAACATATAATATCTCAAATGATTTTGAAGCATCCGCATATATATATATATATATATATATATATATATATATATATATATATATATAATAAACTTTCGTATTTCTCGTTGTGTAAAAACATAAATAATAATTCATTTTTACCGTACTCTAAGTTCATACCGTAAAATGCATAAAAAGACAGTTAGATCTACTATACGTATTTCCAATAAACTGCATTTTTGTTAAAGATTATAATTTTATCTTCACAAATTATAAAATTAGCCGGCAATAGGATTGTTATCTACGTTTATTTCACTTTGAATCCAGGACCACACAAGCAAGTCTACATAAACATATAATATCTCAAATGCTTTTGAAGCATCCGCATCTATATATAAAATAAACCTTCGTATTTTCACAGTAAAAAAACATAAATAATATTATCTTTTTACCTCACGGTGAGCTCGTGCCCCAAAATACCCAAATGGAAACTTGGAACTACGAAAATATGAATCCATCAATCACACAGGTGACAACCTCGTGATTCGGAATTCATCTCACTCGGTCAATGCAGCACGCGACTCATACAAAATACATAAAGCCCCTTGGAACAGAGGAGGAAAGAGAAAAAAAAAGTAGTCAAAACGGTAATCGTGTACGCAAAAGTTACTCTCGCAGTTTTTGACACCAGGAATACAATGAATTCGTTGAGCGGTTATTTTTCGTGATGACTTGGAAGTCGGCGCGAAATCTTTGAATGATTATGGTTGTACGCTACTAAGCTCTGCGATAACATCGTTAGTGAAATTTGAGCCGAGGTCGTGTTTTGCCATGACTTCATTTTAACCTTTTTCACTACAACCAGGTTTGTGGGAATGTGGGGGAAAAACAGATGAACGTGCAAGCCTGAAATGTTTATATAGGTAAAAATGACTTTCTTTTTTCGAAAGAATTTTAACAGGAAAATAAAACTAAGGTTGGTGAAACGTATTATGTTGTTGTTTAACAGAAATAAATTTTAAGAATTTTTTTAGTAACAAAAAACAATGAATATTTTTAGATGGTAATTAGTTTAGAGGAACATTGCTTAATTTTCTGACGAGATGTATAATTAATTATTGTTGTTCATTAATAAATCGATGGCAGTATAAGGATATATTGTGAAATTGCATCATTAAAACTACACTGTTTTACCTATTCAATTAATTTTCCGTAATTTTTCTCTAAAAATTGAAGAAATTAGGGATCATATTGCTAACATACTAATACTAATGATTATTATTATTATAGTTAGTCTATTTCACAGAATTTCAAAATTTGAACCTACAATTTCATTGGTTTCAAAACCAGTTTCTACGCCGTGTTTTGCCATGACTTCATTTTAACCTTTTTCAGTACAACCAGGTTTCAGAAATGTGGGAGAAAAATCATATGAACGTGCAAGCCTGAAATGTTTATATAGGTAAAAATAGCTTTTTTTTAGATATAATTTTAGCATGAAAATAAAACTAAGGTGGGTGAATTATACTGTTGTTTAACAAAAATTTGAAAATATTTTTAGTAACGAAAAAAAACGATGAATATTTTTAGAAGGTAAATAGTTCAGAGCAACATTGCTTAATTTTCTGACAAGAAGTATAATTAATTATTGTAGTTCATTAATAAATTGATGTCAGTAAAAGGATATATTGGGAAATTGCATCAGTAAAATTACACAGTTTTAACTATTCAATTAATTTTCCGTAATTTTTCTCTGAACATTGAAGAAATTAGGGATCATATTGCTAACATACTAATACTCAGTATTTTAAAATGATTATTATTATTATAGTTCGTCTATTTTACAGCATTTCAAAATTTGGATGTACATTTTCATTGGTTCCATAATCAAATTCTACGTCATGTTTTGCTATGACTTCATTTTAACCTTTTTTATTACAACCATTTTTGAGAAATGTGCGGGAAAAACACATGAACGTGCAAGTGTAAAATAGTTATATAAATAAAGATGAGTATCTTTTTAGGAAGAGTTTTAACAGAAAATAAAACTCAGATCAGTGAAACATATTATACTGATGTTTAACAGAAATAAATTTTAAAATATTTTAGCAATGAAAAAAAAATTAATATATTTTAGAAGGCAATTAGTTCAGAACAATATTGCTTAATTTTATGACAAGACTTATAATTAATTATTGTAGTTCATTAATAAATCGATGTCAGTAAAAGGATATATTGTGAAATTGAATCATTAAAATTAAACTATGTTAACTATTCATTTAATTTTCAGTAATTTGTCTAATAAAATTGAAGAAATTAGGATCATATTGCTAACATACTAGTACTAATCTGACTATTTTAAAATGATTATTATTATTATATTTAGTCTGTTTTATAGCATTTCAAAATTTGGATCTACATTTTCATTGGTTTCATAATCAATTTCTACTTCGCGTTTTGCCATGACTTTATTTTAATCATTTTTAGTACAACCAGGTTTGTGGAATGTAGAGGAAAACACAGATGATCGTGCAAGTCTGAAATGTTTATATAGATAAAAATGAGTGTCTTTTTTAGAAAGAATTTTAAAGGAAAATAAAACTAAGTTCGGTGAAACGTATTACACTGTTGTTTAACAAAAATTTTAAAATATTTTTAGTAACGAAAAAAAAAACGATGAATATTTTTAGAAGGTAATTAGTTCAGAGCAACATTGCTTAATTTTCTGACAAGAAGTATAATTAATTATTGTGGTTCATTAATAAATCGATGTCAGTAAAAGGATATATTGGGAAATTGAATCATTAAAATTACAGTGTTTTAACTGTTCAATTAATTTTCCGTAATTTGTCTCCAAAATTTAAGAAATTAGGGATCATATTGCTAACATACTAGTACTAATCTGACAATTTTAAAATGATTATTATTATTATAGTTAGTCTATTTCACAGCATTTCAAAATTTGGTTCTACATTTTGATTGGTTTCATAATCAATTTCTACGAATAATTACATAAAACCTATACGAACTGATTTCATATATAAATCAGTTCTCTGTAAAACTTAAAGCTGTACTTGCTATTATGAACTAAACTAACCAAATTAACAAGTGTTGCTTAAATGCAATACTTTTCTTTATTACCTAAGTTCTATAAAAAGTGAAACATTTAGGCTGTCAGAAAATACTTTTTTTCCAAATATATCCTTTAGTAAATGCTAATTCCATTTCTTTCATTTATAATTTCCATGGACAATCTTACTGACTATACAAGATCCTTCCCATACATAATTGTGGAAAAGCTAATTTTATGTCTCTAATTTACGCAATCATTGTGAGGGTTTTTTTTAAATAACAATCTCAAATTTTTATTATATTAGACGGGGTTACAGCGAGATTAATAATGAATATTAAGTGTTTTAACAAATTGCAGAGTTACGAGAAAGAGATATTTTCTCTAAAAGATAAAGAAAAACAATTTGTGGTATCAGGGGCTCATTTTTTGCTTCATGTATGTAAGACAAACTTTTTTTATGTGCCTGCTGACGTCACGTTTGTCGGAATATGTAAAATGGTAGAGGTTGCGGTTTAGACGTAGGTATGCAAAGGTAAAGTTTCTTCCTCACCTTTAATAATGAATGATTCAGAGATATCACACTAAAAGCTTCATAACAGTAATGTAATTTCTTATTTGATTTAACGAGAAAATCTCGATCTATTAACTGATATGAATCTATATATTGTTTTTAAACAAATATTTGACAAATATTAAATGCCTCTTATGACACTTGAAGAAAAAAGGAAGTTTAAAAAAAGTATAATTTAGAAGACCCATATAAATTCAAAACGAATCTTTATTTTACGACATAATCTCTTTTAACTACATATTTTTCTATATAAGATTAAGATTAGTTTCTTTCCCCTTTCCAACTAATGTCGAAATCTTTATTTAATTTCGCTGAAAGACTTTTTTTTTCTGTAACGAAACGGAGAACACTTCATGCCTGCTTTAAATGAATATTAACGAAGACTCTTTTAATCAAATCAACTTGATTTTAATTTCTTCATTTTATTTATTCATTTAATGTTTTAGGGGACGTCATACAATGCAGCTACGATGTGTAATATATTTCGGATAATGTCTTTGGCGAGGGTATAGCAGTTCCAAGGATGGATATTTTTAAGCTCTTTTTCGGGTTAATGTGCCATTTGATCAACAAAATAGGAAAAAAAAGAAGATTATTTCAATTTATTTTCTGCTTCTCGTTGTTTTGTTTAATGGTTTTGTTTTCCATGGATGGTCTAAAATGGCATTATGGAGTTAATGGCAATCGATTTACATTCATACTTAGATACTTATAAGATATTGTAATTAATGATTAAATAATTAATCGTTTATTTTGGAAAACATATTCGTGGAATTCCAATAATTAGACTTTAAAAATTCAATTAGTTTTGATTTAGATTTCCTTGTTATAAATATATCATTTTTAATTGAATAAAAGTGCTTATTAACATGCTCGATTGCAATAAGCCATTAAATATAAGTGCGGATTAAATTAATATGCATTTCTTTGCATATCTCCATATATCTCCGTGCATACTCACAAGTAAACCGTTGTTATACTGAGACAGTATTTTATTGCATATCAGTGATTCTTTCCTAGATATATACTGTGCTCTAAGACTACAGAAGTTTCCGGAGATCTGATTATTTTGCATACAAGTACGATCAAGATGATTCTTTATCTATACAAGCATGCAATAATAACCAAGCTTGCTGATGGCTAGAATATAGTCTGATCCCACCAGTACATCACTGCCTATAGAAGGTCCATATACATGAAATGTTTTGAGTATAGAAATGAAATATTTACACTTTTACCATGTTGGCATATATCATTTCAGTAATAAACCTGATAGGTAGAAGGGACACTTCATATTTTTTTCCAAAATATATTTGAATGAATTACAGAGAAGACTTGTTTGAAAAGACTTTCTTCCAAGTTCTGGATAGCATCAAGAGTGCTTCTTTGCATTCGTTCGTCCTTCACAGCTGGTAACAACTGATGTACTGGAAACTTAATCAGAAAAAATAGTATTAAAATATTACTTCAATTTATTAAACAAGAACAAAATATAGTTAATACTATCCACCAAGCCTAAATTATCCAGTACTATGGAAGAAAATAAGCATTTCAAACTGTGATGAAAAGTCTGTTATAAGCTGTGTATGTCTGGCCATGGATTGTAACATTTTTATCTGTTATGCACATTTCCTTGGATTCAGTCAATGTTAAAATCTACAATCTAATCTAAAATTTCATATAATTTGTTTATTACTTGTAATATTTTACGCTTTCAAGTTTTTAAAATAAATTACTGAGAAGACTTGCTTAAGAATACTATCTTTCAAGTTCTGGAATGTATCCTTGCATACCTCCTTTAAATCTGGTGAAAAATGTTGTACTAAAAATCGAATGGATTCATAGATTTCAAACATTATTTGAAATTATTAAGAAAAGGCGTAAGAAAGTTTATTCTGTCCACTCTATGAAAGGGTACTCTTCTGTTAGACCCTTTCCTTTGTTAATGATGGCTTCTGCCAAGTTTTTAGCAATGGTTCGCAATGTGAAAAAGTTAATGAAGCAGAGGCCCTACCTGAAGAAATGGTTCTCAGATCTGTAACATAACTAAAGAGCTCTGCTCATGGAACATCTGTTTTAATAACTTGTGTACTACCTTTACCACACATTCCTTTTATAATCCCATCTCTTCTATTGAGATACGAAGGAGAACGTTTTATATACGTAAGTTCTTACATACTTAGGTAAGGAAGAACGTAAGTATATTAATCAGTGATACATTTTCAGTTGCTTACAATGAAACATTTCTTGTGTAAGTTTGGATTTATTTTAATATTGTATCTGTAGTGAACATTTTTTATAACAATCGCTGTTACAAGAAATAGCTATAGTGAATTTAATCTGTAATACACGTTTTTTTTTGGTATCGCTCAA